>OV121093.1:45630112-46208935 GCA_921293015.1 Phorcus lineatus
CATTCATTGGTATTTTTTATTCAATCATTTGATTCTGACGAACACTTACAAAAAATCACCGAAGCATGACTCGAAGCCACGCCCAGTGTGTGACGTGCTAGTGGGCAGCTGAAAGCCCAGCCCTTTGATTTTCTCTGTATTTTCAAGCTAATTCAACAGCAAAATAGAGGCAATAGCATGACCGAAATAATTCCAAAATACGATATATAACGGCTTCATGATATCAACTTTCCCTCTCAGTCGTCAAATCCATCTTAATTAGACTGTGACAATCATTGGACGCAGTTTTCTTGGGTGGGTTTATATCAAAAAGGTAAAGAACTTGGCCGGTGAGAGATCCAATTACAATGGGATATCACGTAGTGTTACAACATGTATTTATCGATATGAAGTTATAAATTATCTCGAAAAAATTAAGGTTTTTGTAAAATACTGGAGACAATGTGGACACTTTTTTAATGACTATAGAACAAATAATTTTGTTTCACTTCACTTTCATGACAAGTTAGTACTTATTGGAATATTCGTTTGTATTTAACTAACACATATCATATTCTTATCTCTTATCTCACACCGTGTTGCAATATCTCTGTCTTTGAATTCAACATTAAATGACATGAAAACATACCTGACGCAAGCGTTAGAAAAATCCTATGTAATCCTAAAGAATGTTGGGTCCCGTTATTCACGATGTACTTTTTTAAATGTGTGTCATCGTCCTCAGAGGTGCATGAGCCAAATCTCCTTCTCTTAATTTATTGGTTGAATATATATTCTACAAGTTCATTGGTTCAAAATGACCGGACGCCGTGACAATAAACTAAGTAGCAGTCGAATGCCAAGAGTTACGCCATTATGACAGGACATATACTCCGCTTGGCGGGTCCAAGGCGTTAAAATTCAAAAGGTATAATTAGAGACCATTAAATCAAGAATTGAAATTGAATGCGATAGGATTACATAACGGCCAGCTGTGTGTCATAAAAAAACAAACAAACTAGTTAAACCAATTTGATTGTTGTGAAAACATTTGGCAGACGTCGTAATTGATGAACGACTTAAGGCTACCTTAGAGTTTTGTGCAACGGGACCCAGGACATTATCTTTGGATGTACATTTATGATGTTTGACCTACAAATGTGATAGGATTTGACTTCCACTTAGCTATTCTTACGACGATATCAACATTAATGTCTCACTCACCATACACTGCATGCCTACATAACATTTAGAAAATTGTGTGAACGACAAAATACATAAAAAGATGGATATCATATTCAAATAATCCATGGTCAATAACACGTTAAATTTTATTTTTATTATTTCTGTTGACTGAAAAAATATATGAATATAATGGAGAATTGTTTTTTAAAATAATCATTCAATGCAATTTAGCATTAATAGTAAATTCTGAGTTTTGTTGTAATAGCATACAAATTAAATTGAAAATCCCAAAAGAAATTAAAACCAGTCGATGTTGTTCAATCTGTCTCGGTTTTGATTGCTTGTCGTCTCTTCTGTTTCTGTGCCACTCGAACTGTCATTTGGCTCATATAAGTAAGGAAAAGTATCGTCCCCGTCAATTGAAATAAGCGTTTCTGAACATGATGAGAGACATTCAATAGATAATGATATCTCGCTTTCTAAATAGCTGGTGGACATGTAAACTGTGACTTATACCTGTATTCATTTGTATCTTCAAAATGGAGGAAATAAAGAATATCTTCCGGGATCTCACGCGTTAGCGCAATCTTATAACTATGACAACATGGCGCAGGTCCGTAGGAAAGTGCACACAGCATCGTATTTAATCAGGGTCCAGCGCTTGCAAAAATAGAAATATCCAGACAATGAATTAAACAATAGATTCCTTTAAGGTTTGAGTTGTTTGGATAACGTTTAGTAGGTAAACCGACAGTTAAACTGTGAGATTTACTATCGGCTAGTGTTGTTTTACATAACGAGCGAATGATGATATGCCAACTAGCACGTCACGAAAGATTCACGCTTCAGCGACCACAGGGCCTTTCAGGTTCTGCTCGCCGGTCGTAATTAGGCAATTAAATTACACAGCCGTAATTATGTTGTTTAGCGGCCGATTTTAGAAATTTAAAGTTGAGTCCACGTCAAATTGTAATCCCTTTTAACGAATTCCGAAACCGACCATAGGGCATTTCACTCGATCTTTAACATGTTTCTTCGTTTCAGATCAAATGAGGTCGCTCATCTCATTTTCCTCAAATAAGAAGAACCATTGACGCTAAAATATAATTGCTAAGAGTTGTTTATGGCTAAATCAAATATAATGGTATTCAGATAGGGAGGTGTTTTAAGTAAAAATGAAAAATGGAATTTTGATGGGGAAATATTGAAAATTGTGAATACTTACAAGTACTTAGGTTTATATTTCACCCCCCAGTTATCATGGAAGTATGCAATCAACAAAAGAGCTATGGAAGGTAAACGAGCTTTGAATTGTATACTCAATACGCTAAACATGAATTGCTTTACAAAAAGTCAAACATTTTTCAAAATATTTGATTGTAAAATATTACCGATCCTAACGTATGGCTGTGAAATCTGGGGATATGAAAATTACGATGCACTAGAGAGAATTCAAATAACAGATTGCAAGAGATATCTTAAACTAGCAATTAAAGCACCAAATAATGCAGTTCTTGGTAAATGTGGCCGTTTCCCAATATTTGTTAATACTATGGTCAGAGTTGTAAAATTTTGGCTCAAGATAAGCAGAACACCTGACCATAGATATGCCAAGAAATCCTACAAAATGTCACTCCTGTATGACACAAATGGTAAAGTCAACTGGGTAACTAAAGTTAGGAAAATCTTGTGCTTAAACGGATTTATGTATGTTTGGGCAAACCAGGGGGTACAAAACGTAAATTTATTCATTAATGAATTCAGACAAAGGATAAAAGATGTGTTTATATCAGATTGGTATACAGCGATAGAGAAGACATCCAAACTTCAAATTTACAAAACTTTTAAACTCAGATTTGAAACCGAAGATTACATAAATTCACTTCAAATAAATAAATTTAGAAGTGCTTTGGCAAACTTCCGTTGTGGAGTCCTTCCACTTGAAATAGAAACTGGTAGGATGAATGGCGTAGAACGCTCAAATAGAATATGCAGATTGTGTAGATCAGGAGAGATCGAAGATGAGTATCATTTTCTACTCTATTGTGAATCACTTGCACATATTAGAAAGCAATACATTAATGTTGCAATAAGGTAAAAACACCACTTCATTGAATTAATGTCAGATAAAAATGAAGAACGCATTAGAAAAATTGCAATGTTTATTTACCATGCTATGGAATTTCGAGAATCAGTTATAGCATAAACATCTTATATGTCTTGATGTATACGCATGTGTATTATGTATGTTAATATTTATGTATTCTATGTTGTTATAGGACGATGGCCAACATATCAACCGAAATAAAGAAAGAACAAAAAAGAGTTGTTTATCGTGTAACACTATTAGGTCGATTCGGATGTATTGAAAGATTTAAAGGAGAACATTTGTAAATATTTACTTCTGTTAAAATAAGATATGCTTTCAAACACATATTCTTCTGTGGAGAACAGTGTAAGTACAAATAGTATTGATAATAATGATGATAATAATATTAATAGTAATGATAATAATGATGATAATAATATTAATAGTAATGATAATACGGATGATAATAATATTAATAGTATTGATAATAATGATGATAATAATATTAATAGTAATGATAATACGGATGATAATAATATTAATAGTAATGATAATACTGATGATAATAATGTTAACAGTAATGATAATAATGATGATAATGATCATATTAATAGTATGTTAATAATGATGATAATAATAATAATGATAATATTAATAGTAATGATAATAATGATGATACTAATAATATTAATAGTAATGATGATAATGATGATAATAATATTAATAGTAATGATGATAATAATGATAATAATAATGATAAATCTTAAATTTCCACTCAAAGACTGTTTGTTCGAGGCGCAAATAAGTAAGTTCACGTTCATTTTCGGAATACAATTTGTCAAGTAAAAAATTAGAGCAAATTGGACAAGCCTGTCTTATTTATAAGGTAAATGCTTTTATCCTCATCAAGTCGCAACACTCTTATTTTTATGTACGATGTCATAATTTGTTGTACTTGGTCAAGGATATCATTATATAATACGCAGTGATATGATAATGATAAAATGAGGATATCTAAATTGAATTTAAATGAAGTTTCAGTATTTGATAAGACTTACCCCAACTGTTCAACCACAAATTCTCTTCACAATTACGAGTAGCTCATGGTTAAACTGGAAGACGAGAAAACCTGCCAAGACGGGCGAAGGACACAGAAGACAGATATGAGTGGCGAGTTGATGTCTTTTAAGATCCTAACCGTGTTGGTTCTCCAAGAATGACACAATCCAGTATTCACTTCGTATCTTCTTTTACACTTGCTGAAGGAACCTTTAACTTCTCGCCAAGACATGCATGAACCTCCATAAAAGATTTGAAATCCGCTGTGAACAGCTTTTGAAGACATGATATGCTTCACACAAATGGAAACGCGTATTCAAACGCTCTTTTCCCTGCTAAACATTTTGACTTTTTGAATCAATTGATCCCTTCAGTATTCTAACAAATGTAAAGGCTTACCTCCTTTCTAAATGCTTTATAAGACTAAATTCTGGCAGACATAATGTACTGCATTGAAGCTATAGTGTAATTCAACATTATGTTATCCTAACTGACAAATAACACTCCTTCACAAATGTATTATTAACAGTATTCAAATGACAACCTAAGAAATATTCCTTTCATATTTTATGTGTTCTAGTTTGATTTAAGGAATACGGAATACAACGAGGCAAGAGCATATTACCAAGTACATGTTTGCCGAAGTTCATCAATGTACTCATATACAAATAAACTAAGTATTTGTGAGATGTTCCTACTTTTATCAAGGAATGTTCTACAATATTTTAGTGAGTACGTGTTCACTCGCTTGTGAGAGACGTTAGTATTGTATTAACATATTCTTATCTTTTCATTAATATATTAATCATGAAATGAAGATAGATTAGTCTATTATATTTAATCATGAAATGGAGATAGATTAGTATAGTATATTTAATCATGAAATGAAGATAGATTAGCATAGTATATTCAATCATGGAATGAAGATAGATTAGTAGAGTATATTTAATCATGGAATGAAGATAGATTAGTAGAGTATATTTAATCATGGAATGAAGATAGATTAGTATAGTATATTTAATCATGGAATGAAGATAGATTAGTAGAGTATATTTAATCATGGAATGAAGATAGATTAGTAGAGTATATTTAATCATGGAATGAAGATAGATTAGTATAGTATATTTAATCATGGAATGAAGATAGATTAGTATAGTATATTTAATCATGAAATGAAGATAGATTAGTATAGTAAATTAAATCATGAAATGAAGATAGATTAACATAGTATATTATAATCATGAAATGAAGATAGATTAGTATAGTATATTCAATCATGAAATGAAGATAGATTAGTATAGTATATTCAATCGAGCACTCGAATGTTTGAAAACAAAATTCACAAGACGTTCCGTGTACAGTGAACATATCATTTGCACTGATTTTGCATTACTATTGAGTTACACATACACTGTTAACAATCAAATGTAAAGCGTCGTGGATCCACATTCACTTTGCGACGGTGGACATAGAAGTGAATCAACAAAACATAAGTCTGTTCTGACTTAACCAACTGATGTTAACATAATAGTGGAAGATATCAATGTCAATATCATTACAATCAGTTTGAACCTTGCACTTGTGCCTCCTTGCGTTTCTGTTCTGAGTATAATATCATTATCTTTATATTGTCAGTCAGTCAATCAGCTGGACATGTCTGGCATCTATTGATATTTATCTTAAGAATGGTGGATATAATAGAAAGTGAAGGTCGCTGAAGAGGTCACGTGACCTGATCCTAATGATGCAGTAGGTGTTCAGTTCAGTTCAGTTTCAGGTCATGAAAACAATCAGGTAGGAAGCTAACATTTAAAATGAGTCAAATTAGATTAGAGTATTTTAGTTTATAAGTTCGTTTCTGTTTAAAACGACGTCAGCTCAAGTTAACGTGTAGCTGCATGTCGGGTGGAGTAATTACCTTCCTTCAAAATGTTTTACTTCCATGTGTAATGGTGGTCTTGAGATCACAAGACAACTTTGAGTCGATGTTCACGTGACTTCAATCAACCAATCAGATGAATGAGCACAGAGCAGGACCTACTCTCTCAATGTTGCAACACGTTGAAAACCCTTATTGTGAACAACTCGCTGCAGACTGGTTAACACAACACAATCAAGTGAATGCAAGCAGATAGACGTTAACAAGTCTCTTTGTTAGTCAGTTATGTTGAATCTTTACAACTTATACCAGTGCTGCTTATTTAGTGAACGACCCTTATTAGAACTTGAAAGAGTGATTGTGTCAGGTATAACATATTTGATAATCGTGTTCCACCAACCACCACATCTCAGTGCATTGAAGAACTCACTGACATGGAGACAGGAGAAATTTAGGAGTGAAAAATGGTAATGCACTTACTAATTATCAATTGCAAAGATGAACAGAGATTTGAAGCATAGTTATATTGAAATTTATATAAGAAAAATCAAAGTGACTACGACAACATTTGATCTTACATAGATACTGTATTACATCTGTATGATAATAGGATAATGTTTGATATATAAAAATCATTTATTTTGTTCCACTCATCTATTTTTATCAATTTATAATTACAAATAAAAGGTTTATCTACATACTCCCCATACTCCCCACACAATGGAGACTCATGTCGTTTCCTCCTAGATACACGTCGTTTCGTATTTCTGAATTTCCATTACGAATTTGAATTGAAGTGGTTGATTGATTAGAAAGTTATGAACTTGGAACAAATCGAATAAAAATAGAGACATTGGCTCTGTAGCTCATCAGTCTTTGCACGGTTTACTATCCGAGTGTGAAGGTAAACATTCAAAATAATATATTTGTCATATGCAATGAATCGTCATCAAACATATCACCAGTCATTATCTAATGGTCAACATATGTCTACAAAAGATTGCAGCATTATAGTGATTTACGTTCATTACATAAATATGATTTGTAGGGACAGACATTTTTAAATCAAACATGCTGCTTTCTACAATATATCTACTCTCTTGTCTCACATATAGTCAAAGTGCTTACACCATACTAAACAACCCTATCAAGTTATACACATTACAGTCCTGCATGACATTATTGGGACTAGAATAATGAAATTAACAAATCATAGTATAAATCCAACAAAGGTCGTATTCTAAACATCCCAGTTTGTGAAAGCAGTTGAGAGCATGTTAAAATTCTGAAACTTTGAGCTTCCTGCGCCCACTGATTTTAATGAAGAGGCTTGTTGAAGATTTTAGAGGATATGTCCATATTTTAGTTGAATCAGGACCAAATCTACAAATCTAGTTTCTATATTACAAATATGCTATTCTGAAAATCTTGGTTTCCTAAGCCTAATGGCTTTTGAGAATTAGTCTGTTTAAGGGATAATGTCTTCAACGTTCATATTTTAGGGGACTGAGGACTACATCTACAAATTAAAGTCTTATTACAAACATGGGGGCGGGATGCTAGGTGGGTTCAGGATCTAAACTACTATTGGCAGTTAAAATATAGAAAATGAGAAAAGTTGACGGACGACGGATGACGTAATATTGGAGACTAAGCTATAGGATCAACCTAACATTCATGTTTTAACAACACAATAAAGAAAATATAGTTATTTTTCCGCCCATTGAACACAAACTGTAGAACATTGCCTGAGTGTGAAACAGTGTTGAATAGTACTCAGTTGATATAACGTTTCAATCTCATTGTTCAAAAACAATGTTCATGCATACATTGATTTTTTCATAAGGTTAAATGGTGCATTTATACAGTTCATAACAGTACAAATGAAACTAACCAAATTTATAAAGATCTGATTTTTAAAGGACACATTCAACATCAATGATAAAAACACAATGTTCATGTACACATCTCGGTCATATAAGAATCAGTTTCATCGACAAAACGAAGTTTTTATGTACAAGTAACAAACTTATAATGTACAAACTTATTCACACACGTTTATGATACAAATCCAGTTTAAAAGATAATAAACAGTCTCCTTGTGAATACACACTTAGTCATTGAAAAACATCCAGATTCATTGTTGAAAATCAGGCTTCTTGGAACACACATACAAACCTTATTGATACAAACGTCAGTCTCGTTCGAACTTACAGTGTTGCTGTAACAAACTTTGATGATGAAATAATGATTTTTTAAAGTCAAATTCAGTATTCATGTACATATAAACACCAAATGAAATTGTAAAATAGTTTTCATTATTGATAAAACAATCAGTTGCATTGATACAACATCGTGTTTATGTACAAACATATCCTCGGTAACAAACACTGATGATAAAACACTTAGTCAAAAATAACCAAATACAGTGTTCATACACATTTACAACATTTGTTTATGTACAAATCCACATAGTAGTTTGGCCGGGGTATTTCAATGCGCCCTATCCAAAATAGTAAGAGCATACGTTGAGACGTATTAAACCACCTCAAAGTTCGTAGATTGTCGCTGTTACGCTGTTACGACTACCTATATCGCCCCATTGCTGTGAATACCAGTTTAATACTCAAAACCCATTAACTTCTCCTTTAAGAAATGAAATCCACTTGGGACACATGTAATAAATCATTAAGTTGCAGATCCATAGATTTCAAAATATGCAGAAGTTTGTTATCACAAGACTTACACAGAGACAATAAACAGCTGTGAATATTGCTGACAATGCTATACCTGGCGTACATAACTGTAGGCGCTTGCAATAATAAATGTAATTCAACGCTCTGCATGTTTATTGAAGTTTGAAATCCAACCCATCTCTCACCTGACAGTTAAGTATCGACGTAAACGCAAGAAAAAAACGTCAATATCTGTTTTAATTGCATTACTACAACTAAATTCACTTGATTCCCAAATGACAGACCCTTATGTCATTGATATTGATTGAACCTAATTATCGTAAAGTTTATTACGTCATAGTGGAATCCGCCTTCAAACGTGTTAAACTTGCTAATCACAACACTAAGCGCTCTTCAAGCAGACTTCCTTCAGCGTTTTTCTTAGCTATGAAATTAAGATCAAGATGTTTCAAATTCCATTGGATATGTTACCACCGATGGTATAGAGGAATGTTTGATGTTTTGATAGTAATTTTCGCTGATACAGTTATTTCCAGTATTCCGTTGACAGGCGGGTTGACAATGGTTTGTAATAATTTAACAAATTTTACAAATCGTCAGAAAGAGTTTATAGTGCCGCCATTTAAAACATGAACGCCCTACAGACTTCGAATTTTAAGACTAAAATACTAATGTAGTTAGTTCAACCTAAATTTAGTTGCGCAGAATTTCTAGAAATTGAGAAATTATTTTATGCACTTGACTTCAAACCTCACCCGCTCTTCTTCTTTCATTGAGTCATTACGCTTGTACAAGTTTAGCAGTTGAATTAAACATTGATCACTCAATCTAACTAAATTGTTCACCTGGTAAATTAATCAATCAGTATGAATTACTAAAGAGAAATCTAGCGAAAATAAACAAATAAATGCAACTCAACTTACATTTAAACACAACCCTGCAACTTTTGTAAGTTTATTTATGAATAAATCACACAATTAATGAATCTCCGAAACAAGTCGGAAATTTGTAAGGTTAATTCTAAATCTCATAGCAATTGGCTTTCTAGGTTTCACATCGCCAAAAACTGCAATCTGCTGAAATCTGCTTTCCCAATATCAACGGTTTATAATAATACTACTCATTTTGTGACACAAGAATTTCCGTCTTACACTATAGAAAAACGTCTTGCACTATAAATAACGTCTTATATTATAAAAATCGTCTTACACTATTAATAACGTCTTATATTATGAAAAACGTCTTACACTATACATAACGATTCAGGAAACATGTTTGTACCTTAAATCATACAGACTATCTTCAATGGTACTATTTCTTTTAGTTTTCGAGTCGAGTACTTTGCAAGGTCAGATGGTCGTGTGGTTAAAGCTGTCGGTATGTCAGTGCTAAGGTAAATACCCTTTTAGTCCCGCAAAAAAGTGATGTTATCCCATTATTATGAAAAGGTTAAATTTGTATAGTAACTTTTAATGCATGCATGTAAAGATGAGCATACTTTATCAAACAAAGACTTCTGGGATCCGTACTCCAGCTTCTTTACCGACCCAACGATTCTCCCCATTCATTTCCAAGCGTTCCTCTACAAGTATCTTGATATATGTATAGTTCTATACTTTATCAAACAAAGACTTCTGGGATCCGTAGTCCAGCTTCTTTACCGACCCAACGATTCTCCCCATTCATTTCCAAGCGTTCCTCTACAAGTATCTTGATATATTTATAGTTCTATACTTTATCAAACAAAGACTTCTGGGATCCGTAGTCCAGCTTCTTTACCGACCCAACGATTCTCCCCATTCATTTCCAAGCGTTCCTCTACAAGTATCTTGATATAATCATATATCTTTTGGAAAGCACTTGCATTATCAGGAGAAAATATACATCGTGTCCTAACGAATGTACGCCCACATTTTCTAACGTTTCAGACAATAGCAAGACAAAGTCATGCGCGTTATTCAATGATGTTATGCATCTGCCATTGTAAAATATTTATCAACGTATGGAATAATGAAAGCTAAATTATTACCGGATGAAATACGGGCAATGAAAAAAAATCAAATTACATCAAAGAAGACTAAAATACCATACTTGACTAAACTCCGTCAGTAGCTTACATAAGACTAAATCATAAACTGTCGCCTTACACTTTGTTGCAGTGAATTAAACGAAGATAAAATTCAATCGCATTGTATTAGAAAGTCATTTCTGTAATTTTTTTTCATTTTGAGGATTCTTTTTTCATAATCTCGTTTGTCATGACTTCTTTTTTGTGGAAGGATCTTCCGTTTGTCAAGCTTGGCAACAGGAATTTTTAACAACAACTCTATGTGAACATTTCCATCTATTTAGGAGTGGCGTTACGTAAGTCAATTAGGCCTGTTTACAAATTTTTTCTCTTTTCTTAAGAAAATATGTTAAACCAAAAATTATTTCGGATATTGGTCTATGGTTTTAACTTAACATCTGATATTTCAATAGATGGCGATTATCCCTACACAAAATTTATGAACTCATTTATTGAAATTCTAATATAGACCTTCAATTGAATATTCTAAAATCCCTTTAGCGGTTTAAAGTTATAATCCCGAATGATGTGTTGCCGACAAATAACAAAGGAAGAAAGACTTGAAAGTACAGTGGGCATGATAATAGATAACATTACACATTAGATTTGATAATTGGTTCAGAGTCGAATGTCAAGTTCTAAAGTTGGTAAGTTTTAAGGCGTTTGCTGATAGGATGTGTGGCTCTGTTGTCAGGGGCGTAGCTACCCTATAGGCAAAAAGGCAATTGCCTACACATAATTTTCTTGAGTAAAAGTTATAAACAGAAATTGAAATATTAAAGTTCAAAAGAAAAGGAAAATTACCATATTAAAAGCGGGTTTCTATGTACAGTGCGTCTATACTAAACATCTAAATGGGCAAACGTGACTGAGGCTCGATCCTATGCTAATGGAATGAGAGCGCTTTCCTGAAATACTTGGTCGAAAGTGTAGGCCTATGTTTCATTAAATAATGGGACATCTCTCTGAACGTCTACCCTGATTCTACATGTTCCGTTGAGACGCAGAGTAGAATTTCGGACATATTCCGGCCTGTGGCCAATCCAAGTTGCCCAACGAAAACCTTTGAGTCCCCCGTGGAAGTTACACCTCTACATTAAATCCTTTTAAAGTGACACAATCGGGTGTCCAATGACCACGATAACTTGCAAATTTACTTTTTATCATTATAACAAATCGGATACTCGGTTCTATCAGTGAAATAAACCTTCTATTAGGCTTTGAGTGGCATTTTAGAAGTTGGTGTGATGAAGAAAATAGGAAATTTATGGTTTAACAACTTCTTTATTGCAAAGAGATGCGACGTTTCGGTTACAGCACTGTGATTATATACATACGTTGAGGCATGTTTACACAAGTAATTATGTTGATGTACAGTAAATGCCTTTGCAATAGATTGGAAGCCAGATGGACAATGAGGTGGTTACTGATTGAGTATCACTTGCTTGATAACGGTGTTAGTATCTACACCGAAACGTCGCATCTCTTTGCAATAAAGAAGTTGTTAATCCATAAATTTCTTATTTTCTTGTTTAGGCTAAAGTAGTGATAGATAACATCGTGACTCGAAAAAAGTATCAAATTATAAATCCAATTTAGACCTACCTACATGCTTTCGAATTAACGTTCAGTCGTTCATGTTCACTGAACAAAAATGAAATATGCGTCCAGATTACATATGTCCTTGGATCAACACAACAAAAATGTTTCCCAAATTATGGACTTGACAGTTGATAACCTAGTTTAGTTAAATACTTTTAATTGATGCAAGCAAGTAATAGAAGTAATAAACTTTCAAATATGAAGATAGAAAACCTTTTCTATGATTGATCTAACTCCTAGCCTATGCTATATATGGCGACTTGACAAATTTGACTTAATATTTTCATGTTTATTATTATTAGCTAATTGACTGTTTTTCTGTTACTTCACCTGAAAATCTTCGTGAAAGCATAGACTCAAAATTAAGGTTTGTTATCTGGAAAACATGTTATATTTCAAATCTTGTCATCATTAAAAATAATAAACAAAAAAAGGAATGCATACTTAAATCTTAAAGGTTTTGAAAAAGCTAACAAGTACACCAGAAAACGCAGGAAATTGCGTTTTTGTACATGAATATTTCAAAATTTCGTGGGGGGGGCAAGCCCCAAACCCCCCTAAATTTTTTCGGGCGCTTCGCGCCCTCAATCATTTCCAGTAATATTGCCTACACTTTCATTTTACCTTAGCTACGCCCCTGGTTGTAATCTAAAAACTGCCCCCTCATGAGATGATAGCTCGCTGATATTTCGTTTACACCCCTTGTGTCATCTTGTATCTATTACGTAGCACTATGTAAAGCTGCCTGGAAATTACCATTATCGTGTCAAGTTTCGTTCGAATACGATGACGACATAAGCACGAGCATATATGACGTCACAAAGCGTAATGAACACGGTGCAAGTGAGCGGGAAACTTTGCCATACACTTATAAACACTGATAAATAGAATGAAAATATTTTCAAAGAGACATGTCACACTTTTTAACAAATTGTTTGTTTGTGGAGAGTGATATATAAGCAGTGTCGCATTCACTTAGGTACACAACGTTGTGACTATACGTACAAACTATCATCTTATATTCTTAACAAAATAGGGTAAATGGCATCTTAAATTTCATCTCTGATAATTTAATGATCATTGTTGATAATTTCATATCAAATTTTGAAAGAAACTCTTCACGGTGTTGTTTGAAAAGTAGGTTTTGATCCGAGTCGGCCACTTTCATTTTACAAGATCTTTAATGACTCAAAATGTAAAACAATGTTTAAAAGTATGCAAATGTGGTCTTCTTTTTCATATTATGTTATAACAAATGTATTTATAATACTTTGAAACAGATATTGGAATTTTTTTTGACAAATCGTGTGTTTGTAATACAGAGGAGAATGTCGCCTTTTATGGCCGCTTCACTCAACAAGTTCACGGACAGACATTCTCAGTGATTAGAATTGAGATTTTATTTGTTTAATTGGATTTAAAAGTGTACAAATGTATATTTGTTCTTCATATTAAATCAAAAGAAAGACAATGAATGTATTTACAAGCAAATATCTTTTACTTTTTTAAGCAATTGTTCATTCAACACTAAATAACTAAATAGACAACTGTGACATGCTAATTTGACTAACTAAAAACTTTATTCTTATTTACAAATATACAAAATATACAAACAATATCAACTAACATTGTTCAGTCTGACAAGGCCTGCTGAATGAGATGTATTTTCTTGTCAGTGACGCAGATCTCGCGGCCACTGATAAGTCTCATTCTTGCAGCACAGTGGTCGTTGTATGGATAAAAGCAAAACATGGGGGAAACCTCTTCTTTCATCTGCAGATCTACTTTACACAAGAGTTGCCCCCTCTCCACGTCAATGAACCCCACCCTCCCCCTCCCCACATCCAGCACCAGCCCGAAGGTGAGGGTCAACTCTACACCAGGTGTGGGGGGAGACAGAGAGACACACTCACCAACCTGATGTCCCCACCTGTCCTCCTGATCTCTCCTCCTCACCTGGATACAGAGACGGTCGGGGTGATGGGGACAGAAGTCCGTCACAGACACACAGACGGAGTCGGGGAGACGAGAAACATAGAACCACTCGTCCATGTTCCTCCTCCCCAGCTTTAACCCCATCTGTAGCAGTATCAAGCCTCTCTCCCTCCGTGTCAGTGTGGAGCTGGTCTCCCAGTAGGAGGGGGGAGTAGTGAGAGGGGAGGGGGAGGGAGGGACGGGGACGGGACTGCTACAAGTCCCCCAGAACCTCGAGAACTGACCCGGACTGTTTCTGTGTCCACTCCACTCCAAGTTTGTCAGGACTCGACCGAAGTCTTCAACTTGTAGATCCCTGTGTACTCTCTCTGAGTTGAGAATCATCGCCCGGCCTGAAATATACAAGTTTATTGTTATTAAACATATACAAATGACATCTTAAAATCTTTATTTTTGTATTTTAAACACTTTGATGTAAGAATGATTTGTAATTGTCAAGATTTTTTAAAACTTTGTTTAACCGCTCAATCCAACAAATTGTTAACATTTTTGGAGCTTAATGTCGACTTTATTAACAAATTATATTGTCAAAACATATACAAATGACATCTTAATATGTTTATTTTTATATTCCAAACATTTTGATGATAAAATATTTCATAATTGCTTAAAAAAATTTAAATTTTGTTTAACCGCTCAAACTAAGAACGTGGCTGACATTTTTCTAGAGCTGATTATCATGAAAATAAACAATTATTGTTTTTAAAACATATTCAAATGGCATCTTGAAATGTTTATTTCAATGTTTGGAATAATTTAATAAGAAAATTATCGATCTTTGTGACAAAAAATATAAACTTTGTTTCACTCGGCAATACACAATAAATCTACAGTTGATTTTACCGACAGCCGGTTTTCCAACTGGATCAGTTTTCATTCAGTGCAGGACAAACTGTTGTTATCAAAACTTACACAAATGGCATCTTAAACTGTTTATTTTACTATTTCAAATACTTTGAAGAAAAAATATTTGATAATTGCGAAAATAAATTAAAACTTTGTTTGGCCCTCAAACTGACGAATAATTGAACTGCTTTCTCAGAGCCGAGAGTCGCAGTCGCAGTCTTTAAATAACAGTAATTATTGTTGAAATTTGTTGTCTTAATATGTACAAATGGTATCTTAAAATGTTTATTTCACTATTTCAAATAATTTGATGAAGCAATATTTAATTTCCGGATTTCTTTTTAAAATGTTTGTTTACCATGCACTTAAACTGACAAATTAGCTCCTTTTCGAAAGTTTATTGTCCTGTAATAAACACGTCTTGCTATCCAAACATAAACAACTTGAAATGTTCATTTACCATTATATATTATAAACATCACTGGGGCAAAAAATATAAACTTTGTTTCATTCTCTAATTTGCAATTGGCTTGTTATTGCTGACAGCTTTTTTAAAAATGAATTCTGACGTTTTTGTTATATAAAAGTAAAAGTAATTTCTGCATATTTATTATATTAATAATGATATCTTAGAATTTATATCTTACTATTTCAAATAGTTTTAAGATAAAATATATGAAAGTTGTTACAATTATTTACAACATTTTTCTGACCATTTTTCTGACTGGCCCGGAAATTAAACTTACTAATCGTATATAAATGCTATTTGTAAATATTGACTTCATCATTTAGAATATTTTGAATTAAACAATATGCAACAAATTTGCCACTAAAAGTGAATAATAATCAAGCTATTTTCTCAGATTATATAGAGTAGCAATTTCTAAAATCTTTGTTTTCAACTAAATCATCAACGATATCTTAGAACTTTTAAGGCAATATTTTCTCCAAGTAGATACAAATGACATCTTAATATGTGGATTTCAAGATTTGAACTGTTGTGATGAGAAATTCGTTATTAGTTGACAAAAAACGTAAACTTTACTCGTCACACTGTAACAATTGCAGTTGATCTGCCGACACTGCCGCTTTCCAAAATAGATCAGTTTTCATAATGACAAACAATACTTCTAGTAATGATATCTGCTGAATTATTCTCAACCATTTTTTACATGGATACCTAGGAGCATTTGAGGTTATTCCAGTGCAATTGTAATCATCAAATCAATCAAACAAACAATCAATAAAAATGAATGCCCCTAAAACAAGTATAAAAATTGTGGATTTCCGAGAGACGAACTTTAAGGACACGCCATGCAGCCATTATCTGGAACTGACAAAATGTGTCACAGGACCAATGACCGCTTATACTGAAGTCATTCATCTACATCGTCATGTAGGAATTGTTTCAAAATATTACAGATCAATTATATTTTTTAACAAAATGTGCTTATCTTTTGGCTTCTTACTTTTTTATAAAAAAGTGTAATTATTTACATACGCTATGTGGGAATTGTATGAAAATATTGCAGATAAAAAACATATTTTCTAACAAAATGTGTATTTATTTTGGACTATTATATCATTGAAAGGTGTATTTTTGTGCGGGGTATAAGAAGTTGGTTTACATTGCCTACCAGAATCACTTCGTCACTGTCCGATGCCTCTTTTAATTTCAAGAGACAATATTTCTTTTTGTTTTCAACCTATGTGACAGGTGATAGAAACATGATGACACAAGGGGTGTATACGAAATACAAGCGAGCTATCATCAGCGAGTGAGAGATAGCAAGCCGGCTGTTTTATCCAATGGGTAATATTTTGCCACATGCGACCTTTCACCTGACATCGGTTTTCTTCGCGATTATCGGCTTTTAGATTAGCCTGAAGAAATAGTCAAGAGACAAACTACCCTAATTTCCTTAAAGTGAAACAGAGCATGTTTAATAATTCTGTATTTGCTTAGGTAACATCCAACATACCATTTGTCCTTCTTAAAGTTCAAATCATGTCGAAAAAAATAATTTTCAGCTCTTTAAAGCCAAACTTATTATGTTTAGTTGTTTTCATAATCATCAACGAACGGCAATATAAATGTAATAATGTTGAAATTCAATGTCTCATTTGCTTGTATAACACTTATGTGATATGCTTCACTCAACCATATCATATTTGTGGTTGTGTCTGATGTAGAGAAGTTTCCGAAATTACGTTTGACATTGGCGCACGCCACTGTCCGGTTTTCAATCACAAAACACAACTCGAAGCTGTTAATTCTCACTATACTGAACTAATAAGCCTTAAATTGTAGTTTTCAGATACAACAAGTTGTTTTCGAGATAACAGCACCATTTTTAAAGTTTGATATATTTGATCCAAACAACATACTCTGTGCCACTTTAATGGCGCTTTATTCGAACTTGTAAATAGTTGTAAATAGTTGCGCTGGTTTTGGTAACTTAATCACTCGGCTCCTCTGTACTTGAAAGAACTACTCTCCGAGTGTCCCATCAACTGCTACCAAACTTGGCGATCTGCCTTCTCAGTTGCTGCCTTGTTCTGAATGCGCTGCAAATGTGAGATTGGGCCACACCCGGAAATACGAGAATCGCAAAAGTCAAGCCTGGATGTGACATATGAGTGGACAAGATTTTTGCAGGAATCATTGTCAATGTACTTATCCAAACAGGCATCATGTATCTTTGTTTTAATAAATTGCTTAATTACCGACTTATCTTTCAATAGCTGTCAATTTATAGATAAGTTGATAAAAAGTGAAATGTTTGTTTGCAGTGTTCATATTATTGTAAACACGTCAAAATTCATATTTTCATATTATATCGATTAAAAATTATTTCGTATATAGCATATTTTTTTTAACTTTACCACATCTGAAAAATGCAAACGCCTGTTCATTCAGCCGATATCACCTTAGTCAACGGTCAGAGATTTCGTCATTTTATATATTCGGCCTTTCAATCTCTTATTAGCTGTTAAGCTCCCCTTGTCAAACATCCAGCATGTGGCATGCAAAACAAGTTGCATAGCAATAGATTGGGTGTAACGTAATAAATATCTGCTTACAGTGACACACAGTATGTTTCATTAAGCTTGTATGTGACTTAAATAGAGCCAGAATATTATATGAACTTTGTTAAGTTTAAACCCTTTATCTAAAGTTGCATCTTTATCTCTTAAATGCCAAATTTAAAAAAGTTCTTGTGTTTGATTGTAACTTAAAAACGATCATATAAATGTAAAGAATTCGACGTTCAACGTCCTATTTCGAGTATATTAGTTACACGACCTATTAAACAATACTAACTATATTTCTCGTAAGGTTTTTTATAAATAAGTTTCCAAAATTACATTCGAGTCATTGTCCGGTTTTCGATCATAAAACTCACCCTTTTCCCTGTTTGTTGCAATTATGCTAACTGATAAGCACTGATATGTTAATTTTTAAAATAACAGCCACTATTTTTGTCGAAGAAATAACACAATTTATGAATTTTGACACATTTGACACCAAGAACTCTGTGCAACTTTAAATACGTAGAGTGGTTCTCGGTTAAGACAAAACTTGCTGTCGGACCTGCCTGTGCACCTTTCCTGTAGCCAACTCTGCCATTGTACACCCTATCCTCGACACAGTTTGGACTTAAATCTCCACGACAGGGTCTTCGGGATGGACTCTATTGTGTCTGGGATAAATATTGTACCATGTACCATCACGCTAAATAAAATAAACAAATGATCGACCACAAACAACAGTCTCCAGTCTATTCTAAATTCATCTTCCTTTGTCTCAGAGGTTGCATGTCCAAAATATCAACAATTCTGGTCGTTCCATCTTTTTGGTTTATTGAAGGGAGAGTAGCAGGTTTTATTTCAAGTAATCAAGGTGGTCTCAAGAAAACGAACATAAATGTTTTCAATTGGGTGACAATTAGAATTTGCGTTTGTAAAATTTCCGGAATTCATTGTTATTCAACACCCGCAAATTTAGTGAAAACCGACGGCGTTTTCAAACGCAACTATTTGACCGTTAGTTATTAGGAGTTTAAGAGCGAACTCTGTTTTTGCCTCCTTATTTTTGTGTGGAAAGGACTTTGCGACTATTCTATTTCTGTAAGAGGTGAGTTAAGGTCTCACCAAATGTGATTTCCCGGCATAATTTACATTACAAACATCGTACAGATAATATCAAATTGTGGCATTCGATACAGCGAGATCTTATAAAATACTTGTTTAATTTGAGGCCGAAATCAGCAACTATAAAATTCATAGAAAGATATATCGTAAAACCGTAAGAAAAAAAGTTTTAAACTAGCTTTGACCTTAGACCTTAGTGTTCCATGACAAATCAAGTAATCAGATTTCTGAACCATAATCACTTCATCAATCAATTTTCTTTAAACTTGTTCGTTTTACCCTCTAGATGCAGGTTATGATCGGTTCGATTTTTGTTATTTCAAATAGTTGGGAAAGAGGTAAGTGTCTGTTAAAGAGCCAGTCTGTGATTTTCATATTATTTTGCTTTGATACGAACCTAAATGTCATATGTTATGATATAAATTCAAAACATCTTAACTTTTCCCTCCTAATGACAAATATATGACAAATACTGTTTTTCGTTGAAAATCTAAAAACAGCCTTATAAATACACTGAGGCGGAGATCACAAGTTCAATTTACATGGATACTAGTTATATAACCTAACAAACACTATCAACTCCAAACTGCCCTCCTGGCGGCTTTAGATAAGTTTCCAAAATTACGTTTGGCTGTTTGACGCGCGCCACTGTCCGGTTTTCGATCATAATTGCGACTTTCTACCTTCGCATTGTCACTGTACAAATCCAATTAGCTTTAAATGATTCTTTTTGGTAACAGTCGATACTTCACGATCAAATTAATGTTTTTTTTTTGGTCGCCTGTCGTCACTGAGCGGCGTCATTTCCGTTGATCTCTGGCTATACATGCCTGAGTGTGCAACAATGTTGAAATATCCAAAGGTCGTCGGCCCTCTCCTTCAAGATAACGGAATAATAAATAAAGTATTAACCTGTCTGCAATACAATTGTCAAGTATAATAATTAAGTGAACTGACCTGTGTCTGACTGTCAGTGTCATACTAATGCGATAATGATCGGTTTAGCAGTTTCATACATTGACCAGTTTTGTATGGAATAAGACATTTTGATTGACGGAAGAGATAAATACAGTAAAATGATTTAGTAAATGATATTTAAGGATTAGGCTAAAGTTGTGCATCCATAATATCATTGTCTTCCCCATTCAAAATTTGTGTATTTCAAAAGGCGGCAACTTCATGGGCTGATAACCCAAAAACATAAAGGAAATTTAAGGAAAACACTCTGTCGTGATAAAATGCTCCTCCACCCCATCCCGTATCTTCCTTTTAAAATACACACAGGACAGATGTAGAAGTATCAGATTGCTCTTTGTGGCAAGATTCCTTCAAATTGGAGATATGGTCAAAATCTGTGACATGACCAAATGCAGGTATATGTGTATCATCCCAACTTGGGATCGCGTCCCATCTTAAGATGGGACGCGTCCCAACTTGGAATCCCAATCTTGAGATGGGACGGCGGATACTTTAACATATTCATAATATTCTTATTTTAATGTTGAATTTAGTAAAAACATGATAACATGTTTCATTTATATAAGCGCTTTGAGGACATCGAAAGATATTTTGATTTTATGTTGATTTTCATGACTTATTGGCTATCTCTCATCGCATGTGAGTCTCTCATCATAGCCCAATACGATTTCAAAAGTAATTCTTATACAAAGTTTTATAAATTATTTCATTATATTCTTAAATATCTTTAATTATGACAGCATGTTAAGCAAATTAAAAAAAGAAATTATATTCAATTATACACTCAAAACCTACTCTTAGTGAATACCAAGAATGCTAATCTAATGCCTTGTAATCAGTTCAATTTCTTACACATAAACCGTTCCGTTAAGCAAGATACCAATGTACTTATTGTGTTTGATCGTCGAATCTAAGAGTTAACGTTTCTTAAACATAATTCACAAACACTAACCTATTAGTGGCGTTCCGTCAATGCTTATAACATGTCCAGTAAATAAATCCAGTTTTGCCTCCTCATATTTCCGATCGAACCTGATCTGATTAGTGTCGTGATGCAAATGGTAAACTTACCAGCTTGGCAGTTCAGAGATGGGTGTGGGGTGGGTGGAGTATGGGGGCGGGGAGGGATGTCCGAAAGAAGGGATTTTGGTAAACATCCGGTTCGGTGATGACACTTGACACTCGGTACACGCCGAGCGTTTGTTGTTTTAGACAATGATCATCATTCATATGAAATCAAAAGAAATTAGATTTGCAGGCAGGCTGGAAGTTTATATTAATGCTGCTCCAATAAAAATTATATTTTGAAACCATCAAACATACAACACAAAGTCAAACAAATACGATGTACAGTTGCAGCACAATGCGTTAAGATATTCAATATTGCAAAGGCAATGTCTTCATGCTACTTTAGAAATGCAATATTTCAACTCATTTCTTATCAATACTACAAGAAGATTATAAACGGAGTTTGTTGACTTTGAGTTCATTAAAAACACTTTGTTTACCTTTAGAAGCGTTGAATTGAGAGAATTGTTGTGTGTTGTTACTGCTAATACGTTAATCAACTGATCTGTGCAAAGTCGACTAAGATGAGTAGGTGAGAGGGAAGAATTACATTTCAGTGTAATATTGTTGTTTTACAGCTGAAAGTTTACTTAACTAATCGTTTTGTTATCTTTAAATATGCTTCTATATCATGTCCCCCGAAAAAAGGCATACGGTTTGTAAATATACATCAAAGAAGTTTTATTGATATTCAAACACTTATCGAGTTATTTTGTGCTGACATGCTTGTACTAATGTAATATCTTCAGAGGACTAAATGATTCAGATTGGTATTGCTTATACAAATTTGATATTGTAACTGTCATTGCTTATTGTAAAATATTCGATATTTCATTGTATGAAAATATGCAATATGTGTAATCATATAATGGTTAGTAAGTATAATACTATGATTTAAACGGTATTTTATTTCAATAAAACATGTCTTACACAAAATTCAGAATATATATACAAAAAGGAAAAAGGATTAGCAAACAGGCAGCAAATGCCTATATAAATTCTTTTCCTGAAATAAACATTAAAAATTTAGATATCAAGTACAATGGTGGAAATATACATTTGCAATTATTCTTACTAAACTAAAATTTATATTAAGCTTTGTCTACCTTACATTTTTTTTACAAATTTTAGGAAAGAGCTTTAAAAATCGATTGGTTTAATTTATTATATTATTATTTATTAGGAATTTCGTTAACAATCTATGACAAAGATATGTCGCCGTTAAGATAGATTTTAGTACATTGATATGAGTTACAAGGGAATATTCAAACCCTAAGGTTGGCACTTGTTGAGAATATCTATAATGTTGGGGAACCAGACAAGATAATAATTTGTTAAAACAACATGGGTTTATGGTGTCTCCATATGTTGTTTTAGCCTAACACTACCCACGGTGGGCAAATTGGTGCCCAATCATCCGTTCTCTGTCACGCCAAGCTGTCAAATTAACATATTCAGTCTATTCAGTGCTGCATTGTATGATGGAGAGTACCTTAATGTTTCTTTATAGAAGGTTTCGCATGGATTATTCATTTCTCTGTATCAGGTACGTTGTTGAAATATATATTTTTAAAAAAGCAATTTATCACTAGTATTGTAAAACTTGGATCTGTATTAGAATAACTTCCTATCTTTGATTGTTAATAGTTTATACCACCTTCTTGTAAAGAAACTAAGATACAAAGATGTCTCTGTGATTTCAGCTGTTCGATCTACGCTTGTCGTTTGAAAAATGCTGAAAACTATTATCTAAATATAAATCTATACACTGATCTGATTTTGGTATGTAGCTTAACAAATGTGATTCAATCAGTAATCAAATGTGACTTTAAATAAATGTTTGAGTAGTGTTGAATCGTTCGTACTCGATAACATATGAAACCGAGTGAAAAAGTGAAGTAAATGAACATCAAATAAAATTTTCTTCGTAGGTGTGAAAAGAATATAACAAATAAATCTAAAAAAATCTTTAACTGACACAAATCATTATTAAATATGAATATTATTAACATGTTTTAGTATCCCCCGTCCCATCTCAAGATGGGACGTCCCAACTTGGAATCCCAAGTTGGGACGCGTCCCATCTTAAGATGGGGCGGATCCGCAGTTGGGATGATACATATGCGCATGTGTACGTGTGAAAAGGCGGCCAAGCCCCATCAGACCATATATTATTGCACGGCGCCGTGCTTTATTTGTGATAGGTTTGGGGAAATCTTATGAGGAATAGGGAGCATCCGGAAGTGTGAAATGAATTTCTATTTTGTGATAAAAATATGTTTCACCGCAGTTGATTAATTAAGATATACTAGAAAACTATATAGTATAATTAAAAATGTTTTTTTTCTTTTTTAAAAGACATGGTTATCTATTTAAGATTGTTTTTTGTTCTCATACAATTATAAGAGGGAGACAAAGTTTATAATGTAGCCTGACCTATTTTCCGAACAGCTCATCAATAAGCGATTCAGCGACACTGCCAGGCTAAGACAATAAAGTGCCGGTAGAGGGGGGCCTCTTTATCGGATACAGTTTCATTCTAATGACTTGCTCCCCTTTTTGTTGATATATTGCTTTAAAACTTACCCCAACTGTTATCTTTGTGACAAAGAATTCATAAATGTATAAACTTGATAATAAAACATCTTTGAAACATGTATTCAGATCATCAATGCCGATTACTGCCCTTCGTGACTGTTAACTGTTAAATGTTAACTGCATTCAGAAAATAATGGCATGAAGAATACATTAAATGATTAAATATAAATGTCATTGAATCATGTTCTGGATTTTGAATTTGTTAGTATCAAAATTCCTTTTCAAAAGTAAATTTCTATTAATCGTATGATGTGTATACAAATCTGATGTCGGCCTAGGCATTATATTTATCTAAGACTAATATTCAGTCTCTGAAATATAATGCTCTAAAACGATTTGTAAAAATGGCTCTGGCGCCGTGTTGATGCTTCGCATCAAGGTTTTCTTGTCTACATAAGAAGGAAGGAAGTGTTCCTGTAGTAGGCGATGCACTTGATTCGGTTGTGGTCTTTCTACAAATCATTTTCAAAGAATCTATCACACTGAGCGACCTTTTCAGCGTGCGTTTCCCTCCCATCTAAACTGGCCATAAAAAGCTGAATCTTGTCATTGTCACTTGTCACTATATATATCATTTGGTTTTAATTATGATCGTCTCTTTGGTAAAAATTTAAATTTTATTGTTAATAACTAAATAGCAGATTTAATTGAGTGCAGTCTCTTTATACCTACATATAGTTGTGTAATGATTTATCATTAGTATCGATGTTTGTATCGCTACCACACACACTCTAGACAATATATTACCTATAGGATATTTATATCGCGAGGGTCCAAGATACATTGTTGTAACGCCATAAAGAACTATATATATATCGATACTAAAAACATTATTTGTCTAAAAAAAATAACTATTTAAGCCGGCAAACTTTTTAATCTACTTAATGTGATAAGACAAAGAACAGATTTACAACATTGCTGACTTTCTATCTCAAACAATCATATCGCAGCTTCTTTTGCAATTCTCCCACGATATATCATCTCGTCTCGCCTAATAAAACTGGAGTCGGATGTATCGTCTGGGCATTAAGCCCACAATACTCAGGTCTACCTACACTGCACATAGGTCTACCTAAAATGATACACAGATCTACCTAAATGTGAACATGTCTGCCTAAAATGATACACAGGTCTACCTGCATGATACACATGTCTACCTACATGATACACAGGTCTACTTACATGATACACAGGTCTACCTACATGATACTAAGGTCTACCTACATCATACACAGCTCTGCCTACATGATACACAGGTCTACCTGCATGATACACAGGTCCATCTTCATGATACACAGGTCTACCTACATGATACACAGGTCTACCTACATGATACACAGGTCTACCTACATAATACACAGCTCTGCCTACATGATACACAGGTCTACCTGCATGATACACAGGTCCATCTTCATGATACACAGGTCTACCTACATGATACACATGTCATGTACAGCTCACGAATTCCACAGGAGGTGGTAGAAAAACTACCAGGGCTAAAATTTGAAAACAGTGTTCGCGGTAGGTTTTTGTACAATGCGTGCAAAAATGAATTAATAAATTTACAATTCATATATTTCGCGTTTTTGTTAATGTAGTTTTGTTTCAATACAAAATACAAGTAAAGCTAATAAATTGTCATCAAAGTTTAACCTACCATATTTTAATACACGGTTCAGTTTTGATAATAAAACACATTCAGCCACATGCCTGTGTAAGTAAATAGCTGCCGTTCCGAACTTCGTAATATTATACAGCATGAGACTTGATAATAATCACTTGTAAACATCGCTCTGATTGGATAAAACGAACTACTTCCGGGGAATTCCATCGATATAGTAACCAATGACGTACTACATGTCACTTTTATTAGTTATTCAATAAACGATTTCCCTAAACGATAAAGACGATGACTGACGTCACAGACCATCATGCTGAGGAGTGCTTAAATTTACTGAATCAATATAGAATGAACTGCCGATTTTATCATATTAAGATAAACTAAACGACTGTTAAAAAAATAAATGTTGAGTTTTATGAGCAGTTACAATTAAAGGTTTTTTAAGATTGTGTCAGCATGTACTTTACATTATTCGTATGATCGATACTAATCTATTGCACTTATCTTGAGACAGAGTGTCAATGAATTATCATATCATAAATTAATCATGATGATGTTATGTATAATGTAGTAATAATATTCAGTTGAAAAAACTGCCTAATTAAACCAAAATAATTTAAATTGCAGTATCAATTATGAATTCCATAGACTATCGGTGAATTATTATAATTAAATCAATACTTGTTATGTAAATATGTTTTTAATTTCTGACGAATATTTAGAAAATTAAAATGTATTTATTAATTAAAAACGTAAGATTAGTAACTGAATAGTGTTTTAATTAATTCAAATTAAAACCTTTGCATAACATTTTACAGTATATACAGCCTGGATACACATTACAGAATCTTTTTGAAAGTTACTTAAGTCTTTTAACATTGCAACTTCAACTAAAACTCGAAAACGAGAAATCAAAAATTAACTTCAAAATCTTTCTACCTCAAGTTACACGTCAAGCAGTTGTATGACCTAAGAACATTCTGAATAGACAAGTAGTTGTGTAAATGTTCTCATCAAAGATTTAAGGAATTTTGTTACAGCCTTCTCTTTTTGGAAGCATCAAACTTTCTCAGAGCATTATCAAAGTCAAACTTTTCATAACTGTCTGGTCCTTCCATGGAGATCATCATGAGCCGCTGTGCGTGATCTTCTGTTAGCTTGTTTCGATGTTTGTCCTTGAACGACAGTCTGCCGGGACTATGGCGGCCAACTTACTAAATTCTGGAAAGATCATGTCATATTCAGTTATCAAAAGTCGACATGCTTTCGACATGGAGGTAGAACCAGATGCGCGTAAGGTCACCTTGACTTGCCCAAATTCAGCTTTCAGTTTGTCAGCGTCCAAGATTTGTGTAAAGTTATCACCCACTAGTTCAACCATTAGTTCTCGGACACCATGTTGACGAATAGTGTCATCTGCAGGGTAGTGACCAGGGTTCAGCACCAAGTCAAGCCCAGTGAGAACATTAAGCTGATCAACAGGAAAACGCGCTTCCAATGTTGAAATAAGATTTCTCAGATATCCTTCTCGGACAGTTGTGTGAGCATTTTGGTCAACATATTTTGGACACTGACCCTTGTACTTTCCGTCGTTGTTGATGCTTTCTCGGATATCACGCCCAGTCTCCCCAACATTGTCAATCAGAGAGTAGAGTTCAGTGGAGGTGGATTCTATCATTGGCTGGATTGTAGAAAAAATAACATCATCTTTTTGAAACGTGAGGGACAGTCTGTCCATGATGGGCAGTGCATCTTTAAGGAAACAGGTCATGGCTATGAAGCTGTATCTGCTGACAGCTTTTTGGAGTCCATTAGCTGTCGCGTTGCCGTTGACAGAATCCTCCTCCAACTGCATACAAAGTGCTGGCCAATTTTGGTGAATGGCTTTATTCAAGGAAAGCCACCGTGTGGAGCAGGGTTGTTTAAGACTGACAAGATCATCATCATCATCGTTTAAAACTTTATTAAGTTCTCTGAGTCGTCCATATCGGGCTGCCGAATATTCAAAATAGTTGTAAATGGTATTGACTGTGCGTTTGTACGCACTGACATTTGTAAAATTTTTGGCTGAATCACTTGCTGCCAGTGCTACTCTGTGTGCACAGCAGTGCACATGCACAAGAAAAGGGTTCAGCCTTTTAAGCTTAACCCCCACACCGTTGAGACGGCCTGTCATGACTGACGCTCCGTCGGAACCCAACCCTACTACTTTGCTGAAATCAATGCCTTTTGAGGTAAACACATGAAGCAGAGCTTTTGTGATGGTCTCAGCATCTCCAGACTTCACAGTGGTGTTCGTAATGAACACAGATTTAGGCTTTCCGTCCACCAAAATACGCAAATAAACAATCAACTTTTTATCGATTGTGACATTCACAGTTTCATCTATGACAACGCCCACAAATGGGCTGTTATTTACATCATTCAAAAGTTTTTCTGTAAGTGTGTCGGCAATTGCTTTCTGTAGGTCGTTTACACTTTCATGATGTGTGTAGTATTTTCCGCCCTGAAGCGCAGGAACGCCATTAATTTCTTGTAATTTCATTAGAAATGAAAACTTTCTCTCTGGCATTTCTTCCTTTGCCATACCATAGACAGTGCGTAACATTACTATCTTGGAGGACGAATCCTGTTCAGCCTTTTTTTCGACATGTTTTTGTAATGTTTTTGATAACGTTTGTGAACTTATAGCAAGTCTATGATCGGCCAATACACTATGTCTGACAAGAGCATTTCGCTGGTATGTACGACACCCCTTTGTGAAAGTGTTGGTCATGCCAGCCTTTTCACATGCCCTACAGAACATAAGAATCATGCCATCACTGCTTGACGCTTGTCTAAGCCATAGGAACTCACTCTCCCATTTGCGTAAATAATGACAGTCAGGTGAGCCATTTTGACTTGATGTGCAGATTCACTGCAATCAGCATCAGATGTCACTGTGAGGGTGTTTGCACTCGAGTGTGCGTCAGTGTCACTATTACTATAATTAGGCGACACAAACCCTAACAAACTCGACTGTTTAGTCTGTATTGACATATATAATCTTGTGTGTGGTGTGTCAGTGTCACGATGCATATTCCAACTGCAAAGCAGACAACGTTTAACCCTCTTGATGCCCGGCAGTTGACGCTATGCACTCGTTCAATGCCGCTAACATTTTGCGCTAATACAAGATATAGGTTAACGTTGTACAAAAAAGGTCACTGAGGCGTTAACAATGTTCGGAAATTAATGAAATTCTAACTGTAGAATGCTGAGATGTTGACCGTTAGGTCAATGTATTTTTTGTGTGAAAAATTTCAAATTTTAAATGAAAATACATTGATTATAAACGGCAGAGGCGTTTTTCACGCTAAACTTCAATCGACGTGATCTGTTACTCCGCTGTTTCATAGACTGTAATTAAATCATTGTTTTTAAAAATGAAAAACAATTATTATTTTTCAAGAGAGAAAACGACAGTGATCACGGTGGTATGTTTACTTCCTTCATGCGACCTATTGTTCACGAAATAATGTCAGTTATCTTTTTGTAATCATTTTGTTGAACATTGTTTCGCGTGACGTCACTAACAAACAAAGTGCGGAAAATAGATTGTGCATGGAAATTCCTCCTAGTTTTTCACAATAAAATCATAGTGACTGAACTTACATCCGCTGATAGTTATTGTATCTATCTTGAAAATGATATAACTTTCGGCAGCTTTGCAACAGAAATTAAGGTTGCTTTCAATAGCCCGCACACACTTATCAGTTTCCGGTAAGTAAAATCTGAATCTGAACAGCCTATTTGCAAATGCATTAAAAGACTGCAGATAAATTGTTATCTTATCATCTCATACAATGTATAATTACGAATTATGAAAATAGAATTCATAAACTATCCTACTGAATAATTTTGCTTTATTTCAAAAGGCGACAATCCAACAAAATCCTTTAGACGAAAACGGAATACAAAAATACCGGGAACGAATCTCTGCAGTTTTAGCACTGCGTTTCGGTTGCATTCCTTCAGCAAATAAAAAAGTATTTAGCGTGAATATTCACTCTTGAAAACTGTTTAAATTATGGAAAACATTTAGAGAGTTTATCCTTCAATGAAATAGTGATCCATCAAGTGATTCAAGCGTTCATTTGCCGATGTGTATTTGTATATGTGAACTCACAGGTCAAAACCGAAATTAAGAATATGTCCATGGTCAACTCGGCTCGTAAAACTATATCGTTCAAAAAAATTGACGCTCGTCAGCAATGCTGATATAATATTAGCCACGCCCATTTCCCCAAAAAGTTGTCTCCACTTAGACTGTTTGTCAACAAAGCTTCAAAGCTACATGAGCGTGTTTTGAAGACTGTGGGATTGATTTATGAATGATAATCTTGAAACACACTTCATTTATTTTTATCGCTTATTTTCTGTTTCTTAAGTATTCATTTTTAATTTATCTTCTACTATTAGTCCTTATTACAATTAATAAAAATATCAACAACCAAAATAGAATAAATTAATCTTAAAAATAATTTCATCAGAGAATCAATGTTTTGTCTTGTGCCCTAGAAGATGATATAGAACATTAATGCAGTTGATAAATTGAAAATGCACAGTTTATACAATAGAAAATGTAAGTCAACCTACATACATGTAGATAAACAAAGAAATTCTATATCAATTATCTCTGAATACATCAAGCACTTTTTGAAGGTTGAGGCCACCCCAGAACACAGAATTATTTATATCATCGATATATATATAGAGAGAAAGAGATATCAAATCATCTATATTGCATGCAAATAATTTTTTAATCATTCTTCATATTTTCATAAAACAGGTTGATGTGGATACTCTCGATCAAATAAATTCAAGAAATATGTTCAGTGCTTTTAAAATTTCAGTAAGATGTTGAATTGATAATTGATATGTAGAGAATCAGTAATTCAAATTGGAAATTCTTTTTTTTTCTGCTCTTGCATTGACATGGTAGATAATCTAATAATTAATTTTGCACTATTTATTTTTTATTATGATATTCCTGCCACAAGACAATGTCGACATGTCGAATGTCAGTCGTTTGAATATGATAATATCAACTAAATCTTATTTGCCACAGTCGCTGCCAGTAGGTCACATATTTTAAAAATTATTTCCAAACAACAAGGGATTCCCCGAACAAGCCAGCGGTAACTATCGCGAGGGACTCCGGAAATGACGATAGAATATATATACGTCACGTCTCGCCTCCCGTGGCTCGTGCTGTTTACCAGACGACAGGTGGTTGTTCCGCGCCCAAATAAAACGTTCGATTGGAAGATGAAACAAACCCTCGTAATCATAATCTTTTATATCCCTCAAATAAAAAAACTGAATAAGTTCTGGTTAATAGGTATCCTAATAACATATGCTTGAAAAATTGTTCTCATTTTCTTCAATTGATTTTTATTGGTAAATATATTCTTGTTATATTACAAAAAGTCAGTAAAAAAATGCACTAGCCATTTTCAAGCCATATTGGGTTTTACTATGTAATTGGTACATATCGAAGCAAACAAAAATGTTCAAATGGTATTGTGGTTTACTCTCTTATTGCACAATAACCATCAGATGTCCGTATCACGTTCGTTCATTGAAATAAGATCTCCCGAAAGTGGCATCTACGGTGTCAAAGCCATATTGTAAACAAAACTGGCCCGGGAGACGCAATGTTGTCTGCAAAACGAAACGGCCGTTTAACAATCACGTACGAATCAAATCGGAAATCGAAGACATTACCATAAAGAAAAATCAAAATGCTATCCTACGATAGTATTTTCAGGTAATGTTATTAATGTGTTCGCCCTAAACGGGCTCTCAAAGTCAAATCGCGAATCGTGTTACAAAGTGTTTTGCTCCGGTCAGATTTGACTGTGACACAGGCTTGTGTCGAATCGTTTTGCCATAGGCTGCACCCGTTTGAAATATGACATTTGACACAATATAAATGACCTGTAGATCTCAAATCAAGTACCTAAAATAAGTCAGTCATTTGTTTTGACGAAGCAAAATGAGAATATATCGGAATTTCCAACTAATCATTAGGCATTCTGTACTCGCTAGCGAGGTAAACCAGGCCATTTTGTTTTGTTTTTATAATGTGTTAGCAATGACCCTTGCTTTCTTGACAAAAAGTTTTGGCAAGGTGTGAACATCTTATTACTATGGCATATGGACATTCCTGTTTACTATTAATTTCTGTACATCTATTTCATGTTGTATTTGGAAATTATATTTTAAGTGAATAGCTTAATGCAAATTAAGAATAATATTTATTTTACTATTGTCAAATAATGGTGGACATTATTCACAACTGAAACTTCTACTTGTTTATGACCGTTCTTAATTTTTCTAAAAGCTTTGCTCATTATCATAATGTGATTTTTAAACAAGACACACTTTAGATTTTGTAAGTAAATTTGGAAGTAAATTTGGAATTTAGTGATACACTGTTGTTTCCTCGGTATGCATGCGAGTATGTACACATGCCTTGTAGAGAATTAACCCCAAATTTGACGGCCGGGGACCATATGTGGCCTCGACAAGGTTTTTGCCGAAACCTTGAAACCTTGATTTCTCGATTAAAATAAGGTTTTATAACTGAAAAAAGGTTTAAAATTGAAGCTGTGTTTACAGGGATTAGAGAATATGGTTATCAAGTAGAATTTGTAAAGATGTCTTTTCACATGCGTTGTAGAGAATTAACCCCTATTGGCCATGGCCAAGGACCATATGTGGCCTAGACAGGGTTTTTTGTGTGAAAACCTTGATTTCTCTGTTAATAAAAGGTTCTATAGTACAATTTGCTAATCAAAATAAAGCTATGCCTACAGGGATTCAAGTTGAGTTGATAAAGATATCTTTCTACATGCATTGTAGAAAATTAACCCCAGTGGCCGTGGCCGAGGACCATATATATGTCTTGGTGAATGTTTTGTGTGTAAACCTTAATTTCTCTGTTAAAATCTTATCATATGATACAAAAGTGGTATCAAATTGAAGCTATGTTCCATGGTTCTCAAAACAAAATGGTTGTTAACTTGTATTAGTGCATATTTTTTTATAATTCTTGGGTTGAGGGTTGGTCATAGCTGGGGACCATATATGGTCCCATGGCATTGAAGGGGGTTTGGGGGGAGGGGACCTTATATGGTCCCCGGGCACTCTAAGGGTTAAATGCTTGTTATCCAATCAAAGCTCCCGTTACAATGACGCAATTCAAAGCGCCATCTGCCTACATTCTATTTTTAGCAATGGGATTTCCAGCTTTCGATTTATTTTTGTCAGGACATCGTAATCAGAAAATCAGCTTAGTATATAATTATATATGCCTGCTTTACAATATATTTTGTGTGTTAAAATGATTTTTATGCGTGAAAAACGCAGGTTTATGTGTTAACGCGAACACTGCTGAAAAGGGACAAGAGAACTAAGGTAAGCTTCATTGCCATTTCCATTCTGTTGCTATCTTAATTTTCTTTTCTGTAAAAAAAACATTTGAAGTTATTGGGTTCATAGGGCTAAATTTATTTGGAGAAAAGTGTATGTTAATAATATGAAAATCCTGTTAAATATTAAAAAACAAAATGCATGTTGCAAGATGTGCCTACAGTGAGGTTTTATTAAAGCAGTGCTTTCCCTATTATTTTCATAGGAAATGAAGAAATGTGACAGTACAGAAATTTCATGAAACAATTGACACACAATATTTCATCTTTCAAACACTGTTTGTATAGATTTTAAAGAATGCAGGGAGTTAACTTAAATTATGAATTCACTAGACATAACCCTTCATTCCTTGTGATATTTTAAACAAGTTATAAAATATCCTCTTACCAAAACAGTAATGAAATAGAAATCATGTGGTGCCAGTAGACATATCACAATATATGATCAATTAAAAGATTTTACGTTTTATTGATCTGGAATTTGATTATTTAGTTTTATTTTGGATTGAATGCATCGGACTGGATCATTTAGCTATTAGGACAAAGGTTGTATATGACATAATGGAGCAGCTTACTTTGAGGGGAGAAAATGAAATATATCATCTAAACAACAAATTATACTTTTGATTTATTTGATACAAATGGATTGTATTGGATTAGATTGTTAAGCACTGAGGCTTATATTAAACTCAGAGAAATTGGGGAAGATAAGAATTTCAAATAAACATTTATTTATTCTGTAACTACCTAACTATACAGTTGTATTATCTTTCACATGATGATCCACTTTGAGATAAATGAAGAACACCTAATGGTTTATTTGTTTTGAACCTGATTATCTCCCTTTAATCATCAGTTTAAATGTTATTTATCTAATGTCATTTGCATAGTATGTATGGTTTATGGTAATATTTATCCCTAAAAGTAAAAACCTGAAATAAAAACATCAAACTTCTTTATTGTTTATTCGTTTAAATATGGATGATGTGCATTTTGATTCTTCACAAAAAATGCTTGTTAATAAGTCTTTAATTAAAAATGATTAAAATATCAAATCTTAATTTCGAAGATTGAACCCTGAAAGTAACAAATTATTCTTTTTATTAAAAAGAATTATAACAAATGTTGAATCATTTGAATCATAATTTTTTGATATTTTTTAAGTTTTGCAAGCAGTAAATTTGGTGCAGGTAGGGGGTTGTTGGAAGCACTAAAGAGTAAAACAATTATTTCAGTAAAGTTTTGCAAAAGAACTTCTTGAATTATACACTTTTTATCATGCAAATTAAATTCATATATATTTTTCTTTCTTAATTAGTTAATATTTCACATTCTTTCGAAAGAGAGAATGTAACAATTCAGACAAATTTCAAACCTTTAAACAATTAACAAGGCGTCTCGTGTAAGAATAAGAAGTCTTTCACAAGTTTTCATCTTTCTAGGTCTTTTTCACCTAAAGGAAGATGAAAATAGCTTTTGAAGGGCAAAGCTCCTGTGATCCTTAAAAGTAGTCACTGGATCACAAATCTATAAATTTGAATCCCCATCAGCTAAGGAGTCTGTATATGTGGTTTTAACTTTCTAGGCCTTTAGATTCTGGAGAGATGAAAATGGGTTATTACTATACTGTTAACAGGGTCACCAAATCTATAAATCTGAATTCCCATCAGCTAAGGAGTCTGTATATGTGGTTTTAACTTTCTAGGCCTTTAGATTCTGGAGGGATGAAAATGGGTTATTACTATACTGTTAACAGGGTCACCAAATCTATAAATCTGAATTCCCATCAGCTAAGGAGTCTGTATATGTGGTTTTAACTTTCTAGGCCTTTAGATTCTGGAGAGATGAAAATGGGTTATTACTATACTGTTAACAGTGTCACCAAATCTATAAATCTGAATCCTGATCAGCTAAGGAGATTGTGCACAAAGTTTCAGCTTTCTAGGTCTTAATTTTGTTTCTGGAAAAGAAGGGCATGATCCTGTGGCGCTTTTTAGGGACCCTTATATTACAATGGTTCTGAAAAAGAAAATGACATAGTTAAAAGGTAACGGACGGACAGATGGAAGCCAGAAGCCACACCAAGCAATAATCCAATCTGGCATTTCAGGCCAGGTGGGTAAAAAGTTAGCCTGACCCTCGCCCAGGGGAGGAGGCCTAATTACTTTTTGATAATGCCCATGGGTCATGTTTTATCTAACTTTAACTGACACAAACAGCGAAAAGAGTTTTAATAAATCATTAAAAGATATATGGTCTCCGTCAATAATAGTAGTAGTAAATAATCTTAATTATGTTTATCATAATTGCTGTTCAAACATGGCATGTCAATGTGTTTCTGAATTGTAACCTCTGTATTTGTAACGGACACTGAAATCATATCAATCTACCTCAACTATAAACATGATTGCTTTTGATAAAAATCAAACAGTTTAAAATAACAATCATATTACCAATCCTATTCAAGTGTTTAACCGTTTTTTGACTAACGCTATTACAACAAATTAGACTGTATTCCTATGGATATTAAGATTTCTAGGGATTGTTTCGCACCTCTATCTAAATAAAACAATCTGTGCAAACAAAAATCACATCAAATGTGAAAAAAACAAGAAAGGCTCATCAGTTTAAACAAATCTTAAGTTTAAACAATTAAAAACACAAGTAATATTTATGTTGTACTCTGAACTGACAGAATATAGACCACATCTTATTATAATGTTAAATACATTACCAATACAAAGTCACTTTGAGACAATAAATATAGTTTCTCTCTGCATTTTTGAAAATTGAAGAATTTGATAACCGTTTTCAACTAAATGTTTAAACCCTTCCAACAAGACATATTTTATAAAATCACAATGCATCTTCCTACGGCAAGGTGAAAACGTATCGGGATAGACTCTCCATGGAAGCAGGAAGCGTTAGAAATCTTTTTATTTTGGCTTTTTGTTATGAAGATTATTATAATGTAAATTGCAACTGTTTTAAAAAACAGTACGCATTAGTTATAACATCTTTCCCTGCATGGCCAAAAATTACACCAGTCTTTTAAAATCACTGGCTTGTCTAAACCTTGCTGCCAACAAGTTAAAATTGTGTTTTAAATGAAGCTCCCTCTTTGGCAAAAAGTTGCAATTCTCATTGGACTCAAAATCTATGGCAGCAGCCTGGACAACAAGTAAAGAGAAGTACGGGAATAGCGGCAATGTTTATCTTATGTAGTCTTACACAGAAAAAATCTATGCATGGAAGATGTAGTTATAAAAATAACACAAGCCGTGTTAACCGATAACTTAATGCATGTTTTAACAAATCTAAAAGTTTCATCCTAAAAGAGCATCCTCAAATTAGAACTACAAGCCCCAACAAGATCTATAGACAATTAGTGAAAAACACAAAATTACATGATTATATGTCCAGAGTAAAAACTACCTAGACTCTGAATATACAGATCTACAGCTTCTTAACTCTTTCATTGTCAGAGGAAGAATGGATTTTGTTCTTTGAGATATCTATTTCTTTAACACTTATTTTCTGAAATTTATCATAACATAATGTTATAGAAGAACCTTAAATAAAGTTTCAGCCATCCAAACCACTGTCGTCTAGTGGTATAATGATCGACCTACGGCGTAGAGGTGTAGTGTTATGTAGTGAGGTTGATAATAAGTTAGATTATGGGTTTTTAGGAAATATTCAGTTTGTTTAGAATAAGGTTTGAGTAGAGAGATAATATTTGAAAGTAGCAAATGTGTAGACAAAAGAATTAATCGAGCAGGTGATGAAGTTTAGCACAATGCGTGTCAGGGAGTTATCAATTAGGAGAAACACAAGTAAGAAATGAGTTCTTGTCAAGGGTTGTGACATATTGGAAGGATTGTCATTGGAATAAATGGACACACCTTCATTTAGTCATTTCATATGTCAAATACGACTTGGTAAGTAGTGATGAGAGATAAAAAAAACATTAGTGAGACGTTATGAATAACTGAGCATTTGCTAAAGTGTATTAACCAATTAGAGAGAGTAATTCGTGACGTCATGGAGGTCAAGGCGCAAAGTTATTGAGGTCATAGGTCAGAGAGCACTTCTTCAGTCAGGTCAAGCAGAGGCAGGTAAGCAGATGGGTAAAGTATTTTAGGAGTAGAGAAAGTATAGGGGTAACAATAGTTTAGTAATGTAGATGTAAGAGTAGGAATTGTATCTTCATGTAAAATGCCTTTACTTTTTTCAAATGATGAAAAACCTTCGTTCGTATTCATTCACTGCCGTGTACTCGGTAAGGAGGGGATGTTCCAAGATGGCGATCAAAACAGTACAACAAAGATAAGTTTAAATGGTTTAATTTTACTGTGAATAGTCAGGAGATGAATAAGCAATATATTGGTGCAGGCTTGGTTGCACAATCTTCAAGACAGCGTAATTGCCATATAAAGTTGAAGTTTATTGCACTTATATTTTCGAAGCAGGGATGACTACTCTAAAAGTGTATTTTCCTATCCTTAAGGAGATTTAATATTATAGATATTTTCACACACTGTTGCTTTTGTTCGTAATAAAGATGTCTGTTCAATTAAAAGTGAATTGCTTGAGTAATTAATCAGCTATTGCCAAATTAAAAAATCAACAAGGCAGCGGAGGGAATTGGGTTTTAAATCGGAGGAGGGGAGCCAGAAATAAAGGTAGCGAGGGGACCGTTTTGGATGGCGAGTGGACATAATAGGGTATGAAGGGAATTTAATTTCAGAAAAGTTTTCTGTAGATGAGACAAAACTGCTGATGTTACAATTTTGAACTCGACCACCCATTTCAAACCTAAACAGACAAACTGAATGTTTAGACCCCCAAACTGGCAAAGTTGTTATTTTCACAAAAGACTATCATTCAGTAAAATTTAACCATTTAAACCTCAATAACTAGGAGAAACGAGCAATGGCATCAGACACCCATCTTTCTTGTACTGTTTATGTCTCCATCTTGGAACACCCCCTCCTTACCGAGTACATGTCAGTGTTATTTAGAAGTGTAACCTCTCGCAAGCTCATAAGCGAGTCCCCAACATCAAACCAGTAATTGTGACAGTGGGAACTATTCCAGTCCAAGCTGACATATCATCAAAGCAATTGCAATTTGAAATTTGAGTTATTTTCAGTAACGTTGCTGGAGGTTTAAAGTTATAATAAAACATTTCCTACATTATTTCAGATCTAATTCGAGCAACACTTTATTGAAAAAAGGTACTGGAACATTGTGTAGATTGTGAAGATATCTTTGACCCATCCAACTGTAACATCCAAAATACAAGCAGCTGTCATCATTATTTACCAGCAGCTTTCAACACAAACAATCCATTGACTAAAATATAAGAAATATCATAACTACTGTGGCTGTTGAAGATGATGTTTATCAAAGGTATCCTAGTTAATTACTATATTTACCAAGCACAACAATCCAGTTGTCTCCAAGTTTCAACCTACACGCCACGAGGTCAGCAGCAGATCTGGCTATCATCCCGTCTGTCCAGGGTAGACTGTCATCTGGACAATACAGAAAGGTACAAAATATCGTTAAGTTAAAGTTTAACATAGAATTGGTTCTAAGAGACTTTCAAAAAGTAATATACGGAATTTACTCAAAATAATTTAAGGTATCTTGACTATTTCAACCTGAAAATAAATATAACTCTGTGTTTGTACACAATAATCTATGTTATTTGATGTCTTGCACTATCCAGTTAGTGACAAAGTCTTTCCTACATTACCTGAAGTTTGTTTGAAGAATGTCTAGTATAATACTGTTCACAGTTTGGTCTACACACTTTTGGGACTCACTTTTATTTCATCCTTATAAATTTTTCATTTCTTTTTTCAAAAGAGATATTTTATCCATTCAAATATTTAGGAAACCGCAAGTTTTCTTCATATTCATTTTAAAACTAAAAAAATGTTAAGAGTTAACATATAATGGGCTCTGTAGCTCATCAGACATTGCACTGTTTGATATTGAAGAGGAACGATGTTACATAATCCAGGTGACATACAACATAAAAATAATTGCCAGTGTCAGTGATGTCTAGATGACTGATATCTGAATATACTATACATATTATATATACTGAAAATCTGAAATTGACTGAATTAAAAAAAAACGTTGTACAATAAGCACCATGAAATAATAGTGATACAATACATTAAAACTTTAACATCTTCAACAATAGGGCTGATGAAGCTTTACGTAATACTGATATGGTTTGAAGCGGACGTAAAAGGTAAACAATGAAAGTATGATATTCCAGGGATTGGGAAAGGTAGGGGCCATGGGCCATTTTGCACACTGGGTGAAAAAATGGCCCGTTATAATTAGAAATCTTACTATTGCCATGAAGTAGAATGGCCCATTCTCAATTCCAAAATGTGACTGAAAACTCTAAGAATGGCCCATTGCCAAAGACATCTTTCCCAATCCCTGACATTATTACACATGAACTCAATCTAAACCTGCATCAACATGAGCATCAGTGAGCTCAGCTCACTCATATATTCCTGCTTCCAATCGTGGTCAAATAACCTTCAGATATTAATATTGTACTAGGCTTCAAAATAATTCAAATAGGGAATAATAATAACAATAAATGAGTTTGTGACAGAAAAACCAGGCAATTTGCATAAATTATGCAAATAAGGGACCTACGCATACAAAAGGACCCATCTATACCTTACAGCTGCATACCGAAAGTTTGTTCACTTACCACTGAATCGTAGTGCAAATATCATGTAATTTGGGTTTTGTTTCAACGTCAATAGAATAACATCAGCAAGACTGATAATGGATCACCCACTGTTCATTTGTGGAATAGCCATTCTTGAACACATTTTGTCATTGTCTGGTCATTCGTGCAAAAATTCGAATGTTGGCATATTGATTTAGACAGATGGGGTCACATTTTCGAAATTTTGATTTCGTTAAATGTCGAATAAAATGTTCCATATCGACTCTCAGAGATTGAAACCAACATAATCACATTGACTTTGTGCAAAAGAATAAACGTGACTACTGTTTAGATAAGTTTATAACTTTATAAGTTTATAACTACGACACCTCAAAGGCATCTCAAATTACATGATATTTGCACTAGTATATTCAGGTATGTGAACAAACTTTTGGCATGCAGCTGTATAGTGAGCAAATATAACAAGTTTCTGTACATTACAGCATAAAGTGCCTGAGTTATGAGAGGAAACAAATTTGACAGAAAACCAATAAATCATACTATTTAAGGACGGAAACAAACAATCAGCAAACTTACACATCAGAGCGATTAAATTGTGTTTCATTCCAACAAATAGTCTTTGAGTAATGAGCGAAACAAAATTTGACGGAAAACTACGAAAAGAATTGCATTAAGTATGTGAATTAGTAACTTAAATGAAAAGAATTAATCTATGAGGGGTAATTAAATTACATTTTGATTGAAAAAATAAGAAGATTTGCAAATATAATGCATAATTTGGACTAAAAATGCAAAAGGCCCGTCTACAGATCAAAATGATGACTCGTGTCAAATATAGTTACATTCAAACGATTGGTCTTTGAGTTTCTGAGTGGAAAGTGTGACGGAGGGATAAACATACAGTCAAATGGACGGACTAGCCGTTACATACCCTACAAATCCTTCATTAAGTTGGAGTTTATAGATAAAATCACTGTCTTAGTTCAATCTTTTATCAACGAGTATTGATTTATTTGTAATCAGAAGACACCAGGGTGAGATTCTATTTATCATCCCCAAGTCATTTTTTTATTTTTATGAAGTGGCAAATGTTAATTTCTGAGCACTGCACTACTCTAAGACTCTCAGTGTGGCTGGTGGATATTGCCCTGATTTTCATATTGCAATATATTGCAATACATATTGCGATATATTGACTGAAATGATTCTGCCTAAATATGTACAGCTCACCGTGTAAAACGTCGTTTTGTTGTTGAATTTGTTACCAAAAAGCTGTTAAGTTTGCTTTGTGAAAGGAGGCCCAATATATTACAGAATTGAAATCATATTAAGATAATCGTAATGCGTGGTTCTGGACCGGTATAAACCGGTAAACCAATAATATTGCACAACCCTAGCACTGGTGATGTCATACCACTGTGACGTCATCATGTTTATGACGTCGTAGCATTTTGATGTCATTATTGATGATGTAAGACAATTGTGATGTCATGAACTTGACTGTAAAAGGGGATTAAACTGTTCAAAATCTACTGTCAAAGCGATATCTCCCGTGGAACACAGTTTTGGATGATAAGTTACATACAATAACAGATGGAAAGAAAGAATGGAAAAATGATTAATTATGAGTGGATAAATGCATAAAAAACTCAAATCTATCCATTTCACAACAAAGGCTTTGTTAGACGAAACAAAGCAGAAGAGTGGAAGCATACAAATTGTGACAGATTTAGGTTAAATTACACTTACAACCTGATAGATTGTTTTACGTTGATACTCTATGGTGGTGTGTTTATCCTTTATGCAATTAGCAAACAAGAGAGAGTGGCCACTCTGCATGAGAGAAATAGCGTCCGTTTAAATACAAAGGGCAGTAACTCTAAAGTTAAATTACACTAAGAGGCCTTAAATGGGATGTGGAGGCCACACAGGGTTATACACATCACATGACACTATACTTGAAGAAAGCTGAATTTATCACATTATCATAATCATTCTTTATATCGAAATATAAAATAGACAACAAATCCTTATAATAAAAGCAAAAGTTTCTATGTCATAAAGTTTTGAGTAATGCTCCTGAAACAAAACAAAGTTGTAGAATGTGACTCTTTGGGTAAAAATCCAAAAAAAATTGTCACCCTGGAGTTTTGATTTCTGACTCAGATTGCTCGGACAGAAAGTTTATTAATTCCCTGTATATTCTTGATAAACAACATTCATATCGCAAGTTGGGGCAGATAAGGATTACAAGTTCAGAGCTCCAGATAAGCCTTTGCCTGTGTGGGTATAAAACCCATATTTTAAGAAAGTAATTGGGTATCTAAATTTTCAAGTGGGTATTCATATCTTTTAAACCCACCACTTTTCCAAATTCCGGGTATTTTTCTTTAATGTTAAAAGTTTACATATACTTTTTAAACAATAATAATCATCAGACAAGCTTTCTACACTGATTGTCACTATCAAAATATGAATTGAGCAGAACACACATGTGAAATAGTATATTGTTCAACAGTCAGTTTTATAAAATTGCCGACAATTGACTTGTATTACTGGTGTTTGATTTTCTTTCATAGCTCTCAAATATATCCACCTGAAGAAGGGTAAAGAAATCAGACACGTTGTGTGAAATAAATAAAGAAGATAATTACCAAAAACACATTGTCTTGTAACATACAACATAGGCATGCATTTTAGCATGCATCTAAATTTTATTTTCTTTTTACCAAAATAAGTTATTATGAATCAGATCATTATCAATCAGATATCATTGAATTGTAGCACAATTGTCATTGAAGAAACAGTGTCCATTCCAGGACTGGAAAACAAGGGGGGATTAGTCGCCCCATGGTGAAAAAAAGAGGGGGGATTTTCAAAAAGTAGGGGTGAGGGGGTAGTTAATGAGTTGTTTTTGAAAACTGGAAATATTCAGTATCTGTAACTTCATCAGATAGTATGTATGAGTTTTACACGGTATCGGTTTGTAACAAGTGAATAAACGTTAATCGATTCATGTCAGCGCTTCACCTACACGAATAATTACATGTTTCAGGCGAGGTTGAAAACAGTACATTCATGCAAACATTTATCGGAAATCACAGAAAATATTTTGTTAAAAGAAATCACGCTACCGAGTCTTCAATAATAAATTCGGTCCCGTAAATATGATCAACAAAATAAGAACCAAAACAAAATATCACTGACGATAGACTGCAGTGTTTCCAGTGACTTTAAAATTTACCAGTCCCAATGACTGGTAAGCATCAAATATACCAGTCAAATACTTTTTTTACCAGTCCACTTACTTTTCATATGTTAATATTTGAAAATAAGATATAACATGCCTGTGTTCGATTTATTTTTAATACTCAAATGTGAAATTTGAAATTGCACTAAAAAATGTCTTGTTGGCTTGCACTTCAATCGTCAAGGGGGTATATAATTGAAATAATTTTATGTGAACAATGAAAACAATATGAAAAATGAAAGTATATGTAGTACATACTTAACATTGTTATCTTACTACACTTTTTTTGGTTTTGAAAACCTGTTTGTCACATGCTAGATATGTTTGAAAATAATTTATTATTTTTACAAAATATTTAAAGTTCAATGCAGGAAATGTAGTACTAGCTCATTACAAATATTTTCCATAATTACTATGTGTTTTGTTTTAAATAACTCAATCTTGTTACAACAATACTATCTTAATCAAGAAAGTTATTTCCAACTTATCACATATAGTTAATATAAGTCTATTATTCAGGATATCAATAATTAACATACAAAGTTTGTGTCTGTCCTGCAAAATTATGTTTTGCTGTCTTTATTTTAATCAAGTTAAATTGAATTTATCATAAATTAAATTCGGTGTCATAACTAATCTGACTTCAAAATAACTAGTTGATTGAAAAGATTAATTGAATAAAACTTCATTTAGAAAGTCCCACGTTTGTGACCGTCATATTGAAATCTATAAATTAAAAATTTTTTGTAATTTTTTACGAATCGATGAGAGGACGTTGTTTACAAATGCACTACTTGCAAAAACAGCATTATATATGTTAGCGATTTATCGACACTGACGACAGTGCCTGAACGAGCTAGTTTCGTCCGCGTAAGTTTTACCGAAATTTCAAATAGTATAATCGTACCTGCCTTCTCAAACAATGGAAATTATGGTTGGTTTACAATATCTTCCTAAATATATAAGTCAGATCGTGTTTCAAAAGCTACGTACGAAAACGCAACTCCGAACTGCGAAGTAAATTTTACAAGTTGGTCAAAACACGTGCTCGTGATAATTTCATGGCAACATGTTAGCGATACAATATAAAATGTTTGAATAAAAGATGATCTGTTTACTATTCACTCTTATTTTCAAAAATAAATAAATCTGTAATAAATCGTATATTTAATCATTTATAACTTGAAGAAAGACAATCGTAAAGATTATCATTGATACATAGGCATGTTTTCAATGTTATTTGTCGTAAAGAAGATACATAATATTCCAAACGGTGTTTCCTTTTAATATTCTTTGTAAGATAATGTGAAGGATCTCGTCATTATTCTTTGATGTTTTTGTGTGATTGTTGAATCTTTGGAATTATGAGAAATATGCTTTCAACCATCTTTAGTCTATCATATTAATATTGTTATATTTTATCATTCACCTAAACGTAAATTATCGAGCTTCAGCTATATAACAGGAATAAAAACTACTAGGTAACTAACTCTGTAATCACGGTGTACAATAACAACGTGCTCTTGTGATATTATTTTCGGCAAAGATATGTTTTAATTACAACTGAAAAAGATGAGTAAGTTTAAAATCTTGTCAGATTTCGAAATCGGGTGAGATGCCAATGTACGTATTAATTTGTAGCCGGTCCACTGGACCTATTAGCCATAAATATACCGGTCCTTGGATATTTTTACCGGTAAGTTACCGGCACATGCCGGTAAACGGAAACACTGTGATAGATAGCATTGATTGAACAGTATTGATAGAACCACATTATTATAACATATTTTCAAATGAAACCTACGGTCCTACCTTCATTTGTTAAGAATTAAAATTTGAAAGCTTAGATCAAAACACGAGAAATAAAAAGTACAGCGATTTGGCAGATGTTTGTATCAAGCATTATGATTGGGTTAGATTACGTGATCTTGACAGGAGGACCAATCACAGATGGTGTTTTATTCTATTGCTATCGGTAACTACTCGTCGTGAGATATGAATGGGCCGTAACAACCTATTTTAACATCACACTAATACGCTGCGTAAAATAAAGCTTTTATGCAGGGATTTTATTATATTTCGAATGGTGAAAATAAAACCCGTATTTTCACTGAGTGAAATAAAAATGGTATTCTACTCTGTAATATGACGTCGTCTGTGACGTCATGAAACAATTGAATGACGTCATGCAACAGCCGCGCTAGCGAAGCATTTTAGCTTCTCCATTCATATAGTTATAGGGTTATTTACGGGGTTTTGGGAAACATAATAAATAGAACACTCGTGAAAATATAAATTTCTACTTCACTCGATGAGATATCCATGGCATTCGACGAGAAATGTCAAATATCCTCTATATATTTATAAAATACGAGTCAAAATAAATCGCGCACTGACTTTTTTTACGAGGGGCGATTTGATTTTTTTTAGCGTGAATCGCGCAATTCCGCGTCCTAGATTGGACACTGGAAACATGTGTTGTAATAGTAAAGGTGATGCAGGAAATCAAGCTGTTGACCTAATTCAATAAACTAGGTGCCTTGACATTCATTTGACCTCATAGCCGCAGCAAATAAGCGAAGTGAGCGAACTCCGAACTCTGATCGAACTCCTCGCAGTTGTAACAGACGTGAACAACGCTCAGTTTGACTGACCAGGAGTGAGTTTTATTGCAACGTGATTGGTTAATACATAGTGTTCACGTGATACATCACATGACGACATAAGAGATTCTATTTATAGAAATAGATTATGTCACATCTCCCTTCTTTTTTGAGAAGATATACTGAAATATGATAAATGCATTATGATATTGCTTTTAATAAAGTTGATATTAAATGATTATATTCAGAGTTCTTGTTTCTTACTCGTCTTCAAAGATTGAGAATGTCACTGAGAGCTATCTTCATTAACTGCATCATATCTGCATCAGGTCACAGTTCATAATGTTCCACACGTCACTGTTCATGAGTTTTCAGGTATTATTGTTCATGAATGTAATACAAGAATTTAAGAACATACTACACAATTCACTATAGGTTCCACTCCAATAATAAATTGATGAATAATTAGAGTCTTTCACTTTCATCACTTAGTAAAATGGAATATTTGAGTCAATCATGCTGGTCATGTTATTTTCACTGATAACAGAACTTTGAAATAAGAATACTTTCTAAAAACTTGAAAATTGAATACTTTCAAACAATTAACAATACCCTAGATGGGGATTAGAGGTTACTAGCACTTAACCCAAAGTTGGAATCAATCTTTACCATTGATTCTTTAGATGATAATATTTAACATTTACTGCTAGATGGGGATTAGAGGTCACTAGTACTTAACCCACCGTTGGAGTCAATCTTTACCATTGAATCGGGATGACATGGCACACTCATAGTCACTGTACTTGACAGGTTTCTTCACAAGTCTTCCAGAGCGTGTAGTGATCTCATTTGGTGATCTGGGTGATGGCTGAGTACCGGTGTCGGTACTCACTATGAATGATCTGGGAGTGTGATAGTTCTGTACTACTGTGGCTGGTTCCCAAGTATCACCGCGTTGTAGTTGAACTCTGTCATCTTGATGGAGGGGAGATAACTCCTTACTGCCTCTGTTATAGTACTTGGCCTGGTTGCGCTGCTTACTCTGGAGTTGAGTGAAAGCGTTGGATACTACTTTAGGCTGAAGTAGTGTTGTAGCTGTGGGGAGCTTGGTCTTCAGTCTTCTGCTCATTAGAAGCTGTGCTGGTGATGCATTCATTCCTGAAATGCATGAATTTCTTAGATTCATTAGAGCAAGAAAATAATCTTTACCTTCCTCTGTAGCTTTCTTCATCAGTCTTTTGATGGTTTGTATGGCTCGTTCTGCCATTCCATTGGACTGTGAGTAGGTAGGGCTCGATGTTTCGTGCTGGAAGTTCCAATTCTGTGCGAACTGCTTGAACTTGGCGCTGGAGAATGGCATGTTGTCAGACACAACTTTATCAGGTATACCGTGTCTAGCAAATATGGCTTTCAGAGATGTGATGACAGTCTCAGTGGTCTTGTTTCTCAGGTTGCTGATCTCGATGAATTTCGAATAATAGTCTACCACCAGGAGGTAGTTGTGAGAGTTGAATTCAAATATGTCTGTGCCGACTGTCTCCCACGATCTCTTGGGTACGTCATGGGAAATCATCGGCTCCTTTGTGTTGGATCGTCGAAACTTGAGACAGGTTTCACATCTCGAGATGATATCTTCAATGTCTTTTGACATTCCTGGCCAAAACATGACTTCTCTGGCTCTTGATTTGCACTTCTCTATCCCTAGATGTCCTTCATGAATTATCTTCAACATGTCGGATCTCAGGTTCTGGGGAACGATGAGCTTGTCTCCTACAAATATCAGTCCATCCATTTCATGGGTTTCATCACATATGTTCCAATATGCTCTGCTTTCTGGTGGCACTTCCCATCTGTGTGTTGGCCATCCTTCTTTGATGAGCTTACGTATTTCTCGTTGAACCGTGTCCTTCTCAGATTCTTGTTGGAACTGTGTTTTCCTCTCAGCGCTCATGGGTAGGTTTGCTGTTACAGTGTGAATCATGATCTTTGCTTCTTCATTGATAGTCTCGTCACTTTCACATTCTGGCAGATAGGCTCTGGAGAGGGTGTCTGCTATGTACATGTGTTTTCCTGGCACATAGCACACATCTAGTTGGTATTTTTGTAGACGCATCATCATTCGTTGCAATCTCGGGGATGCCTTGTGCAGTGGTTTTCGCAATATGGTTTCAAGTGGTTTGTGATCACTCTCAACATGCACCATCTTGCCGTAGATGTACTGGTTGAACTTCTCACAGGCGAACACAATTGCCAAAAGTTCTTTTTCAATTTGTGCATAGTTTGTTTCTGCTGAAGTGAGGGCTCTGGACGTATACACGACTGGGTGACCGTCTTGAAGTAAACATGCTCCTAATCCGTTCTGTGAAGCATCTGCTTGAATGGTGACTGGTTTGTTGACGTCATAGAACTTGAGGACTGGTTTACTTGTCAAAATGGTTTTCAGCTTGTCAAGTGCTTGGTCGTGTTCATGTTGCCATGTCCAGGCTGTATCCTTCTTCAGAAGTTCAAGAATTGGTGCGGTTGTCTCACTCATATTTGGAATGAATTGAGAGAGAAAGTAAAATGTCCCTGCACATCTTGTTTGTTTTCAGGCTTTGGCATATCCACAATTGCTTTGATTTTTTCAGTGTCTGGTTTCATTCCAGTTGATGTGATGATGGTCCCAAGATATTTCACCTCTTTTACCCTCAGCTGAATCTTGTTTTTGTTGAATCGAACTCCTGCCTTCCTCGCTCGCTCCATGACTTGATGAAGAATTCTGTCATGTTCCTCTTCATCAGAGCCTGCGATGATCATGTCGTCAGACACCATGTTGACACCTTGTATGTCTCCGAATGTCTCATGATTCTTTCGTTGGAAGACTTCACTTGACGAGCTGATTCCAAATGGCATACGCCGGAAACGATATCGTCCGAAAGGAGTGTTGAAAGTGCATAAGTATGATCTCTCTTCATCTAACTCCACGTGCCAATATCCATCCTTTTCGTCCAAGATTGAGAAGACTTTCTTTCCTGCTAGCTGTGCTGCAACATCTTCTGCTGTAGGAATCTTGAAATGTTCTCTTTTTATTGCTCTGTTGACGTCTTTTGGATCTAGACATAGTCTCAGTGATGCGTCTGCCTTCTCTACGATGACTAAGCTATTTACCCAATCAGTTGCTTGTTCAACTTTGGCGACAACATCATTCTTTTCAAGTCTGTCAAGTGTTTCCTTCAATTTGTCGTGCATGCTATATGGTACCTTGCGTGGTGGATGAATGACTGGTTTCACTGTCGGGTCGAGTTCAATGTGATATTTTCCACTGAAGTGGCCTAGACCTGTGAAATTGTCACCATATTCTTTAATAAGGCTTTCTTTGGTCACTTGATGAATGTGTTTATTTCTTCTAACAAGTCCAAGTTCAGTGCATGTTGACAAACTAAGCACTGGTGGTGAACTTACATCAGCAATGATGAACTCTAAATCATGTGACTGTGATCCATTTATCTGACATGGAAGAGTTGCTTCCCCTACAACAATAAGGTCATTGTTACCATATCCTGACAAACGCACTGATGAAGGTCTCATCTGTTTCTTGCAATCTAACTTGCTGAAAACTTGTGAATGAATGACATTAGCGTCTGCACCTGTATCCAATTTGAAATTGACATTCTTTCCAAGAATGTTTACACTTTAAAACCATGATGAATTTGAACTGTCAATACTGTCAACATTTATTGTTCCTACAAACAGGTCATCCATTAAATCACTGACTGAATTGTCTTCTTCCAATGAATGAATTTTCTTTGAATATTTACCTTTTGTCTTCTTCTGTGACTCTCGGTTTGATTCATGTGTGAGTTTAGCAAAACACTGACTTGTGAGATGGCCCCTCAATTTACATCTTGAACATGTTTTTCCAAATGCTGGACATTCCATACTGCCGTGTGTAGTTCCACATCGTTTACAACTGAAAGTCTTTTTGTCTGAATGTTTCTTCTTATTTTGATGTTTTCTCACAACATGCATTGATTTATCATGTGTTTGTGTCAAACTAATTTGCGCGGCACTGGCTTCCGCTGCACGGCACATTTCTACTACACGTTCAAGTGAAGGATCGGCAGAATCTCTCAATAAACGTTCTTTTAATCGTTCGTCAGTCACACCAAACACAATTCTATCACGAATCATTAAATCTGTTTGAGCACCGAATTCACATGATTTCGCGCGGTTTTTCAGTTCAGTGATACATCTGTCAATCGACTCACCCTGTTTCTGTTTCTGTTCCCAGAACAAATAGCGTTCAATCACTGTATTCTTTCTTGGGTTACAGTAATCTTCGATCTTCGCTATCACAACGCTGAACTTTTTGTCGTCACCTCGGTTTTCCCAGTTGAAGGTATTGTACACTTCTACAAGGTCATCTCCGCCGCAGTGCAACAAAATGGCGACCAACGTTTCGTCGGGTTTGTCATCTGACCCCGATGCTGTCAAATAGAGCTTAAATTTTTGTACCCATCGTTTCCAGTTTTCGCTGACATTACCTTCGAACGATAAAGGCTCTGGTATCCGATATCTGTCCATTTTGAAGCGATTTCTTTGATTATTTCTGACACCATGTAACAGATGTGAACAACGCTCAGTTTGACTGACCAGGAGTGAGTTTTATTGCAACGTGATTGGTTAATACATAGTGTTCACGTGATACATCACATGACGACATAAGAGATTCTATTTATAGAAATAGATTATGTCACAGTAGTCCTTTCAATACCATGTTTGTAAACAACACAACGTGGTCGAAAAACGTTTAGGGTTTTTAGACGTGTCCACCTTACCACAAGCAACTGGAGCTGTTATTTTGGAAATTAGTCACACATAGTAATAAGAGAGGCTTTTGTAGGAGTTTAAATTTTTATGTCTGAATCGGCAAAAGAAAAAACGATTCTCCAACTCCAAGTGCTTCGAATCACTTCTTTCCGCTGCTGGCAGTGCTGGGAATAATTAATGGACCGATGCCTTCAATTTGCCAAGCCTCCATCAGGTAAGTTTCGACTGATAATTGATTTTTTTCTTTAATTGCCATCAATCTATCATTTTAACATCAATTTATTATTTTACTTTAGTGATTCTTTAAACATCTTTAAAATGTTATTTATAAATCTAATTACTTTGCCAATATTCCGTCAAAAAAATCCAATAAGACACGCTTCATTGATGATTGATTTTAGATGAAAGTGCCATGTTTTTAACATATGACTATAATACCAACTTTATCGAGTAGGTATGCATGCCTTTTGAAAATTTGAAGGTTCTATATCTGTATATGATTATAAAATATATATGTGAAACTAGAATAGGTAAATGATTAGATCAATTAAGTTTGAAACCATTTTAACAAAAGTCTAAGTCATGATTTTTATTTTGCTTTTTAGATGAAGGCATGGCACAGAATACTTATAAACAGTAAGTATTTGATTGAGAATTTATGTCATTTTAATGATCTGGTTATCAATTTGATATAACACCATCAAATGTATTTACCAGCACTTCCATTTCTAAGCTGCTCAATATTTGATTTTTATTCAAGACTGTTAGAATACCTGAATTACCGTATTCGACTTAATAACCGCCCACTCCCCTATAAGCGCCCACCCACCACGTTTTTGACTGAACAATATGCGTCCTGATTTAGTGCCCACCTCTCAACAATGCTTACCTTGCATGCTGATTCATTGGATATGGTTTTTTAGTCTTGCAATAAGTCTTTTACTTCCAATCAAGTGAAGAATACAGGGGATTTCAAGACCCCCAGGCACCATCAAAATGATAAAAGTTACAAAACCATATTTCAAAGACATGTGTATCGTAAGAAAACACTTTTAAGACTGAACTTGAGGAAATTTTTTATCGTTTTAATAAGCGCCCCCTTTTACCCCGGGCGCTTATCAGGTCGAATACGGTATTCCCATTTTGTAATATCATATTTATACATGTAGATAATTTAAAGATTGAGCCTTCCGTATTACACTTACAAATTGGTGACAGCTGGTTCATAGCCTTCTGGCTTTTTGTAATAAATATCAAATATATGATCATGTACATATCTATTCATTTGGGTAAAAGTTTCTAAAGAGAGTAGCATAGCAAGTATGGTTTTAATTTGACAAGCACAAATACATGATGTAGCCTAGAATTATCAAAAAAATATTAATTTAAGAAATAAAGGGATGAAATGTACATTGTTTATAATATAGAAGTGTTTTTTTCAAAAAAGGTTCTCTCTTTGCAGGCATGTGTCTCAATACAGGAGGAGAGAGTGGAGACACTTTTCCATCATTATTTGAAAGTTTCAGGTAAGCACAACAGCCAAAATCTAAAGATTTGGGATTTGCATGATATACTTTAAAGTTTTTTTGTTAATGTATTTCAGCAGATAATGTAGAGTTTGAGATAATAGCATGATCCATTTGAAATATGTTTCTCAGGGTAATGTTTTAGATTTATTACTTAATAGTTGTGTTTACCATGAGTGAGAAAAGGAAAGACAATTGTCACAACAGGTTTAATGGGAGGAGAGGTACTAGAAGGGCCTAACCACAGGGGAAAATAAGGGGATAAGGAGGGAGCTTTGGGGTTATTGGTTAGGTACCATGTCTCAAGCTGTTGTTAATGCTGTATGTTGGTGAAAAGTGTCACTTTGTTTCTAGAGTTTGATTGAGCAATTCTGTAACAGAGGAAAAAGAAATCCAACTTAAATTTAAAACCTATTTATTTTAGCTATCTTAAAAGTAAAATGTTGTAATTATAAATGTTTATACAACACACCTTCAGAGCTCCAGATAAGCTGCGTATTTGCGTATTTTACTCAGAAGAAAAGTCAAAATACGCAAGAAAATTAAATTGTCTGCGTAATGAAAATCACTAAAAATCTACGTTTACGCTTCTCAAAAATTAGCAGTGCGTATTTACCCAATACATAAAAATTATAATGCGTATCGTGTCATTAACAAAAATCAAAATAGTTACGTGAAAATCTCAACTTTAAGTTACTGGTAATATGCAAAAGTCTTTTTACATCGTAAACATCTACTCCGAGTAATGCTTTTGTTTAAAGCGGCTTCTCTTACTACTCCGAACACCATTTAGAACTCGCTCCAATTCATATAACTGATCATGATCTGATATTTCCCAGTTGTGTGAGGAGTTTTACACCGTTTGTTTTATGCAAGATTTGGGCCTGCTGACTTTGAATGTGCACACGAAATTAGCATGATTATTTTATTTTCCCAACGGCATTTGGTCAGTGTTGGCTTGTGCAGATTTTGGGCTCGAAAAAGGTTTAGTTAGAAAAAAAGAAATAGTCAGCAAATAGAAATAGTCATTTGACATATTTTTGTTATTGAAAACGTATTTTCAATATATATGTGGTATAGTTGTAGAATGTAATGATGGCATTTTTTATGAGGATGATGCAAGAAAAAATAACGAGAGTTGCTGGTAAAAAAGAAATAAATCCGGTCAGGGATATTCGCAAGCATGTTTAGATTAATTTATTATTGGTAACAATTACATATCAATGCAGACTCAGTTAATAAATACTCTGACGTTTTGCCCTACAAGTTTTCAATCAGTTGCCTTTGAAAAGAAATTTCACCTTTTTCACACGTCTAATATGCTCTGTTATTACTGATCATTTAAAAAAAGAAAGTAGGCTTTTCCCATATGTCTTTAAAGAAAATGATTAAAGGAGGTTGATGAAGGTTATGGGAATAAGGTTAACACGTGAATATAACTTGTCTTTGCTTTATTTTTTATTAGAATTTCATAAAATGTTTATGTTTTTGACGTATGAAATGAATACTCAGATTTCGAAAAAATGGTGGGTATCAAAAAGTATAAATACCCATTTGATATTTGAAATACCCACTCAGTTCTAAAAATCTGGGTATCATACCCACATAGCCAAAAGCTTATCTGGAGCTCTGCACCTTTACCAATGTAGATTATGATTAACCAAATATTAAGTTCCATGATTGTTTGAATTATGAGAGCAACCACTTTGACTATACTTTGTTATTTAAAATGTTAGTTTGTAACATTAAATACAACAAGCAGACAGAGTCAGCTATATCCCCCGCCAAAGGGAAAGGGAAGTTAAGGATACTAGTTGTGGAATATTGAACAGTGATTTTTTTTGGAGTTGTGCTCCGGAAACATTCCGGAAACAAAATCCTATGTTACGTTTCCATGGAAACGGGTAAAAATAAAAATGCAAAGAAGTTGAAAACCCCAGAAGGCACATCTCCGCTCCGCATGACGCCCGTTGCACATACCAAGTTTCGTCGAGCTAGGTCTCACCGTTTTGGAGTTGTGTTCCGGAAACATTAACGGGTAAAAATAAAAATGCAAAGAAATTGAAAACCCCAAAAGGCACATCTATACATGATGCCCGTTGCACATACTAAGTTTCGTCGAGCTTGGTCTCACGGTTTTAGAGTTGTGCTCCGGAAACATTAACGGGTAAAAATAAAAATGCAAAGAAGTTGAAAACCCCAAAAGGCACATCTACGCATGATGCCCGTTGCACATACCAAGTTTCGTCGATCATCAATCTTTATGGCCCAAATGCTGACGACCCCAATTTCTATGATGAACTTGAAATAACCATTAAGACTCTTAACAGTGACCACATAATCATGTGTGGGGACTGGAATGTAGTACAAAACTATTATATCGATACGTATAACTACAAACATCATAACAATCCAAATGCTAGAGATAGAATAATGAAGTTAAAAGACGAAATTGATTTAATTGATCCCTGGCGAGAGAGGTATCCCAATGACAAACGTTATACATGGCGTCAACCTTCTCCATTAAAACAGGCTAGACTCGATTACTTCCTTGTGTCCCACAATATGATCCCGTCTATAATTGATGTAGCAATAGAACCAAGCTTCATGTCCGATCACTCTCCAATATCAATGTCCTTTACACTGACAGAATTAGACAGGGGAAAAGGATTTTGGAAATTCAACAATTCTCTTTTAAGGGACAAAGACTATGTTGCACTTGTCAAAAGTACTATTTCGGAAACTATTTTGCAATATGAAAACCATGGCAACACAGATAGCGAATATACTATCGATGATCAGATGCTTTTTGAAGTATTATTGCTTCAAATAAGAGGTCAAACAATTAAATATTCATCATATAAAAAGAAGCAAAGAGAAAAAGATGAAACTGAACTTATATCTAAACTCAATCACGTTACAAAGGATATGGATCAAACTGATGACATTGAATTAAAATCTATAAAACTAAAAGAAATTGATGATTTGAACGAACAACTCGAAAATATTAATAAAATTAAAACGCAAGGACTCATGATTAGATCAAAGGTCAACAATTTAGCAAAATGCGAAAAACCAACAAAATATTTCCTCGGATTAGAATCTCGAAACTTTTTAAATAAGTCATTTTCATCTCTTCAAAGTGATGATGGACTCATACTGACAAATCAACAGCAAATTCAAGATGAAGTTAAAAAGTTTTATTCCAAACTCTACAGTAAGAAACATGATGTTAGCGATATCGACCTTGATCAACTATTGAAAAACTACACTGTACCAAAGCTAGATCAAAACGTGTCAACATCACTAGAGGGCAAACTTGAATACGAAGAATTACTTACAGCATTAAAGTGCCTGAAAAATGACAAAAGCCCTGGACCTGATGGTTTCACTGCAGAATTCTTAAAGTTCTTTTGGTCAGATATCAATAAATTCTTAATCAGATCACTAAATCAATCATACGATAAAGGGGAACTTTCTATTAGTTTAAAACGGGGACTTATTACCTGTATACCAAAAGGTAACAAACCCAAGATGTTTATGAAAAATTGGCGACCGATCTCTCTCCTATCTGTATTTTATAAAATAGCCTCAGCTGCAGTCTCTAAACGAATCAAATCTGTGCTCCCGACATTGATTAGTGAGGACCAGAAAGGTTTCATGTCCGGAAGATACATTGGCGAGATAACGCGGTTAATATATGATCTTATGGAATATACAGAATCTCACCAAATACCTGGACTCCTTTTGCTTATAGATTTTGAAAAGGCATTTGACACGGTCGACTGGTCATTTATAGATAAAACACTTGCCTTTTTTAATTTTGGGCAATCGATACGTAAATGGTTCAAGACGCTATATCATGGGATAGAATCAAATGTATTGGTAAATGGTTATGGTTCATCTATGTTTGAGATACAAAGGGGATGCCGTCAGGGCGACCCACTCTCGCCTTATATATTCATATTATGTGCAGAAATACTTGCGATAATGATCAAGAATAATAAAAACATCAAAGGGATCACAATAGGTAATATGGAATTTCTACTGAATCAATTTGCAGACGATACATCATGCATTTTAGATGGTTCAGAACGCTGTCTTTTCGCTGTTTTTACTGTACTAAATTTCTTTGCCAGATTTTCAGGTTTAAAGGTTAACATTGAAAAAACGCGTCTCATATGGATTGGATCCAAAAAGAGATCAAAAATGAAGTTATGTCCACAACTTAACCTAAACTGGGACCAAGGCGACTTTGACCTCCTAGGTATAACGTTTACTCATGATCTTGAAGATATAGTAGACACTAACTATCAGGAAAAACTTAGAACGTGTGAACGGCTAATGTCTATTTGGTCAACACATAACCTTACCCCATTTGGAAGAAACACTGTTTTAAAATCATTAATTATTCCAAAATTACATCACCTTTTTAGTTCATTACCTAACCCAAATACTGAATGTATTAATGAATTTCAAAGAAAATGTTTTAAATTTATTTGGAAGAACAAACCTGACAAAATAAAAAGAAGTCAAATAATTTGTGACAAAAAGAATGGAGGATTCAATGTAACAAATATCAAAGCAACAATGCAAGCGCAGAAATTATCAATGTTACGGCGTTTCGTCACCTCAGACTCAAAATGGTGTTTCCTTTTTAACCTCAATCTCCCTAAGTTAGGTTCGGGTAACTTTTTGGAATATAGTTGTGATTACTTGAGGCATGAGCTTCTTCCGCTTACACCTAACAAATACTACAGAGATATTTTGACAGCCTGGTGGGACTTCAATTCTAGAACAGAACATAAAGGGAACGACATACTATCAGAAACTATTTGGCTTAATAGTAATATACGCATTGCACGTACCCCTATCTACTATAAAGGTTGGAATCAAAAGGGAGTACGCTTCATTAACGATCTCATTGATAAGGACGGACAGTTCTTTACCTACCAGAAATTTTCTAAATCTTTCGAGATCAAAACAAATTTTGTCACTTACAATGGCCTTATCGCTGCAATTAAACAATATTTCCATGAAAAACATGTGAATATGACTCATTTAGAAAAATTGCAAAATCCAATACTACCTCATACACTGCTAAATGTGTTTAATTGTTTGAAAGGTTCTAAATATTTCTACAACATACTAATCACACCAATCACCACAAAAAACTTACACACCATTAAATGGGAACGAAACATATTTAATGAAAACACACTTGATAACTGGTCTCAATACAATATGGTCCCTTTCAGATGCACAAAAGATACAAGACTTCAATGGTTTCAATATAAAATACTACATCACATTCTTCCAACTAATAGCATTCTGTATAAATTAGGTTATGTTGACAATCCTAACTGTAGTTTCTGTTCTCAAGAAATTGAGACACCAGTTCATTTATTTTGGACATGCGAAAAGGTAAATGAAATCTGGCAACAACTAGAATCCTGGCTACGTCAGAAGGCTCTTATCCAAATAAACATTACAAAGAAACACGTTCTGATTGGTTATCCGGATAAGAATAACGATCCTCTGAATATCATCTTGATAATAATGAAATACCTTATATTTAAAAACAAATTGAATAAAAGAATGCCACCATTTCAAGTATTCAAAAACGAAATGCGTGACTATTATTTACTTACTAAATGTTCAGCGATCATTGAGTGTGATATTAGCCTTTTCTATAAATTTTGGTCAACTTGCCATATTCTATTCACGTAAATTTGACTATTTGCCATACTGTACTTATGTGATTTTTCATTATTTATGCTGTACCGGAATGTCATCTGTTGATTTTCAAAAAACACTGTAAAATGCTTTGAAAATAAAAAGTTAAAAAAAAAAAAAGTTTCGTCGAGATAGGTCTCACCATTTTGGACTTGTGCTCCGGAAACAAAATCCTATGTTACGTTTCCATGGAAACGGGTAAAAATAAAAATGCAAAGAAGTTGAAAACCCCAGAAGGCACATCTCCGCTCCGCATGACGCCCGTTGCACATACCAAGTTTAGTCGAGCTAGGTCTCACCGTTTTGGAGTTGTGTTCCGGAAACATTAACGGGTAAAAATAAAAATGCAAAGAAATTGAAAACCCCAAAAGGCACATCTATACATGATTCCCGTTGCACATACTAAGTTTCGTCGAGCTTGGTCTCACGGTTTTAGAGTTGTGCTCCGCAGTGTTTCATCCAGGATTTACTACAAGTGGGGGATATCCCCCCCTACATTCATGAAAGTGGGGGAGTACCTACAACCTCTTAACTAAATCATAAACAAGAAGCTTAAATGGCATATACTTACAAATTAACACTTTGAAAATATCCGCCTATCCTTCTTCTGTTTGAAGAGAAGCAGAGCACTGTTGAAATCAAAATCCTTTGATTTTCCTCCTTCAAGTTGAATGAGCACTAGCTTGTACACTGTCATTGGATCAAGTCTGTTTCTGAGATTTGTATGCACATTGTTTTGACAGCTAAATCCTCTTTCGCAGTCTGCCGTTTGCAAGGGTATATGCATAGACAGTTTTGCTAGTTTCAGCAAATTAGGAAACTGAGATTCATGGTTCTGTTTTATTGTCTGCCACAATATGTGTGTTTGGTCTCTTCTGTACATCTGTTGCAAAACAACCTGCTTGACAAGTGCCCATTCAGCTCTTGCTTCATCTGGGTTCACTAGTGACTCACTCTCTCCTTTCTTCTTGCCAAAATGCTGCAAAATGGTCTCCATAGCAACCACACCATATCTCTGTACCTCTTCGTCAGAAAGAAATGACAATGGCCTAAGTCCAAAAACATGGAAAGCTGTTGCTACCTTAGTATTGTCATTTGGAAACCTCTTTGTCATCTGAGTTTCTAGCTGCTTCAGGAATTCCTTTCTGATAGAGTCAAACTCTGTCTTGGCAGTTTTAACTGTCTTGGTGTTTGTAGAATTAGAAAGAGTTACCCCATTCACTGTCATCTTTCCATCTTTGACTTTACAGTGTGACATTGTGAAGAGTTGTTGAAAGTAACTTTTCTCACTTGAAGCTTGTTTTATGACAGAATATATGCCATCAATAGCTGGCTGAACAGCTGCAATGTCTAGGTTTGATTTCTGAAAAACCATTTTCAGGGCAGCAAGAGGGGGTATGAGATCCATCATGAGATACAGGGTTGCAACAAAGGTGTAATCTGTCAGGCTTGCATACAGGTGTTCTGCTCTCTTGCTGTCTCCCTTGTGCTTCTTGAAGTATGTAACTAGAGGTTTTAGAGAGTGATACACAACGTTTAAAGAATTATAAAATGACATCCATCTAATTTCATGGACCTCTTTCATTTCCTTTGAGTCAAGCACTTCCTGTATTTCCTTTAGCTCCTCTGTGCGTGAGGTTGATTTGGAAAAATAATAATACAAGTCTGTAAGTACCTTTTGAAAAGTATCCTTCAAGTAGGGAACACTGTCAGCAGCTTTGCTTGTGCATACAGTGAACAGATATGCAGTGTGAACTTACTTCTTTAATTCTTGTAGCAACACCACTTTTTGAGCCAGTCATAATGGAAGCCCCATCTGACCCAAAACCAATAACAGTCTGCCATGGAATACCTTTCGCCTGAAGGAATTCCCCAAGTGAATCAAATAACACAGCTGCGGTAACACTGACCCCTGTTAACTTGACATTTCCTAGAAACAATGTTTTTGGTGTTAAGTTATCATCCACAATTGTCAGATAGATCACTAATTTCTTCTGCACTGATACATCTGTACTTTCGTCAATCATGACTGATACAAAGTCACTTTCATTTATTTTCTCCTGCATGTTTTTCTCAATAACCTCAGTAAAAATATCAATGAATTCTGAGCAAGTTGTTGAAGATGTATATGTAGCATTGTCACCAACATGCAGCTTTGATAAATCAAGCCCATTTTCCTGTTGAAATAAAAGCATGTCCTTGTAAAGGTCTAATGAAATGTTTTCATAGGCAATGAAATATGCAGTTCTCATTGCACAAATAATTGCTTGTTCTTGTTCACAATATTTGTGATGAACATATGTTCTTGCTTTTCAAAATTACTTTGCGAAACTTTGTCTGTCAAAGCTTGCACGTGGTCTCGTGTCACTATTTGCCGTTCCAAAGTTGAAGTTCGGAAAAACGAACATCCGTGGGTGAAAGGATTGTCTTTAGCGGTAGAAATGCAAGTTTCACACACCATATTCCCATCTTCAATTAATTGTAACCAAGGATAGTCTTTCTGCCAAGAACTTTGAAATTTAGGATCGTACTTGCGTTTTTTGGGCGCCGATTCCAACGCATGGTCTTCAGTCGCCGTCAAAGAACAATTTTCATGTTCGTTTTCAGTCACCTCTACCTCGGTTTCTTTTGAATTTTCATTTGTATTATTATTTTCAGGAGCTGCCTGAGTAGCTTTTTCAGAGAAAAAGTCGGTTATTCTTTTAGATCGCTTTGACATTTTGTAGCAGACGCTCCATCGAGAAAAAAACACTTTGGGCGGAAAGAAAACTGCGCATGTCTGAACAATTGGAACTTAGTATTTGATCTATGAACCTCGAACGTAACATTACAACACTGCTGTTACGGGAAAAAACGATGTTTAGGGATTGATATTACGGAAACTTATGAAGATCTGTAATCTAAACAGGAAGTTATTTCAGTTCGTTTGATAACTAGACTTTTCGATCGCGATGTTGGTAATCAATAGCTATAATAAAGTATAGGTAGGTACTGCACAGCATTTGAAAATTGCGTGAAATAATGTTTATTTGCGCGATTTCTCCCCCACTATGAATGTAAAAGTGCGTGACTGATTAACTAATTAGCGAGAATCCCGCAATCGCCCACTCTGGATGAAACACTGCTCCGGAAACATTAACGGGTAAAAATAAAAATGCAAAGAAGTTGAAAACCCCAAAAGGCACATCTACGCATGATGCCCGTTGCACATACCAAGTTTCGTCGAGATAGGTCTCACCATTTTGGAGTTGTGCTCCGGAAACAAAATCCTATGTTACGTTTCCATGGAAACGGGTAAAAATAAAAATGCAAAGAAGTTGAAAACCCCAAAAGGCACATCTCCGCATGATGCCCGTTGCACATACCAAGTTTCGTCGAGATAGGTCTCACCGTTTTGGAGTTGTGCTCCGGAAACGAAATCCTATGTTACGTTTCCATGGAAACGGGTAAAAATAAAAATGCAAAGAAGTTGAAAACCCCAAAAGGCACATCTCCGCATGATGCCCGTTGCACATACCAAGTTTCGTCGAGATAGGTCTCACCGTTTTGGAGTTGTGCTCCGGAAACATTATCGGGACGGACGGACGAACGAACGGACGGACAGACGAACGGACGGGCGGAGACCATTTCAATATCCCCCGCCCAAACCGCCAACTACGTTGGGGCGGGGGATAATAAATATTGCAGTACTTGAGGAGCTATAATGACAATGGAACAATCTTTTTTTTGCCTCATAGCAAATTTGGTTCCAATTCATATTTTTCAGTTACAAGATTCGATATCAAGAGGGGACAGTTTAATCTGGAGAATATCCTTGCTGCATACATGGAACAGAATCTCTAATACATGGATACTCTTGGAAATTCTTGAAGATTCTTTAATATGTTTTTGTATATATACAGACATACAAGTGAGTCCCCAATTAAGAAAACAATACATTTACTTCCATCACTCATATCCAATTATATTGAATTCAATTGATTCTTATTATTTGATATGTGATCATTATAGGTGCCATTAGCCTTCAAAGAACTCAACCTGTGTTTTGAGGAGTGTAAAGTTAGTTATTTCATGTGTTTAATACATGGATTTCTAGCCACCTATGGATAACACCTCCCTTTTCAAAGTTTTAGTTTAATACCATTAACCATGAGTAATTGTTAACACTTTGCATAACTTAGATGATCAGTAGATTGTACTTCATAATAGCCTTTCATGATGTTTTTATTAATATTTAAAAGGTTGAGTTGGTAAATTTTAAAGGATGTTCAATACTGAAAACAAATATTTTAATGACTGTAATATAAACATCAATAATAGGCAAGGAAAGTTTATTTTGGCATAACTTGTAATGAGTGCTTAACAGTGGGTGAAATATGGGCTACAAATCAAATCTGTCTGTTTCGTGCTTGATATATAACAGGTTATGTACAAAGAATGTGTTTTTAGATTTTCAATTATAATTTCTACATCAAATATTCTATGCCAATTGAATTAAACTGCAAGCAAATAAGTGATTCAATTTCACTTTTCACCTCATCTAACCTGACATGGGATGGTGTCCCAATATAATTTTGTGTACCAATTCCTTGACTACTAGGGATTTAATTTTATGAATTTGGTGACCTAAGAAAGACCTCTGGGGCCACTCCAAAAACCTATTTTCATTTTTTTCTCCTGAAGATGATAGTGAAGAAACTTTAATTTTTTTGTACATTCTAATGAGGATTCTAAACTATATATGATATATCCTGTTTGTCCCTCACTAAAGTCACAGAGGTCATGGCCTAATAAATATCTTCTTCTTTGATAATCTTAAAAAGCTTAGAAAGATGGAATATCTATATGCTCCATAAGCGAGTGGTATTATAATACTATGGCCTAGTGATAATAGATTATTTATTGCCTGATGAGCTCCAGGGTCATGGCTCTATTCTTGTAAACAGAAATATAGTACAGAACTGATGTGCCTCTAGCCTGTGAACCTTGTTAAAAGGTTGAGTGTGTATCACTGTTAAGGTTTGTGTTATTTTATCACGCTCAACTCAAATTAATTTCAGTGAGCATAATTAATTTCTTTGAAGTGTAAGAAAGGTAGAGCCTTCATTTCATTACAATTCTAAACATTACAGACATGTTTATGAAACTAAAGAGTTTATTGCCTGCAAGGCAAACAAATTCAAGACATTTTGGGGAAAATGCCCTCATACGCAAATATTCTAAATAATACAACTAAATCAGATTTATTGCATTTGAAACAGCAATTAAAGATACAAGTACTGTGCCAGTCTGGAGATCTGTCACTTCAGACATGCTTTTTTTGACCTTATACATGAAAAAATAAACTGATTACTTTAAGAATGAAATTTCTTCTCTTATTTATTGGACACACTGTTAAAGTCATAGTCTCATTTTTGCAAGGCAAATTGTAATAAATGCCGGACAAATAGTTCACCACTCACAGAAATCTTTCCCCTGACGTTTGCAACAATTTTCAGAACTCTGCAGGCATTCTAGCCCTCAATAATGAAGTTCAAACTACCCTACCCTACCCGAATATAATGTGTTTTGCGAGCGTTAGTCCTTACCACGTCATTTCGCAAACGCCGTGACGAAGAACACATAAAATTTCCCAGCTGAATATCCAATGAAAATAGCTAATAGCTTACGCTTTTTCAAATATAGAAATAACAAAAAAGTGGTAAACTCAGTGAAGAATGCGTCTGTCATAAGTATCGGCGCTGCGATGACTAGATTTCCGGTGTTTCGTACTCGCGATGGGATTGCACTTGATTCGGTAGATCATCGGTCTGAAACGGCATACGCCAATAAGCTGCTTCATCCAAAACTGTAAAACGGGCATAAAAGTGAAAATCTTTGCAAATGCGACAGGAAATATTTGTGTTAGCGATCAGATTTTGTTCGTGAAGAATAATTAGTTCAGTTTAGTTGCCTTACAAAAATGAGACTATGACTTTAATGTTTGTTCCTTTATTGGGGAGAGACTGGCCTTATTGTAGTAAAAAGATACCTATCATTGCATTCTCTCTGCCAACAGGACTATTTGCTCTCAACTTAATCAAATCACCTTTTCATGAGGCCAAAGAATCTACCTTTCAGCAGAAGTTATAAGAAAAGTTAAACTGTAAATAAGTTTTAATGCAGCATATTGTAACTGAATATGTTTTTGTTGTTTTAATCATTTAACAATACAAATCAAAATTGCTTCATTGCATTTATGTCCCTCACAACTAGGGTGGTTGAACAGTATGAATTACAAAATATAAGTCATTATCAATGATTGCTATCCACATCTTTCATGATTTTCATGATCTCACTCCTGAGCCAAGCTAATATTGATAAAAATATATAATTGTCTGACCTCTGAAAAATAAATATCCCCTTTTTTGTCGAACACAGTTTTGATCATTTTTATTATATCACTATATTGTTTGAAGAAATAAAATTAAATCACCAATCTAATGGTAAACTTATTTTATTAAATAATGTATCTGAACTGCACATCAAATATTCAACATGGAAGTAGTTTATCTAGAATTAGGAGTTGCTTTCAAATTTGCCTTTGAGATTCAAACCTCTTTACAAATTCTTTTAATTTTTGAATATTTTCTTTTCCAATTATAAAACATAACTGAGTTTTAAAAATATATGCTTTAATTATGAAGGATAGCGAAATCTATCAAGTTAATGTAGGTAACAGGTTATTATTTTATATGCCATCACTTTTTGGAGAAAAAAATCAAAACAATATTTTTAGGTAAACCGAGTAAAAGTTGTTTATATTCTTTAATAAAACATGAAAAATCATACTAATAAGTATATTGTTCTACAAAAGTTATAAAAACAAATCATTGCCAATCAAATCAAAGGTTATGTTGCGATTTTCAAAAGATTCGTTTGAAATTTTGACATTTGCCAGTCGAATAATTACATATTTCTGGAACGTTTAAAAAAAATTATAATTTGACCAACAGTTATAAAGAACGAGTTATAAAGAGAGAGGATATAGTCAGCATGTACGACGTCTGCAACACCTTGCTTCTTTGATATCATTATTTTGAAATTTGAGCATTAAGATTAAGATTAAGATAAGACTGAATACAATCATAAGCAAAACAGTGTTTTGATTAATTCATTGACAACAAAACAATCTAATGAAGATGCAAACACCGTTATCAAACAGGAAATAATCTAAACTTATGACATGTAAACTGCTTAATAGAAAATAACACATATGCAGAATATTACCTTGGTCAGTGAGGTAGTCCAAGGGTGTGTATCCAAGGTTGTTTTGTTTCTTCCTGTCTGTTTCAGCGATCTGCTCCAGCTGCTGTTGTAACACTTCAGCATTGATTCCTCGCCTCCTACACAGGAAGTGGAGTGGAATGTTTCCATACATGTCAGCCTTGTCTCCCTGATTGATCAATGTCAGAATATTCTCTATCGGAAGTGATCCCTTGCAAAGAACATGAAGTGGTGTTATGCCATTTTCATCTTGCTTGTTGATGTCTCCCTTTGCTCTGTTGACAATTTGAAGGACTACATCATGTTCAAGCTTTCCATTTTCACAAAGATAATGAAATGGTGTAGTTCCATGTTCATCACCTTTATTAAAGTCACCTTTCCCTTCCTTGATCACTAGATCTACAGTGTCCAGTTGAAGGCCTGACTTTCCACAGAGAAAGTGCAGTGGGGTGCTCTTATGCTGTTCACATTTGTTTAGATCACCTTTACCTTGGGTGATAATCCACTGAATCTCTTCTGTAGTAAATGTACAAGATTTGAAAAGATAATGAAGAGGTGTCTTCCCAAACCTATCAGAAATATTGATGTCCTCACTTCCTTCAATTATGATCAGTCGCATGGCATTGATGACCACATCCTGTAGCTTATCATCATTATGTCCATCATCAGCAGCAGAGATCCTGACCTGACAGAGATAGTGAAGAGGTGTCTGCCCATACGGATCTACAATATTCACATCCCCTCTTCCTTCAGTGATGATCAATCGCATGGCATTGATGACCACATCCTGTAGCTTATCATCATTATGTCCATCATCAGCAGCAGAGATCCTGACCTGACAGAGGTAGTGAAGAGGTGTCTGCCCATACTGATCTACAATATTCACATCCCCTCTTCCTTCAGTGATGATCAATCGCATGGCATTGATGACCACATCCTGTAGCTTATCATCATAATGTCCATCAGCAGCAGCAGAGTTCCTGACCTGACAGAGATAGTGAAGAGGTGTCTGGCCATACTGATCACGAATATTCACATCCCCTCTTCCTTCAGTGATGATCAGTCGTAAAGTGTCCAAGTCTAAAGGATGTAGTTTACCAGGGGTATCTTCATCTTCATCATCATCATCTTCATCAAAATATTCATCAATAGAAATCATGAGCAGGCAGAGATGGTGAAGAGGTGTTCTCCCACTCTTATCCTGAATGTCCACATCAGCGCCAGCCTTCACTAAAGTGTGTACAGCGGCCATGCGTCTATTCTGCAGAGCTGTCAACAACATGGTTTCTCCATCATCTCCAGGTTGGTTGATGAATTGCTTTGAACCATTCTGGAAAAAAAAAGATTAATGCAACATCTTGAACATACTCTTTACATCAAATCTTTTATCAAATAATTTGATTAATATACTACTTGTCAAAATTCACTTTTAAGATGAACTCGTAAGATACTTAATTGACGGAAATACAGTAGTAGGTAAAGAGGACAATATGTCAAAAAAAAAAGAACTGTATAACCAGTGTGTCCACTGTATGATATGACAGAGTACTGGCGGTGTTCCGAAATAATGTTACGCTCATTTTGGAAATTGCCTGATTTTTGCTGCAGAAGAAAATATTTTTGTTAAACTTGATAATGAAAGTCAATAATTGTTATTGTTATGACAAACATAAGTCTTTCCTTTTTTTGAACATATGACATTTTAAATTTGAGTAAGAAACCTTCGTATAAAATCATTACTAAATCAGTGTGCATCTATAACCTCACAACATTATGAGCATATCAAGTAAATTCAAGATTTATCATGACAAAATCCTGCTGGTCAGTGATTATTTGTAATTTGCAATAACTTATTGTAGCAGAACCTTTATAACTTTAAAATATGAATCGATCATTCTGCATCCTCACCATTTCCACTGAACAAATGCACCCTTTCATTACAAATGCAACAAGTAGCTGACATGGTCAAGCTATATCACCCGCAAATGAAACAGTGGTTTTAGCTTTATATATTTTTAAAAGAAATTATGACTCTTCTATGACTGTATTTTAATTAACAATTCCTCAATAGTATTTTCTAAATAATATGTCATTTGCAATGTTGTACAATGTACAGTATTAAAGAAAAAACTTTTCAATCAAAAACAAAATAAACTTTTTTTTTGACAAACTCAAAGGAAATACAGGGAGGTAATGACAAATGCACCCTTCAGTACAAATGTAACAAATAGCTGACATGGTCAGGCTATATCACCCGCAAATGAAACAGTGTTTTTAGCTTTTTATATTTTTTAACAAATTATGACTTTTCTATGACTGTATTTTAATTAACAATTCCTACATAGTATTTTACTGACCAAAATGTCATTTGCAATGTTGTACAGTATTAAAGAAAAAACTGTTCAATCAAAAACAAAATAAACATTTTTTTTAACAAACTCAAAGGAAATACATGTGTATTTTCAATCATGTGTGTGATCTTAATGCACATTCAAATCCTGATACACAAAAAAGTATAGGCCAAGAAGACTGGATCATTTAAATCGTTTATGATGAAGCAAAACAAATTTTAGATTATTTTTTTCAAATCAACCTCTATATATCTGGAGCTCTGTGATGAATTTGACCTTTAATGATAAAAAAAGAAGTATCTATGATCCAGACATGACTCAATTACAAAATTTTCCAAATGCATTGCTTTTTCCCAAAAACTAACACAAATAGTTATGATTTAGTTTTCTAACATGGTCATCGCTTCTTGCCAAAACGTTTTTTTTAAATTTCAAATTTGTTTATCATGTAATCACTTTCACTTGTTAATCACTTTCGTGTAATTATGTAAATCACTACTTGTGCGCCAGACAGGATTCTAACAGTTTTGTAACAGAATCCCGATTTTTTCAAAGAAAGGCAAATTTCACATGTTTATCACGACCAACCTTCATGTAATAATGTATCTCACGATGATATTAAGTTTTAACAAAATTAGATGATATTTTCGAAAGTTAAGAGCCAGGCAGGACTTAAAACAGTTTTCTAACAGAGTCAACACATTTCGTTGGGAAAATGGGAAGTTTCAAAATTTGATGAGTGGTTTTGCATGTTGAAAGATATCTTTACCAACTCAAACAATACCTAAAGAATCCCTGTAAGCATAGCTTCATTTTGATTACCTTTTGCACTGGCGTCTATCATCAACAGAGAAATCAAGGTTTTCACACTAAAACCTGTCTAGGCCACATGTGGTCCTTGGCCATGGCCAATAGGGGTTAATTCTCTAAAACGCATGTGAAAAGATATCTTTACTAATTCTACTTGACAACCATATTCTAAAGATCCTTGTGAACAAAGTTTAATTTTAAACCTTTTTCTGTTATAAAACCTTATATTTACCGAGAAAGCAAGGTTTTGGCAAAATTATTGTCATGGCCACATATGGTCCTTGGCCGTCCCGATTGGGGGTAAATATTCTCTACATGGCATGTGTAGGTCTACATAATCACATGCATACCGGGGAAAAAACGGTGTAACACTAAATACCAACTTTATTGACAAAATCTAAAGAGTCTCTAGTTTAGAATTTACATTATGATAATGATCAAAGCTTTTAGAAAAACCAAAAACGGCGATAAACAAGTATAAGTTTTTATTGTGAATAATGTCAACCATTCTTTGACTATAGGAAAATAAATATCATGCAGAACCTGCATTAATCTATTTACTTAAAATCTAATTTCAACATATAACATGAAACATATGTACAGAAATTAATATTAAACAGGAATATCTATATGCCATAGTAATAACATGTTCAGTCCTTCCCAAAACTATTTTTCAAGAAAGCAAGGGTCATTGAAATTCATTGCTTACACAATATGAAAACTAAACAAAATGGCCCGGTTTACCTCGATGGCGAGGAGAGTAAGCCCAATGATTATTTGGAAATTTCGATACATTCTCATTTTTCTTCGCCAAAACAAATGACTGACCAATTTTGTGGTTGATTTGACCTATTTTGTGGTTGATTTGAGATCTACAGGTCCTTTATATTACACTGTCGTATTTCAAACGGATGCAGCCTATGACAAAACGATTCGACACAAGCATGTATCAGTCAAATCTGACCAGATTCGCGATTTAACTTTGCGAGCCCGTTAAGAGCGATGACATTGCTAACATCACCTGAAAATACTATCGTATGATAGGTTTTTGTTGTTTCTTTATGTTCATGTCCTTGATTTCCGACTTGATTCGTAAGGGATTGTTAAATGGTCGTTTTGTTTGGCAGAGTACATTGCATCTCCCGGGCTAGTTTTGTTTACAATATGGCTGTGACTAGCTCCAGACAGCGAGTATCCGCTCCGTGACGTCACTGATATACTCGCTGCCATCAGAAGGCTTCATTGTGAAAAAGCTCTAACACAGCGCGTGCAACCAACGATTGATGTAGAGCTACTCGGAGGGAAGGCGCCCTTTGGGTGAAGGAAAACTACGAAGAGTGAAAGGAGATTTTGCAACTGGGCACGTTATTTCACTGCGCTGCGCCTCGTAATGAATATTCATGAGCTGGTTAGCTTGCAAATGTTTTTTATACGTCACTTATTAAACTATTTCAGTGCATCACGTGTTTGAATTTATTAAATTGTTGTGCTCTAATTCGGAACTATGAGGTGGTCATGCAATCACACTATGCTGTGGTGAGTGAGACAAATGCAATGCCGATTCATTTTGTATGTGCAAGAGGTCCAGCTCACTTCGTCGACAAATGAAGTTTAGGTTTAACTGAACTAGTTCAAGTAGATGACTTAATTGAAATAGTTTTCTATTTTTGATGAAGTATGTATTGAATAGTATGTATATGTGTGTATATTTTTTGCTTACGTACATAACCGATTTATTAAATTGAGTATATTTTTTTAATATGCAATGAGTTATTAAAATGTGCAGAATCAAAAGAGTATTAGACATGTCTACAGTACCCTGAAATAAATGTAGAATTCGAATGTGTATGTTATTAACTGTTTCAAAATTTCTTTTACTATGATGGTTTTGTTGAAATTCTTTATAATGTTATCCATGACATTAGAAATCATCTCAGTTAAATAGTTAAATGTTCATAATTTCCATGTAAAAATTAGATGATAATAAAGAAAACTATAGCTATTATTGTTTAGGCAGCAAAATACGGCAAAGTTGTGCGGTTCCGTATGGCAATCTTAAAGAAATTTGCGTAATATATGTCGCTTAAAAAGCTGTCATTCAAGACTAGCAAGGTCTTACACATGGAGGATGGGAAAATAAAATGTTTTGAGTCCCAATTCCAACACATTTCGATGAAAAAGGCAAAACAAACTTCTAAAAAAATTTTTTTTTAAATATCAAAAGGCACTAGTACTACTCCTGTCACCATATGATGCTCCTCCAAAATATCAGAAAGATCGGATGAAGTTTTAGAATTCTGTTCTAAATACAAATGATTGTCAAATAGTATTACATAAAAAAACGTTCCAGAAACAATAACACTGACATTCTCTTCATCTGTTTAAGTGTGTTTAAGTGTGTGAATCCAAGATAACCCTCTTTTAAAATACATTCATTTCCAAGCACAAAACATAAAACAAAAGCATAACTGCAGGTATACAAGTTCATACCTTGTTTTATTTTAAATTCTGAAAGAAATTAAATGAAGGTTTCAAGTCTATTTGAATACTAGTATGCAGTGTTTGAATTTCATAGTAATGAAATATTTTAATGTTGCTTTTTGTCGGTATTTGTGGCGGTTTTGAAAGAAACACAAAAAACAGAAATCATTTATTGATTGAGTAAATTTATTTCAACAATAGTTCATAAAGCTGTAGATAATGTGTTGCATATGCACATAAGGAAAACGTGAGCACATACTGTAAACAGTCAAGGGTGGTTATCATTATATGGATCAACACGGTGGCGTTCACTAATGCCTACATGGAAGAATGCCTACTGTCTTATCAAAACATCTTCATGCACTAGTGACTCTAAGTTTAACAACCTTCACCATATTAGCAAAGTGGAATGTTCCACATTGTTAGCACAACCAGTATTTTTTTATGGATATTTTTATGGATATTTTAATCGACATTAAATGTGACATAATCAAGGTGTCTATTATATGGTAATTTTGTATAAAATTCAAAACAAGTTTTTTATCACAATATTTCTTCAATACAAAAGTTAGGGTTGATAAATCTAAAAATTAAGTACTACGTGAACAAAATGAAAACAAATATTTGATAATAAATTACAACAAAGCCTCCACACTATGAAATACACAGAGTATACTTGTAATTTCTAGTCAGATACATATTTCAGAAAATATGCATCATTCGTGACATTAATCATTCATTGTTTTGCTTGAGATGTACCTCCTTCAAATCACTCATGATTGTAACTTATGGTGATTTGTGAATAAAGAATAAGTGACTAAATGAGCTAAAAAACACTATGATTAAGTTGAAAGTGTTATCCATTGTCTTAAATATGTTTCAAATTGTTAGTGATTTTTACAGATGAAATAAAAAGACACTAAAACAATAGTCTATCTTTCAATTTTCAAGGAATTTATTTTAAATGATATAAAATGTTGGCAAAAACATTATCATTTTCTAGTAATATGGTTTTTGGAATTTAATTTGGAAATTCGAACAGATGTTAATAAAGTTGATAACAGTAAAAACCTTTGATTTAAGCGCAAAATAAAGTTTTGTGTTTTAAATTTTTTCTATTAGCTAAGAAAGTGATCAAGCACCTAAATATTTCTGATCAATAAATTATAATGCTCACAAGAAGAAAGTGGCAGCAAGAAAATGGGATGCAAAACCTGCATTGTTTTGCAATAATTGATATACTTTACAGATTTCAAGGTACATACGATTCAAAATTGAAGGATTATGAGGGTTTTTTAAAACCTAAATAGTAGAGCTATAGTCTTGAAGTAAACTTTCCTAAATTATAATATTGTGGATTAATGGTAAGCGGCAAGTGAATTATTACACACATAGTGACACATTATATGAAAAACCTATTTCTTGTTTGAAAAGCCGGCTTCACCAACTGAATATCAACAGATAATTAAGTCAAAGCAGTTGAGAACAGCACTATCATCTGGCTATTCTGTAGTGTCTACTTTGTAGTGGAGAGGGAGGACACAGCTTCATTCACAGAGACACTGCAAAGTTTCAGCAGGAAAACCATCAGAATCCAGGAACCCATCAGCTTTCATGTTTGACAAATCTTATATTGAGGTGAAAATTCACCTTTCTAATCCTCTTGTTTCTGGAAAAGATGAAAATAGGTTTTAAGGGTGTGGTCCCCATGAAGATCTTGAATGTAAGGCAATATTTTTTTGGTTTCAATTATGAAAATAACATTTTTGTAAATGAATTTAACTGTGATGTTCCAAATTATCCTTTTAAGCAGTTACAAGGTTTCTGCATTGAGATTTTTTAAATCAAATAATCATGTTACATTATTTTATTCTTTTAGGATAGTTTACATTAACAACACTTATTGAGAGCATTTCTTTGGCATGATTTCTGAAAAATGATAAGAGGTTTATCTGAAACAAATGCCTATCTGCATCTCTCACACCTACAAAACTGACTTATTATTTCTAATATTAACAAAAACTTTGCAAACAGTTTTGAACATAATATTTTGCTTGCAGTATGTTCTTTTTGTGGTCTCTTGAACTTTTGGAATGTCATTTTATAAGCAACACTTCTTTTCAATTGTTTAAGCACCCAGGCTGATTCAAACGTAGAATGCGATAATATAATTTTTTTTACAAAATGTCTATCGAATTTAAATCATTAAAGATAAGTTCTACTTTAAAATTACCTTATTTGTCTAAGCATGCATAATCAATAATCTTTCTTCAATAGTGATTTTCTTACAAAGATTATCTATTAACTAATGTGTTACAGTTGCCACATGAGACTGCACTTTTGAGACATAATAATTGTACTCAACTTTTAGGGTAAAACATTTATGGTTTATTTTTTAGAAAACAATCCCTATTTTTTCAAACAATGTAATTGAGTAAGCCAATGTAAGTCTTATCTTCAACCACCTGACTTTTAAGTATAAATACCCGTTCTATTGATAAATATATGGAACCATAGGAAGGTTAATTCTTATATATTTTTGGCTATTTTTTAGATTTTCTGTTGCAATGAAAGAAAGTTATTGCTCAAACAGTAAAAGTTTGCTTAGCTTGTTTATATTTAATTTTAAACTACATGAAATTCAAGGTATTTGGTGACATGAAGATTTTCCAATACTTAATAGATATATACTCTTGGCAGCCTAATGATTTCTTTACTTTACCATAAATAAGACAATCTGACATACTATGCTAAATATTTGTGAATATGAATTAATTCAATGACCCTGTCAATATCTTAAAAACACATTCAATTAAATATGTATCTTAGCTAAATTTCAACCTGAATTTTTTTATTGAAAGATATCGTCCTCGATGACAAAAGACAACAAGTAATACATCTATACCTATCATATAGCCTTTTTACATCAATAATCACTTTATAACTGTTATTAATCATAAAGCTTACCTTTAACAAACACGTTCTTTCAAAAAATGGCTGACGAAGACTTCAAAACACGTGACTTCATCAATATTCATGAGCAGAACAACATTTGAGGGAATTCAGGGAAAATCTCCTTTCACTCTTCGTAGTTTTCCTTCACCCAAGCCGAACCTCTTTTTGACTAGTGAATATCTGGCCCGGGATGTAAATTTCGGGGCTACTCCGAGTTGTCACAATTAAGTCTCCAAAGAAAGAGGTATGTTAGATCTGATAATAAAATCAACGTCAAGGTAGGTTCCAGTGATGATTACCGATTACCGATGGACAGTTAGTATACGTTACATTGATATGCAGATACCTCTACTGTTTTCTTTAATTCAAACTGTTCATGAGTTATTATTCACGTTATAGCTAAATATATCATATCAATTGGTTCCAGGAATGAAGCCAAACCGCATTCCTAAAACTGCCAAGAACATTACCGATAATTTCCCCTCGATTTTGTCATGCTGAACAATGTTAATAAAATATTACAAAAAGATGACTTGTATTATTTTGTGAACAATTAGTCGTATGAACTCTGTTTGATAATTCATAATTATTCAGTTTATGAGAGTATTAGGCAATAATCTTTCTGCAGTTTTGTATGCAATTGCAAAGAGGCTGATTAAACTAAGATTTTACTATCCGGAAACTGATACTGTGAACGGGCTGTTAAAAGCAACCTTAATTTCTGTTCTATAGTAGCCGAAGGTTAAATCATTTTCAACATATGAACAACATTTATCAGTGGATAAACGTTTAGTCACTATGCTTTTATCATGAACAATTAGGAGGTATACACGTGCACGGACATTTCCGTACTTTGTTTATCAGTGATATCACGTGGAATTATATTCAACAATATGATTACTAACAGATACAATGTTTCATTTCGTGAACAATAGGTCGCATGAAGAAAGTAAACATACCATCGTGGTCGCTGTCATTTTCTCTCTTGAAAAATACCAATTGACTTACTTTTTTAAGAGTAACAACTTAAAACAATCAATGAAATAACGGAATAACAATTCAGTTGACCTTTAGCGTATAATATTCAGTGATCAGTGTTTAACAACTCAGCAATATTCCGTTAAAGTTTCATCAATATCTGAATATTCAGAACGCCTCAGTGACCTTTTTGTGCAATGTTGACCTATATCTTGTGTTTGCACAAAATATAACCGGCATTGAGTGAGCGCATATCAGAGGGTTAACCCACAACAATGCTTTTTTTTATTTATGTTGTATGTGCTATGTCAACAAGCGTCGGTCAACAGATACATATTAGTATAGATATATAAAAAAGAAAAACTGATAAATTCAATTAGTAAACATAGATAAGAATGTAAAGAAATATACATGTTACCTCTTTTTCATCTGTGGTGACACAGCAGGAGACAAGAGCTTCACAGAACTCCCTACTCTGACAAAGTCTGTGTTCGAATACAGAGTAATCTCCCATGAGAATCTCTTCTCGGAACCTCTCAGCTAAAGCCTTCAGGACAGCAGGAATTTGCTTCACTATAATGTAACATGGAGATCTACTTTTATCTTCTTCATCAGATGTTGAGATGATCATCTTCTGTCGTATAACAGAGAGAGATGCATACTGAACACAGTACAGGGGGTCAATGCCATTGATGACATTCAGTACACTCTCATACACAGAGGGATGAGCAAACTGACAGGTTCCATTCCTCCACACTGTGATATAGCTGCCTTCTTGCTCCTTCTCTACTTGAAGAAGTTTCTGTCTTTTGGCTTCATCCTCTACTGTGTAAACATCAAACTTTCCATCATTCTTTATCATTAGTTGAAACAAGTCCTTACAGTTATCTTTGTACAGAACCTTTGTGGTTATGTCCAGAAACTTCAGAGGAGATTCAAAGAATTCTTCAATATCCACGACATATCCATTCGACCTTAGCTTTGAATACATCTTGCAACAGTGTGGGAAACCATGAGCCATGTCTTTATTGCAAACTTTTATTTGGAGTTCATGAATGACAATCACATTCGCATTCTGCAGATGGTATTCAAGGATCTTCAGTCGTTCTTCTGTCACTTTTCTTACACTCAGGTCAACAACACATTTTGGGTCAAACATCTCATCAGAAAATTGTCCAAGATACACCCGGGACTCATTCACAACGTTCTTCCTGCTTATAAAGATGACATGAGTTTTTAATTTCTTATTTTCACGGAAGCTTAAGAATTTTCTTATTACATCTAACCAGCTTTTTATCAGGTGTTGATCTGCAAGAAATGCACCGAATCTATCATCAAACATGATGACCCTTTCTCCTTTCATCTTTTCTATCTGATCATACTCTTCAGGTTTGTCGACCGTGAAGACCTTGACATTCTCCTGCAGGAACTCCTTCAACACCAGATAGCCGAGTGTTGTCTTGCCGTCCCCAGCATTCCCTGTTATAGTGACCCATCGCTGACCCGACTTCAGTTTGTCTAGAACATCCTTAACAGCAGACACTCGAATCATCCCAGCTGTGATAAACTCTATTTCTTCCCTGGTTCTAGCTAGAAAAATGAGAATAGACTTTTATGAAACTTTCAATAAACCTTTTATTTCACTTATATCTGGATTTATAGGTACATGATTCACTTGCTGCTATATGAAAGTATAACATATACCTTGAAACAGATTACTTTCATTACCAATTTCAAATTTTATATTTGTATATATACACATATATGAAATGATAAATTGAAAATATATTGATATGTACATATATGTATTAGATGAAAGTTATTAAAAGAATCCTACCTTCCAGACGCTGTAGTTGAATGTACTCTTCATGCAGAAGGTGGACAGCATCACCTGCAAAACCATGTGAATCAGTGATAAGGGTGGGTCATATCATTTCTTACTTTCTACATATATTGAGCCCTCCAGGGCTAATGTCAGTGAACTCTGATAAATAGATTGATTGATTAAATTAAGTACACCCACAAATTTAAGCGTCTAAACCTCCGGCTAACGCCGTTGGTTTAAAACTAAATTTCCGGGAGTTGAATAACAATGAATCCTGGAAATTTTAAAAACGCAAATATTTTTCTTTTAATAAACGTAGAGAGACATACAGCTGCTCAACTAAAGTTTGTTCATACATTTCAATGTAAAATCATCATTTTGGGAGATAAGTATTTGTCCTATTAACAGAATTTGTTATAGACAATTCTTTTGAATCATAAGTTACGTGTACAGATCTACACTAAATAAACAAGGTACAGATACGTTGTAAGCCGAAAATAATCCAGGAATTTCAAAAAAGAGTTATTTGACTAAATTTTCAAAAAGTAGAGTTTCTTGTTTTTTGAAAGTTTTTTTCAAAAAGCCCTATCATGCAAGTATGCTCCTGTATCAATTTAAGTGATATTCATATCTAATAGGATAAATAAGCTAATAAGTAAACCTTTCATAGAGAACTAAATAACTTTGAAATTCAGGGCCTCTTTTCACAAAACTCTGAGGTGATCGTAATTATCTAAGGTAAGCCTAGTGCAATGTCAAAGGATGCGAGTTAAGGTAAACCTTAGTAAAGGTTGCTTTGTGAAAGGAGACCCAGGAGGATATCTGAAGGATGTCACTTTGGGAATATAGTTTCACTGCCATAAAGCCCTACTTTTAATTAGGATTGTTTGTGCTCTATTATTAATTAACATTTAAATATTGTTTTAACTTAAGTCTTCTGAAAGTGCTAAATGAAACAATTGTCTTAAAACTGATGATGAAATATACATCAATCATTGAACTTTAAAACTTCCAGGTAAGCTCCTGTTTGACATTTTACTAACTTAATTACTCTCTTCAACAATATTCTGGAGATTTTTTGTGTGTAAATTTTTATTTCATAACTATTGACATTTTTCTTGTTTATATTGAACTATTCGTTGTTCATTCATGGTATTTAAGTAAGGAGTTACCTGCTTTGGATAAATCAGATTAAGACTATTGATACATTAATTATGATGAATCAGTGAGCACTGAAAGGTATGAATCAACTCAAGTCCTGGACCTAGATTTTCGAAGCTCTCTTAGTGCTAAGATACTCGTAAACCAATGTAAATGTATGGTACTTGCGACAATCTTAGTGCTAAGAGAGCTTCTAAAATCTGGGCCCTGGTACAAATGGTTTTACTGCAGAGTTAACGTTCTTACAGATGTTTTCGTTTTACTTGGGCTATTTTGTTTGAGATCAACAATAGTTTTCTTGACGTTGATGAATGATCTGTTACATGAAAATAGGTATTGTTACTTGTATTCCAAAGGGATATAACATCAAGCGTTTTCTCATCAACTGGAGGCCCATTTCAATGTACTAATGTACTTCATGAAATATGTACTTCAGAAAGGCTTAAAAAAGTCATTCCAAATTCCATAACTAATGAACAAACTGGTTTTATGTCAACTAGATATATTGGTGATCATTATACTCTAGTGTTTGAAGAACACACAGAATATCCAAGGAATGCTCATCAGAATATATTTTACTAAAGTATTTGATACCGTTTAATAGACATTGATACAGACAAAATTATAACGTTTAAGTTTTTGACCAAACATAAGATGAATTGAAGTGTTTTACAAGGATATTAAATCTTGTATTTTCATAAATGGAAAAATTTCCTCCTCCTTTGATGTTGTAAGAGGCTGTAGACAGGGAGATCCGATATTTTCTTGTTGTGTGTGGAGATACTGACAGGCATGGTGCATGAAAACAAGAATATCAAAGGCATTTGTGTAAACCTTACAGATTATTTAATGTCATTGAATCCAGACGATACTAATTTTTCTTCCTTATGGCAGCAAGCAGTGTCTTACAGCTGTTATTGATTCTCTTGAAATGATTCCTTTGCAGGTGTTAACAAGTGATGAATAAATGGGTAACAGAATTTAATGCCGCTGTGAAAGATTGTATTGATAAAATCATAATTGATTTCCAAAGTAAATTATTCCTTTCTAACTTCACCTAATCGTCTGGGAACTTTCTCAAAAAAAGTAAAGAAATGTTGTTCAAGTTTGAATTTAAAAACCTGATAGAATAAAGAGTGAAATTCTATGGAGACCAGTTAAGGAAGGTGAATTGGTCATCTTGTAAATGACCATGGTGAAATGATTATCTGTCACTGGATGATTCTAACAGAATATCAGTTGAATGTATACTTTTTAGAGTATTATGGTGTTACTAGTGCTATTAGAACATACCTGGCTGGTATATCAATGTTGAAAAAAAGGTTTCAATGAAATTTTGACTTTAACTGTTTCTTTTTAAACGGTCTTGGTTAACTCGAAATGCTAAATTGAGATGGTTTCAATACAGGAAAGTGTGAATGTTTTGTCTTTTTGTCTTGTGAAAAAACATGTAACCCTGATTATTTTTTTGACTTTTGAGCTGAGGTAACTGGCTGGGGTTTTTTTTATTGTAACAGGGTTTGAGAAATAAAAGGAAAAAAGGCTTTGATGACGATAAATTTGTAGCCAAAGTGTTAATCCTGCTGATAGATGTAATAAAATTATGATGAAATATTAATAAAATTTTCCATTAACAACGCATTTCTTGTCTTTTTTTTTATAAAATTAGAGTTTGATATGACTTATAACAAAACACGCCCAAATGACTTAAGATAGTTTCTAAGCCCAGCAGACTAAATAACAAGGGTCCCGGGGATAATGTAATATCCTGTGACTTATCTTGTTCCTAAACCTACCTCGATCTGATATAACATTGCCAGTGACTGTGTAATTCAGATTTGAAACTGAGCAGAGTTGAAACCATCTTCAAAGAGTTAACAAATGCATTTTCATAACTCCTAAAGATAAATCTTCTTTTAAGGTTGACAACATAGTTAATATTCATATACATATGTGTTATAGATGAAAATCAGAAGAAGCTTACCTTTCAGACCCTGAGTGTTTTCGCCAGGTTGTTGAGCAAAACTCACTGTAAACAAAGACACACACACTGACAGCAGAGTAAGTTATTGAATTCATTTTGTCGTTGCAAAAATACACAGTCAAAAAAGCAAATTTTCCGAAATCTTAAATTATTTCTGTTCAAATTAGCATTCAGGTGTCATTACTATAATTTGGTTGACTTTACATAATTTTGATTATTTTTTAGTGATTTTAGAACTTGTGACTTTGAACTTGAATGTGAAAATGTCAAAAGAATTCCCAGGAGATATTATCAACAAACTATGTTCTTAATTTCATCCTGAACCATTCCGTAAACCACGGCTTGAGGGTTAAAAACTTGTTTCATCTATCAAAATATGATTAAAGGGTGGACATGGCTCTTACCCATATCTCGTGACTATCAAGTTCACAGAAACATTGATCATTGATTAATGATCAAACGTGTTAATAGTTGAAATAAAACGTTTCTGCAAAACCATGCTCAAGTCGTGACCTCGCTTTGACCATGACCTTTAACAGATTACAGGGGAACCTTTTAGTAATTTTCCATCCTGATAGTTCATAACATTTTGAAATTATTTTATCTACAAAGTTTCTTCTAGCAATTTATTAACTCATGACCTTGAACTTTGACCCTGAATTTTGAACATGCCAAAAGTATTCCCATGGGATATAACCAAAAAACAAGAATTACGAGATTTCAGAATCAAATGGGTGAACATGGCCACAGCCCATATTTCTTGACTTTGACCTTTTACATTCAAGGTCACACAATAACTGATCACTTTTCAACAGTAATTTAATGATAAAAAATGTTAGTATTAAAATAAAGGATTTGGCAAACAATGCGTATGTTGTGACATCGCTGTGACCTTTACCTTTAAAAGTTTGTAATGAAAACTTTTTCAATTCATGGTTAAAATCAAGTTATGTTTGCAAGGACGATTTCACCGAGTCTATGATAAGTGACCTTTACCCTTGAACTTGATTGTGAACATGTCAAAAAAATAACAAAGGTGCAAAAATAGGAAATCATGTGTTTTGAAGTGGGAAAACGTTATAGCCTAAGCAAAACACACGGCAGAGGCGTTGGAAACTGTACATAAACTGATAAGCAGCCCTGACTTAGGGTTACTAAATACCCATTATCACGTAGTGTCCAACAACGAGATGTACTTCATCGTGCACATCGTATCAGAAGTGTGCATAACAGTGACAAGTAAAGTTCAATTCAACCAGTTACAAATGCAAATCTCTAATAGACAATCTTCACTGAACAGAGAACTGTATTAAATGTGGACAATAATCTAAAACTGTAATAGGGGTTATCATTGACACTTTGCCCAAAGTTGTCAAACGTGGGGTCAACCCTACTGAGACAAAAAAGAAAACTGTCATGTTTCACTGGTTGGGATCCAAGTTGGTCTCAGGTACTTTACATTGTTCGTGAATCTACAATCGGATCAAATTACTTGATTTTCATCGTGCTACAATTATATTTCAAACATATGTGCATGCATCATGTATATAACTTAACGCAGTGGTTGTTTAACGGTAAACATGAACTTTTATGATAAACTGAAGTACAAAAGAAAGTACATACCCAAAGATTTTCATATTCAGATAAAATGTTTTGTCAAAATAGAATTTCTTAATGTTTTATCCTAATGTAACGAATGGAAACAATGTAAACATATCGCCCAAACACAACTGAGACATATCAGTGGACTTTTTCAAAAACCACAATTTTTTAATCTACACTTTAGGTAACAGTCCTGATATCAATTAAAAAACAGCAAGCACTTATAAATCGTAAGCATGGAAAACAAGGTCGAAGTGGTATGTAATACTAAACTATTGGTAAGGACAAGCCAATTTAGATCAAATATTACAGTGCTTTATTACAGATAACATTATCTGCAAACTTAAAATTTTATTATTGATTATTGGGATTTTGTGTACAGCCTACTTCTGGCGTACTCTGATAGCCTGAGTTCTGTAGGACGAAATCAAGAGCAACTTACCATATGTGTTCATCACTCCCTGATTTATGCCCACAACGGTTGCGTTTTTCACTTGTCCCCCTGTAACGCCCGTCACCGACATATTGATGGAAGGGTCAGCCATGTTTCTGGGAAGAGACATATTTCATATACAATACAGGAATCAATCAGAATTAACATGGCATCAATCCATCATATTATTCCAACAAAAGAGAACAAATCATCTCAACTGTCTTCTCAGCTGACCCAGTTCAATTCCAACTAAATATGAGAGGTTTTACTAAGCTTTGAAACTTAAAATGTGTTAAAATTCAATATATTGCTTTTTTAGAGATATCAGTAGTTTCAGGTGGTCGTCATATAAATCATTCTTGTTAAACTTGCCCTTTTTCTGAAAGGGGGTCAAGACAAAATCCATAAACTTGACTCTCCATTTCACATAGACGTTATTCTGAAAATTTCAACTTTCTATACCAACTAGTTTTGGTTAAACACCCTTAAGTTGCACCCCTGTCACACCCTTATTCTTGAGGGTAGAACAATGAAATTTACAGTTCACAGTGACGGCACATGTATCAGTTCCGGAGGAGAAGTAAACAAAACAGACAATGATTTGCAACAGACAGACACTGGATGACAGGCCATGACATAAGCCCATCTGGACTTACAGACAAGATAAGCTAAAAATGAAATTCAGATAGAAGTTAAACCCTAAATAGGCACACCTATTACGCAATAGAGGACAGAATCAGGGCACATCTGCACATCATAGTGAGTAGATCTGTCTATATATTTCAACAATTGGTGTCCGAGTGATGAGAAGAAAAGAGTGATTAAAGAGGAGAAGTAACGCATGAATTTGATTATTACAAATTAGTATCTGTATTCGCTTCACTTATATCAATCAATAGAGCCAAAAAATTTGAAAATATACGCTTTAATTCGACTACTAGGAGACCTTTTATACCCCTGTTTTGGATAGCCGCCTAATGAGACTGGCGAACGCTTACACAAAATCACCGAAGCATGACTCGAAGCCACGCCCAGTGTGTGACGTGCTAGTGGGCAGCTGAAAGCCCAGCCCTTTGATTTTCTCTGTATTTTTAAGCTATTTCAACAGCAAAATAGAGGCAATAGCATGACCAAAAGAATTCCAAAATACGATATATAACGGCTTCATGATATCAACTTTCCCTCTCAGTCGTCAAATCCATCTTAATTAGACTGTGACAATCCTTGGACGCGGTTTTCATGGGTGGGTTTATATCAAAAAGGTAAAGAACTTGGTCGGTGAGAGATCCAATTACAATGGGATATCATGTAGTGTTACAACATGTATTTATCGATATGAAGTTATGAATTGTCTCGAAAAAATGAAGGTTTTTGTAAAAAACTGGAGACAATGTGGAAACTTTTTTAATGACTATAGAACAAATAAATTGTTTCACCTAACTTTCATGACAACTTAGTACTTATTGGAATATTCGTTTGTATTTAACTAACACATTTCATATTCTTATCTAGTATAACATCTCACACCGTGTTGCAATATCTCTGTCTTTGAATTTAACAATAAATGACATGAAAACATACCTGACGCAAGCGTTAGAAACATCCTATGTAATCCTAAAGAATGTTGGGTCCCGTTATTCACGATGTACTTTTTTAAATGTGTGTCATCGTCCTTGGAGGTGCATGAGCCAAATCTCCTTCTCTTAATTTATTGGTTGAATATATATTCTACAAGTTCATTGGTTCAAAATGACTGGACGCCGTGACAATAAACTAAGTACCAGTCGAATGCCAAGAGTTACGCCATTATGACAGGACATATATTCCGCTTGGCGGGTCCAAGGCGTTAAAATTCAAAAGGTATAATTAGAGACCATTAAATCAAGAATAGAAATTGAATGCGATAGGATTACATAACGGCCACCTGTGTGTCATAAAAAACAAACAAACTAGTTAAACCAATTTGATTGTTGTGAAAACATTTGGCAGACGTCGTAATTGATGAACAACTTAAATTCAAGGTTAACCTTAGTGACTTAAGGCTACCTTAGAATTTTGTGCAACGGGACCCAGGAAATTATCTTTGGATGTACATTTATGATGTATGACCTACAAATGTGATAGGATTTGACTTCCACTTAGCTATTCTTACGACGATATCAACAATAATGTCTCACTCACCATACACTACATGCCTACATTACATTTAGAAAATTGTGTGAACGCCAAAATACATAAAAATATGGATATCATATTCAAATAATCCATGGTCAATAAAACATTCAATTTTATTTTTATTATTTCTGTTGAATGAAAAAATATATAAATATAATGGAGATTTGTTTTTTAAAATAATCAGTCCAATGCAATTTAACATTAATAGTAAATTCTGAGTTATGTTGTAATAGCATAAAAATTAAATTGAAAATGCCAAAAGAAATTAAAACCAGTCGATGTTGTTCAATCTGTCTCGGTTTTGATTGCTTGTCGTCTCTTCTGTTTCTGTGCCACTCGAACTGTCATTTGGCTCATATAAGTAAGGAAAAGTATCGTCCCCGTCAATTGAAATTAGCGTTTCTGAACATGATGAGACACATTCCATATCTCGCTTTCTAAATAGCTGGTGGACATTATGCTTTAATACTTAATTAAGGTTATATTTTTATGTAAATAAGGATGCCGGTGCATCCCTCAATATAATGTCCAATAAGTGAGCATAGTTCATGTAAGAAATACTTCCGGGATCTCACGCGTTAGCGCAATCTTATAACTATGACAACATGGCGCAGGGTCGTGACTTTGAAAAACATTCCGTAGGAAAGTGCACACAGCATCGTATTTAATCAGGGTCTTGCGCTTGCAAAAATAGAAATATCCAGACAATGAATTAAACAATAGATTCCTGAGTTTGAGTTGTTTGGATAACGTTTAGTAGGTAAAACCGACTGTGAGATTTACTATCGGCTAGTGTTGTTTTACATAACGAGCGAATGATGATATGCCAACTAGCACGTCACGAAAGATTCACGCTTCAGTGACCACAGGGCCTTTCAGGTTCTGCTCGCCGGTCGTAATTAGGCAATTAAATTACAAAGCCGTAATTATGTTGTTTAGCGGCCGATTTCAGAAATTTAAAGTTGAGTCCACGTCAAATTGTAATCCCTTTTAACGAATTCCGAAATCGACCATAGGGCATTTCACCCGATCTTTAACAGACAGATGGGCCGCTATATAATGTCGACTACCTTGTAATACAAGTAAGAATTGTCAGAAACCTTAATACATAAAAGCATTACATACCTTTATTGATACAAGAAATAAAATCACAAGAGGCAAATTTGAAAATAGCATCTAGAAGTAAAACCAAACACTAATAAAAAGATATATTTTAAGATAAATATGATAAGTTCTTACCTGTAGATAAATGAGCAAGGTACAAATATGATGTAACAACAAGGTAGGCAAATTTCCTGACCCAATAATAAGAAAGAATAAATTACGTATAAATCAATTAACTAAAGTCTCCTACCTTTCACTCTCTCCCTCGAGAGCGGAATCAATCTTGATGTGTTTTGACTCGAGTTCTCTGCTGTCTTCACGACGCCTCTTTAACCCTGCATCACGTGAAGAGTCAGCAGGTGTCTCATCTTCTCCCCCGCCTCCTAACTCCATCATCTGAAATACAATATACTTATTAAACTAAATCTTTTAATTTGATGTGATTCTACTCATTAATCTGACCAAAAGCCAACTTCAATAGTTAAAGCTTTCAATACCATCCAACACACAAGACTTAGAACATGTCAAACGTTGCCTAATAAACCGATTGGGTCTCTGGACACTGACAGTAAGTCTCTCTCAACCATTTTAATTCCTTAGTTAGATTTATTAAACAAATCTAAAGGAATCCACACTTGCACTTGAAAAGGTAAGATGAAAGCCTTTTGATATATTGAAAAAATAAAGCCCCTGCCTCTGAGTGTGTAGCTCATCAGGATGTATCACATATTCCATGAGGCTAAATAAACATCAAATGAAGTTTTCCAGATTAGTTATCAAAGACAGTGATACAATATGCATTTTTTATTTTTCAACTACATTATTATTATATATCTTCTTTTAAGTCGCAACAGAAGTTTCTGGTTTTTATTGTTTAGTAGGTTATTCTATTAAAATACACGTTAATTGGACACAATTTTGAGTTCTTAACATTTATAGGGCCCTTTCATTGATTTTCAGTGAAAACAAGAAAATATCATAATTTTGTAATTTTAGAGATAAAAGTGAAAGTTGAGGGGGCGATCTTAACTTAACCCAAAACCAAATTAGAAATCATGAAACGTACTCTGTGTCACGTTGAGCTAATTCAACAGCCTAGTTTTATACGATTTATTACTAAGGATGCGCAGTATTATCATGGGCAAGATATTACCCAAATAACATTAAAATCATATTTATAGAAATTAGAAAAATGTATGATTAATTCACTGAAATATCCAAATAACATTAACAATTCAAATATACAATTTATCATTATTCATAAGATACAAAGTCTTTTACATAGTCACAATCTCTTACAAGTAGACCATATTTCTCATCATCACCTTTTCACCTAAGGATACAAAATGTCAGAGTAAAATCTTCATTCTAAAAGTAGACAACTCGTCTATCTAAGACAATAGTCTTTAATTAATAATCCTTTTACAAGTGTTGACACTGACAGTGATTTTAGTAGATAAAGCCTTAGGCTAATTAAGCTAATCCACTTAAGAACTTAATTGACCTCATCTAATTAATCTTCAAGTTTTCCAGACATGTCAATTTATATGTCTAATGAAAACAATAACTGGCTAGAATATTAGTGACACTGTTAACGAGATTAAAAATCTAACCAATGAGAGATCACCTTCATTTACCAATATAAACCAAGATAGAAAATTAAATCTTCAGTTAGTCAGTCAGTTAGTTAGAGTTAGAGTCAGTCATCCCAAGACTCCAGGGGCTGAGTCTATATGTATATATAGATTGTCATGCCCCTGGAGGGATCATCCAGCTGTAGGTGGAAGCAGACGTAAAACTCCAACTCAACAACAACAAGGATCTTCAGTCAGAGTTGGGATCCCATTTGAGACACAACTCATGTCAACTCTAGGGGCTGCATGACCAGTGAATATTTACATTGTCATGCCCCTGGAGGGATCATCCAGCTGACTCCTGTCTGATCAGATGCTCTCCCTATATAACTCCGGGTTCCTGCGGGTTGGCACTCTCTACAACAGATGAAGATCCCGATGACGGAACCGACCTGGAATTCTCCGAGAGCACCATGAAAAGATAGCAGAAGACACAACCCTGAGCCAGTTATCCAGACAACCATGGAAGGACCGATTGCTGCTGACCTGTCAACTTCAACCATCCCCTTTGGACTTCAAGGTTACGGATAACTACATCCTAAAGCACCACACGTACGAAGATCTACAAAGAGGATGGGAAGACTGAAAACTTGGACAAGGGACTCAACAGCCAATTGTGAACTCTTTTAGAACAATACTGTTCTTATTGCTTTCGTAGCATGTTTTATCAGGATTCTGTGCTCACAGGTTTGTGTGTGTGTAATCAGCCAGACTTAACATTTTTGTAACTATGTTCTGTATTTATAGGGTAAACTTGTTTCAATTATCATCTTTAAGTTTTTGGTATCAGTTAGGTTTTTTTATATTCTTATCTACTTATTTACGTACGCCGTCATTCAGATACGGTATTGGTTCCGAGTCACACCATCCAAGTCCTGACTCCTGAGGCTATTTACTTATATGATACTTGTAACAAATGTTTATTACCCTTGATTTTCCAAATTATTCTGCAATATGTGTACAAATTTCAAACCTTATTTCATCATTCGACAAATACGTGCTATGAAGTATTATTACATGCAAAAAGTCTTATCATGATTATCGCATCACAATTGCTCATAGTCAAATCATGTATTCTTAAATGATGAAATGCATCCAAATTATATCTACCTTGATGTTACCTACCTTGTTAATGATGTTAGTTAGGTTATATATTCATTCAGCATACTTCGCTCATCTTCCTTAGCCTTGCCGAGTCTGGGCTCAAAATACAAGACTCCTAATTTCATTTACATTCATGGTGACTCCAATTGTAGTATAATTTAATTCAATAGTAATAACAATGCATATGTTACTGTTTATGGCAACTGGCTTGATAATCACACAACCAAGCACACCTTTGTTACCTTTATTCATCAATGTCAATGTATCAACAGTTACAATTCTATTATGTGAATCCCCACTTATATTATCAATAATTTATATCACCTATATCTTCAATTTAAACCTTATATAAGTTTGGAGACCAAACTTCACAAGCGAGGGGAAGATATCATGGGCAAGATATTACCCAAATAACATTAAAATCATATTTATAGAAATTAGAAAAATGTATGATTAATTCACTGAAATATCCAAATAACATTAACAATTCAAATATACAATTTATCATTATTCATAAGATACAAAGTCTTTTACATAGTCACAATCTCTTACAAGTAGACCATATTTCTCATCATCACCTTTTCACCTAAGGATACAAAATGTCAGAGTAAAATCTTCATTCTAAAAGTAGACAACTCGTCTATCTAAGACAATAGTCTTTAATTAATAATCCTTTTACAAGTGTTGACACTGACAGTGATTTTAGTAGATAAAGCCTTAGGCTAATTAAGCTAATCCACTTAAGAACTTAATTGACCTCATCTAATTAATCTTCAAGTTTTCCAGACATGTCAATTTATATGTCTAATGAAAACAATAACTGGCTAGAATATTAGTGACACTGTTAACGAGATTAAAAATCTAACCAATGAGAGATCACCTTCATTTACCAATATAAACCAAGATAGAAAATTAAATCTTCAGTTAGTCAGTCAGTCAGTTAGAGTTAGAGTTTAAGTATCATCTAGACACTTCTCAAAACTCCAGGGGCTGAGTGTATATATATAGATTGTCATGCCCCTGGAGGGATCATCCAGCTGTAATCTACATTTTATTATCATTCTGTTGTTAAAATTGTTCCTGTGAATAAACTTGTGAATAACTATTCCATGGACTTTGGATTTCTTCTGCCTAGAGTTAATTCCCCATTAAAAGCTAGACAGCAAGACCGTCATCCCGGAATATCCAAAGTTGGGGCAGATGAGGAATACCTACAACCCTGCTTCAGCTTTGTGATGCGCAGTATCATCGTTATATTGCAATACAGAAACAACACGATACGTATCAGTACACTGCTCTGAAAATATGCAATTTATATATCGCAGGTTTTAAAATTGAAATTTCTGTGTAAAAGTGCAGAAAAACGTAACCAAAACACATGATTTTATCGAAAGTTGTAAAGAAAGTTTGACTTTGCAATGTGAAATAGCACCGATATGTTAAAACAATCGAAATTATCTCTCTTTACAAAACGACGACCAGCTGAGCATTGATCACTGTTCTAATTATTATTATTTAGTCAAGTGAGCATAGTAAACTTAAAATATAAATAGTACCAAATAACTGCAATACGCATTGCAATACACTTTTTTTATATAGCAATATATATTGTGATACGGAAATGAGGAGCTATACGTATCCACCTAACCTTATCTAGTACTGCTTCATGATACCAACTTTCCTTCTCAGTCGTCATATTCACATTGATTGGTGTGTGGCAATCCCTGGATGCCTTTTTCCTTTGGTGGGTTAAAATCAATAAAAGTCTTGAACTTGGGTGGTGAGAGATCCAAAATTATTGAATAACACTTTTTGTCATATCATGTATTTATCAATATGAAGTTTTAAATTGTCTTGAAAAATAAAAGGTTTTTTACTGAACGGGAGACAATGTAATAAATGTGAAATGTAGTGACAATTGTATCCTATTTTGCAAAAGATTTCTTTCTTTCACTAAACTTTCATGACAACTTAGTAATAAAGTAGATGATTCGTTTGTAGTTATCTTACAGATATTGTTATTTAATGTAACATCCCATTCCGTGTGGCTATATATGTCTCTGTGCAATGACATAACATACCTGGTGCCAGCGTTAGACACATCCTATATATAATCTTTAAGAATTTTGCTAACCGTTACAAATGATCTACTTTTTCAAATTATTGTCGTCATCGGTAGTAATGCATGAGCCAAATCTCCTTCTCTTCATTTATTGGTTGAATACATATTTTACGACTTTATTGGTTAATAATGATTGGACGTCGTGACAATAAACTAAGTAGCAGTCGAATGCTTGCCTTCCCTGTTTCAACCATAGGCGGTCTCCTTCTGCTGTCCAATGATTAAGTAATCTACATTCGCGGAATTTTAAGCGAACTGTGGACATGTCAGGTCGAAATAAAAAAAATCAGATTTCCACCCAGTTTTAACGATAGCCTCCTTCTGTCGTTAGTATGCAGCTCGCTTGCGAGAATAGAGCATTCAGTGACTAAATTTCGGTCTAGGTTGGTTGCAGATAGAGCCGATGTCACGAAATAAAATCTATAATGGGTTGGATGAACACACTCAAATACATTTTAGTTGTCGAATCTATACTCCATATAACAGCGCTTGAATTCGCCATATAAATTCTGCACCAGTGGAGGTAAAAATTGCCTTTTCAGTCTTTATCTGTTACTAGACTGCACCAGGTGCAGTTTGAAAAAATATTCATCCTCATTGTACTTCCTAAAAACTTCAACTTCAGAGTGATAAAAAAAAATTCACAAAAACTTTCAAAAAAATTTTTTTGACATGTGACGGAGTTTTACTTCCGCATTTGACAAAATAAGTTTGACGGTATCCGGCCTTCAATCATATGCATATGCCTTACGGCCATGAACCAATCACAAACGTTTATGTCTCAACTACCAATGAAAATGATTGAAAGTCGTAATTTCAGTGTCTTCGGATATTCCTCAAGAACTTGTTTACACTCGATTTCAACATTGTTAAGACACACCTTTGCTAAGTTTCTGTGTGTTTTGGCCTGAAGTCAGATGATACATGTATGTGTTTAAGATAGTAAAATGTCGGGACCGGGACAAACAAAATTTGTCAATTATTTTGCAAAACAAAAAGAACATGAACTTGATAAAGTGAGTGATAGTGGCACGAAGGGTATTGTTAGCAGCACAACACACGTTTCACTGACAGAAAAAGGCATAAGCCCTAGTACAAGTAGCGAGAAAACCTTAAGTATTTAAAGTAACCTTAGTACAGTGTTAAAGAATGGAGGTTAAGGTTAACCGTTGTTAAGGTTGCTTTGTGAAAGGGGACCCTGAAAAAATAGATGTTGAAAAGAATGAAACCAAAAAGTTGCAACGAAAAGAAAAAGGGACAAGATTTGTTACGTTTCTACAATGATGATAACTAACGAAGATTAGTTACTGCTAAACAATGACTGAAAATAACAAACTGAATTAAAATTGTAATTTTTTTCAGAATTTCAAAAGGGGACCCTGCTCTCATATTCATGCTTGCGGGTGTTCCAATTGTTCCATTATTTATATTTTTTATTGCTCACTCAGTTTATCTATCATATCTTAACAAAACAGAAATTATAGTTTTATTCTATGTGACCGTTATCATTATTTATAAACAGATCAAACATAAATAATCAGGTGCAGTCTGGTAAGAACATTTAACTGCACTAATTATATAATCATTATTTTGCAGGTATTGCTGTTTTTCTCTTTAAAATCCTTGATGACATTTTGCTAAATATCAACAAGATAGATATGAAGAAGAATATTTATCATCCAAAACTGTGCTCCACAATAGATATAGCTTGTGGAAGATCAAGCGATATCTCCTATATAGATTTTGAACAATGCCCTATTACAGTCAAGGTCATGACATCACAATTGTTTTACTGCCAGGGATTTGCTGAGATAAGGGTTTTGCATAAGGTAAATGAATTGATATGCTTTTTCATATACTGCGAAAACTTTGACACTTTAACGAGGAAAGACACGGTGTCAATCACGCTTGATTGATTTACAATGGTTTAAGCCATTAACTTAGAACAGATATAAGGCGCCAGGTTGTTTCAGGAATATAACCGTTATCAAAACATTGGCATTATCTACCAGATCTTCCGCACGCATCGGGCGAGATTCATAGGATATCAAACGAGCTTCCCCTTTCATATCAAGTTTATGTCCCAAGTGAAATAATTTTGCTTTGTCACGAGCCTTGGCGACAAAACAAAATTATTTCACGAGGGACATAAACTTGATATGAAAGGGGAACGAGTTTTGTATCCTATTTATTACCCACGTTTTTTACAATGAAAACATCGTCAAATCAAAGTAAAATTTAGCTTCCCTATAGAGAAACGCAAAACGCGGATTAAGACATTACACTGGTAATTGGAATGTCGACCCCTTCACTTCGGAAAACATGTAGAAATGTAGTTCATTACATTTGATAAAGAAACAGATGAAAATAAACTACAACTGAAGGAAAAAATCATTTAATTCATTTCATTTAAAGACGAGGTTTCAGCTGCTATATGTAATTCAGCATAAACAGGCGAAAACAGTCAACATTTTGAACTGATAAACGTGACCTAAATCTCGGCTCAACGTCAATCGGCCGTCACTCTAGGCGAGTCGTGACGTGGAGAACAGTGTTCGGAAACAACTGATTGACAAGACACGTTTTGAATGGCACACGTTAACATTTGGTCTCTAAAGGGAATATCATTCATTCTCAAAAACTGTCAACTGGTGAAGAAACTTCATTCAATTGCAACTATTTTCATCAGATAAAAGGACAAGTCACTGTAAACAATACAGCGACGCTTGACGAAACATGAAAAACGGTAAGTCTATATCTAGGTACTTGCTTTTCCCACTGAGAAGTCTTGACAAATGTATGCTGAAAGTGTTCAAAGGCCGAATAACATTCACAACTCGTCCAATAACTTTTCCATCGATTTTGACAAAATCATTGCTTTTTTACGGGTGACGCCATCTTTGTTTACATGAGTCCCGATAGACCTAGGCCTAGACGAATTTTGTTACTTATTTAGATTGTATCGTTTTTCTATTTATTAATGGACATTTTAGTAATAAAAGGAAAGAAAAGCCCTGCATGTAACCACAATTAAAAATACATTTTATTCGATTACATAATGAAAATTCTCGTTTTTCGTGTGCTTAGGAACGAAAACTTGTGAATGGAAATCATGAATGAAATAGATGATGAAAGTAGTACCGGTGAAGTTAAAACTCATGTATCACCCAATCAAATCACTCGAAGGTGTTATGACACATATGTGTCATAACAGATTGTTATGAAACCCCTGTACGAAGTCCCACGTGGGTAATAAATGCATTTACAAGAAATTCGAGTTTATGACAGCATGTAATTCTCAACTCTCTTCACAATTAACTGTGTTCTAATTCACTGTTTATACTTTTTGTGATATCCTGTGATTTGTAATAATCTTCATGTTTTGGAGGAAATAAAGATGATCTATCTATCTATCTATTCATGTATTTACCATTGTTCACATTCTATCGCCTCTCCCAAACCCGCCTAAAGATTTTATTTCAAACTTGAATAAAATATTTTTCAACTTTATATGGACGGGTAAAAGGGACAAGATAAAATGAATACATTTGATGTGAAAATATGAAGATGGCAGACTCAGGATGGTTGAAATAAAAACATTTTTTGATTCATTGAAAATATCTTGTTTAAAACCATACTGTCCCAATTTTGACCTGATTTCAATTCAAAGTAAATGTAAATCATAATTAAAACCAAGAAACATTTTTCTCGCCTGCAATGAAATTAAGGAATTATCGGGAATTTCTTCCGTTAACAGAAAGGACTTCCCCACGCTATTTTTAGATATTTGACACCGTGTCCATATAAGGAAAGCGCAAACCGACCTTGACCTTAGAAAAATTGAATACGGAACCAAGTCTGTAACTTCTGCCAGATCACACGACCTCACGTTTTTTTCTCAATCAAATAAAACAACACGCCAAAACAAAGGTAAGTTAAGTATATGCATGTAGTTGTTATTGAGATGGGATAGAAAATTAATGCATACTAACAAATTTGTCATGTCACCAATGTCAGTTTGTTTCGTTATGCGATTCAGTGAATTTTGACACAACGCCTTCCGAATGTCACTGATCGATTGGATCTACTTAGGTTTTAAAAATGGATATTGTCCGTTAGGCCTAATTATAACACAAAGAAATCGTCAGTAAGATTTTGAAATTAATTTTATGGAACGGCGTAATGAACAACTAAACAATAAAATATGAGATAAACTTTGTATTTCAAACATTATTTAACGGATGATAGAGTATTCATAAGAATACACAGTAACTTGGAGATGTCTGTTTATCATCCAAAACTCTGTTCCACAGGAGATATCGCTTGTGGAAGATCAAGCGATATCTCCTAGGAGATATATTTTTGGCAGTAGATTTTGAACAATGCCCCTCTGACGTCAAGTATATGACATCACAGTTGTTTTACATCATCAAGTAATGACATCACAATGCTATGACGTCATAAATACTACGACGTCACAATGCTATGACATCACCGCACTTGGAGTCTTAGGGCAGCAGGATGTTCAGTAATGTTCATTTGTCAATCAAATGTAATGAAAAATGATTTTGGATGATAAATAGAATCTCACCTTCGTGTCTTCTGATATCAAATATATCAACACTCGTTGATAAAAGTAAAATATCCTCAGCAAGCCTCGTATATTTGTAACTTTTATCAACTCGTGTTGATATATTTGATATCAGAAGACACTTGGGTGAGATTCTCTATTTCCCTTCTTAAATTTTTATTTACTGACCCTAATAAATTTAGGTATTCAGTAATGTTTCTATGTATTGTGTCTGCCTGTAAGTGAGGTATTTAAGTAGACATGGAATGTGAAGCCTCGACAAGACTTACTTAATTATCAGTTCTCAAGGGCAGTGTCTGCATACCCTGCAAGCTTATTGACAGTTTTATAAACAAAATAACACATGCATTGATAATATATTTGCAGCAAGTATTCAACTAATTCAATGAAAGCCTTATGTTTCTCAATTAATGTCTCTAAGTCAGTTTCATGATAAATAATACTATAGAAAGTTTTCTTTTTTTGTGTGCTAAATTTGTGATAAAGGAAAGGAGAAGTAACACTGGTACTACCATTTTTCAATCACATTATTTATTTTATGTTAGATCAAGTGCAATACAGCTGATTTTGTATTTTAATCTGGCTTCTTTTCTTCCACTGGTCAGCCCCTCAACATCAATCCATCTGCTGTCTTGAGTGAAATCTTCCTCTTCTAACTTCAATCCTCAGTTTCTTCTCCCCTACCTAAAAATAAAAAGAAACTTAGTTGATAAAAAAACACATCAGTATTAACATAATGATTTTAAATCATAGATCTGCTTGTATACTGTAGTGGAAAGATAAGAGTCTAATGAATTCTGCAGCTTCTCAGGCTTTTTATATTACCGGTAATCATGTAAGTTGAAATATACATTAGCCATAAATATTCTAGAAACAGTTATTAAAGATTAAATTTGTCTATAGTTTATATTACCCTTCAGCCAGATTTGGCAAAGCAGATTTTAACTCTGTTGGTCTTTTTAACTCTGGATAGGAATATAAATATAGCTTTAAAGGGTTTGGGGCTACTGCATCAACAAATATCTTGTCCAAATTATCTAAGATCTTCTGAAACAACAATCAAAATTTAATTGCTTGTCATAAAAAAAGTTTCTAGTAGACCTGTTACTATAATTTAGTGAATAAACAATGCTAAAGAGAAAATACATATAATGATACAGTCCGCTTATTATGCTTGAGATAATTGCAGATTAAAATATCAAATGCTAGCCAAACTCTTAAAACAAATCTACCCTGTAAGCATTAAAATCTTCAGTAGCCAAGGAGTCATTACACAAGATTTCAAGAGTCAATGGTCTTTGAGAAGTAAAAAAAGCAAAAATTATACAAATAGATGTAAGCCCTTGAGCTAACAAAAATCTGATGGTACTTAAAACAATCTGACTCAGGCTGCACTATCAGTTGTTTTACTTTTTAATTTACCTTCATTAATGAATTGTGTAATCAGTGTACATACCATTGGACATACAAATCTTTAAAGGATTCCATCCTGTCACATGATGATGTGTCCTTGGTCTCAATTTCTTCATCCATCTCACATGGCATGTAGTCTTCTTTATCCATCTGAATTGTCAATACAGTCAAAACATTTGAGCATACTCTATGTTCAAAAACATAATAAGCCTTTAAATTCAATAGTTTACAAAGGCTATTTGAGATTATTTCAATTTCAGTCTTTATTTACACTTAAAAATCAATATGTTTCTTGCCTATGAATAAAAGCAATATGTTTATTCAAAATAAAGTACATTGTTTTATGAGTAAAAAACTTAATACAGAAACAAAAAAACCCAAATGCTTCTTAGTACAATGGCTCAACAAAACTTAGTATTGAGAAAAGAATATTATTTAAATAATTGATCAAATACTTTTAATGATAAATTTGAATTAAATAACTAGAATTGAGTATTGAACAAGTTTTTTCAATGTATTAAATTGCAATATATTGAAAGAACTCTATATCTAACTTTTTATTCTTCTTTCTTCAGTTAAAAACATTATAAATTTGATAAAATGCCTCAAGATATTTCAAAATAAAAATCATTACTAAAACGATAAAGCATGCAAGTACATTTTGATGGCATATACATTTAAAAAAATTTAACGATCACTTGTAATGCAACCAAACACTTTTTCTTGCACTGCAAAAGAGGTTTTCTTACACATTAAGCAAATCAGAACAAGCTTTCTGAATAAATATGACTTGAAATTGTTTACTGCGATATATTGCAATTAAAAAGATTTCTTGCAATATTTATTGCACAGTCCAATAATTTACTACACATTTGTACTTGCCAATTGCAAAACTCACCCAAGCTTTGCTTCAGGCCATCCAAAAAGGTGACAGACTCTGAATCCTGGTAGTGTATGTGGACATCTGTGGCACTTCCTTAATTCCCTCACACATCTATTTGCAGAGATTTAATGATTATTATTAATTTGAAATTCTGCTGACTCAAGAGCATACAAAATCAAATCACAATGAATAAATCTACAAGACAAGAATGTTTTACATTTATGGTTATTCATCATTTCTTATAAAGGCTCACTTCATTAATTTTGATAAAATTGAGATAAAATAAAATCAACACATATCACTGAGAATACAAAAGCGTCATACATTTTGATGAATAATTACATCAAATAGTAATTTATACTTATTTACTAAACAGATTTCTCTTGAAAAATATGTTGCATAAAAATATTTTTACTTTTCTACTAATTTGATACAAATTTAAAGAATACTAGATTAATAATTTTATTAGTTTTAATTGAGAAACCTAATGTTAATATTCGGACCTCATTACGTAATGTATACCGCACATCTGAAGCAGATGAAAATAATCATTCATCCAGTGTGTTCTCATCCCTAAAGCAAGTAGCCTATCTGTCCATGTGAGAGGATTCAAACCTGTAAAAACCAATGATTAAATAATGATTTTGTCATGTAAGTTATGGTTAATAACTGAATTGAAGGGGACCCTTTTTAACAATTAAGAGTGAAATAGACATGGGATTTGAACAACATCATATGATACTTGTCGTGTATAATTAAGATTACGTAACTTTAAGTTACTCGTTTGTAAATTACTGCTCCCCGGAGCGGAAGTAAACAACCGCTCCCTGCCCCAAGGCATCTTGGATGGTCTGTCATGGCCGAAAGGCATGTTTATTTTATATTATTAAATATTTCAACAATCGCAACCATCTTCAAGTCTGTTGGACTCAATACACCACAATACTTTTCATAATAGAATCTAATCATAATCTGTCCAATATCTTATTATTATTATTATTATTATTATTATTATTGGATACAGAAAAGTATCAAGTTTTTACAGGCATATGCCGACACTTGAGGAGAGAAGTACTTGTGAACTATCAGTGAGTGAGTGAGTGAGTTATTGTTTAACGCCGCTTGGTGTGAACTATCAGTGTGTAGCCTGTCACTATTATTTGAATAAATCAACTACTTTGAATGAATGATGACTATATGACGACATGGCATGTTACTCAAACTGACTCGGTGACTGACGGGTCATATTCTAGTGTCAATCGCTTTGAAAATCTCAATTTTGAGACGTTCACAGAAAGATTATATTTTGAATTTTCTAATTCTTACCAGGTATTTAGCAGTTGTTTCCTCGGCATCTCGTGACTACAGCCCAACCGTCCTCCTCGGGAAATTACATCGCTCAAAATTCGCCCGCAGACAAACTCAGCCAGTGCAGCCATGTTGTTTATGCTGTCACTGTGCGCATACAAACGCGCGAACCAGTTACGTTAGTGATTCCCTTCAGTCCAGACATGCGCACTAGGCTTTGACCTAGATTATGTCAGCGAATTTCCGCTGGCCACCAGCGGGATTTTTAAATCCGTTGAAATCGCTCTTTCTGTGTATAATCTGTCCGTAAAATCGCGCTAAATATATCGTACAAAGTCCGCTCTTTCATTTGAAGACATATCATTTTTTTCCCATAGGCGTAATGTTAAAGGGGACATTATGGTTTTAAATTTAACTGCTATCGTCTGACTGGTTTCCCTATTGCAAATATCTTTCTGCTGGGAGCAAATATCAACAAAAAATATAAAATAATTAACCCGTTTTGGAAAGATGCATTTGATACATCAAATCTTATGTTGCGAATGAAAACTGCGTGAATGAAATACTTGAGAAACCGCACTGCTTAAACCACTTTTTCCACAACCCAGATTTGATAATCAACAACTGGCTCAAACAAGGAATAACTTATGTGAGAGATATATGCTAAGGTAGGAACTTTCTTACATTTACAGAGCTTAAGACAAAACATGATATAAAGCGTACGGTACTTGACCTAAACCGGGTCATTGTCAGTATTGAGTATTCCAAAAAATGGAAAGATCCCATTCAAACATCTTTTCCTTCAACAATAACAAATTTACCTATATATTCCCCTTGGACTGATTTTAATAGAGCTTCCAAAGGATCGAGATTATTTTATGATAATTTTATTGATGCAAACTGTATTTTCCAAAAACCATGTTCCAAACAGGAATGCGAGCTAAACGATCATATCAATTGGAAGACCACATTTTTAAGAAATAGACAAACAACAAAAAATACAAAACTTCTGGAATTCCAATGTATATGAATTTATTCACAGATATATATATATAACGGTACTAAACAAGAGTTATTAAAAATGAAGCTAGTTGATAGTGACATATGTTCTTCATGTGCTTTGTATCTATCAAGTATACATTGAATGTCCAAGTGTTGGAATATTTTGGAACGAATTCACTGATTTTATCAATAATATTCTTAATAGAACATCCGAACTCTCTACTCAAGATATATCATTCTGTGCGAACGAAAACCACTTATTCATGTGATACTATCAGCAAAGCGCCATATTTTTGTTATGAATATTAAAGGTGTGAATCAAGTTTAACAATGTACAAAGACATTTTAGAGGATGTTCTTGACATTGAGAGTTTTATTGCAAGAAAAAACTTCAAAGTGAATTGTTTTGTTAGAAAATGCCTTCAAATGAAGCTGGAATTTAACTTGTGTAATACTCAAATTTTAATGCTTGTTATTATACTGCCATGTCAAAATATTTTGTTACTGTACCAAGAATTATTGACTGTAACCAGTTCAAGTAAAAAAAATTGAAAAAAAAAGTAGTTTCAAGAAAGTAGTTGAAAAAACATCCTATCAGACATCTTCCCCGCAAGGCCAAGCTAGCGCACGTTATTTATAAACGTGCTCATCTTAGATAGGCAACGTTGGCTAGCTAGGCTCTGCGGGGAAGATGAAGAAATATTGAACAAGTTTAATAAAGTAAGCTGCTATATCAAGCAGCATTTATTTTGATACAATGTCCTCTTTAAAGGTGTAGGTAGCTTTTTAGACATTTGGGGGTCGTAAATTCTCACAAAACGTGACTTAGAGCGGTACACAAGCTCAGATATCATATTACAAGGGGTAATGAACAACAGTTTCCAAGATCGACAAAAGAAGATTCAAATCAGAATTAATTAACTTTTGGTCCTAATTTATCAATTGATAACTGTATATATAAGTATGTTAATCAAACCTAGTATAGATACGCCCCCTCCCCCAAACCTATTGTGTATAAGTATGTAAATTGAACCCAGAGTGGATTTGCTTCCTCTACTTGTATATTTGTCTATCAAACCCAGTATAGTTTTGCCCCCTCTAACTTTATATGAGTCATTCTCAAAAAAGGGGTAAATGCTTGTCCTGAGGGCATATCTTTTTTTTTAAAAATTTGGGGTCAATTTTCTTTATATCATAGTATACACTGGGATAGATTCTATGTTTGCTGTGTGAATAAAAAAAAATACTTAGTTAATTTCGGTACTTACAAGCTATTTTACCACCCAAAAACACCCATTTATGTCTGTCCCAGGTCGACCCCCTCAGCAAAGTCACCCCCTCCAGAGCCAAAAAACGCGTCATTTAAAAAAAATATATATGCAATTGAAGTATGAATAGCTTAAATAAGCATTGACATTCTTATAATTGCCATTATGATAACATATATTTATTAAATATGTCATTTTATACCTGTCCCTCAGAAAAGTGTCCTTCATGTAACAACCACATAAAATACCAAAATACTATCTGACCACTAAAAAAAATCTTATCTACTTCCTGTCCTGCTCATTGAGAGCATCCTGTTTATGCTGGTGCCATGTGATGCTAGCTGCTTGTGAATCTCAGTGTTCTTAAAAATCCTGATTCAAGGTAAGAAATTGTTGAGTATCTTTTAGTACCATCCTTTATGTAACGGCCATTTATCAACCTTATTGTTTGTTTTCATAAATGAGCATTTTTTGTGAAGTGACTTCTGTGATTATGATGACCAACATATGACCTTTTTTGATACTGATGCCATCATTAATGCATTAGATTTTTTTGGGGGTGAATGCCGTCCTTCATGTAACAGTCCTTTGTGTAACAGCACTATTTGTTACACGAAGGACAGATTTTGTTACATGAATGACTTTATTATTAAACTGTATTTTCATGTCTTCATCAGGACAGACCTGAGAAAATTGGTCTTCTAAATAAGGTTAATGCCATATTGTTCTAAAGTTTGTTAATGTTCACATTTTGATTAAATTGTCATTTTGAAGTTTGGAATATCCTTCGTGTAACACCTAAACGTCCTTTATGTAACATCTGCAAAGGATTTTGCATGAAAATGAAACTGTATTTTCATGTCTTCATCAGGACAGACCTGAGAAAATTGGCCTTCTAAATAAGGTTAATGCCATATTGTTCTAAAGTTTGTTAATGTTCACATTTTGATTAAATTGTCATTTTGAAGTTTGGAATATCCTTCGTGTAACACCTAAACGTCCTTTATGTAACATCTGCATAGGACTTCGCATGAGTATGTTACCATATTTTCATATCTTCATCAGGACGGACCTGAACAAATAAGTTTACTAAATATTTCTGATGTCGTATTGTTTTTAAAGATTTTTATTGTTCACATATTGCTACAATTGACATTTTGGCGTTCAAATGTCTTCCGTGTAACACCTTGATGTCCTTTATGTAACATCTCATCAGAATTTTGCAAAGAATAAAGCATAATATCCACATATCCTTACCAGAACAAAATTATTTGAATGCCTTTTCTTTGACTATTGACTATCATAAGATGCAATTTTTTACTTTTTCGGACTGTTATACCAAATCTTTATTTTCGGCTCTCAAGTCCTTTATGTAACATTTCCTGTCCCTAATGTAACAGATATGTTCTTCGTGTAACACATATATATTATTCATGAAAAAATATCTTAGAAATATATATTTTTATCTGCCAAACTTCTATTCCCTTGCTTATGTAAGATGTTTAGAGTTATAGTCTTTATATTGTCACAATAATGTTTTAGTATCGAAAAATAACTATCTTCAATGCTGTTCTGAGCGTAAAATTTGATAATGCTACAATTAATGTGTCTATTTAAACATCTCTTTCAGCTAACTTATCAATGTAGCCTATTTAACTACTAGAAAACAACTTAATCAAAATAATGTTAACTCAAAAGAAGTTAAATTCTACAAGATGTGTTCTTTTTTTAATGATAATGTATTGTTACACGAAGGACATAAAGTAGCGGGCAAATTAATTAATTGATTATATATCTTTAAATAATGATTAGTTATAGGTTGCAGTTTTTTGTTTTTATGTTTTCCAGTTGTTGTTGTTTTGATAATAAAAGTCAAATTATAACTTAATACACTCTGTTTTTGTGATTTTTTCAACATCTGATTCCTGCGTATTTTGAGAATGACTCATATAAGTATTTACATCAAACCCAGTAGAGATTCGCCCCCTCTAACTTTATATAAGTATCTACATCAAACCCAGTAGAGATTCGCCCCCTATTGTATTTAAGTATGCGCATCCAACCCAGTATAGATCCCCCCATCTATTGTATATAAGTTAGTGCATCAAACCCAGTATAGATTCGCCCCCTCTAACTGTATCAAACCTAGTATAGATTCACCTCTTCTATTGTATATAAGTATGTGCATCAAACCCAGCATAGATTCACCTCCCTCAAATGTAATAAGTATGCGCATCAAACCTGTGATAGATTTGCCCCTTTAACTGTATGTAGATATATGCACATAATCCGTAATCTAAACGGATTTAAGTTTGTCATGTAACCCATAATATTATATTTTAGCCGCCTCTTCATCAACTTTTACCGAAATATTTCCCTAAAACATACATAAATGGAGATGTGAAAACAAGAAATAGTACAACTAAATACATTCTTAAAAAATCTTTTTTAATGCGAAATATTATTACAACCAATCTTTAATCTCATTATTTCAAAATAACTCTTAGTCTAGGTAAATAGAATATGTCTACAATCAATTCTGAAACTATTTCAGATGCATGTTGAAGGGGGAGATTTTATTCTTAGGGGGGCAAGAAATAATTCCGCCGGGGGGAGATTTTATACAGGGGCGAATTTATACCGGGACACCGGCTCTCGACCTGGTAGCTAGGGTGACGCTATCTTACTTTCTGGTTTAAACTAACTTATAAAACAACCCCTTATAATGTGTACAATGAGGCCGTATCGTTTGCAACTATTATGTATAAATAGTTCAACAATGTTAAACGTGGATGATAATCATGACTTGTAGACTATTGTCCTGACTCCACGTGAATAAAGGCTATATCATCATGGCGAAAAATCAGACGGAGACGCTAACGGGGTCTGAATTCAAAATCCCATAAAATGTTAATGACAGTTTAAAAACCTACCTTACATTCGTAGTTAAACCATTTGTCAGCAAGTTCATATATTTTTAAACAGCAACGCTTCTCTTGTTGTGGTGATTGAGGCTCTTAAAAATACTTCCTCAACTTGCCACTGAACAGAAGACAGCCATGTTCTCTATCCCACAATGCAATACGAGGCGGGTAATTCAAAACGTGAACTGTGAATAAATGCGATTTGAGCACTAACAAAATTAGTGTGTCATTGACCCTATGGCAAAATATTAAAGAGCCATTCCGTGAGTTAATGGAGTCATATATGCCAAACTTAATCAATGGTGTCATTTGATCGTGAAGTATCGACTGTTACCAAAAAGAATCATTTTAAAGCTAATTGGTTTTGCACAGTGACAATACGAAAGTAGAAAGTCGCAATTATGATCGAAAACCGGACAGTGGCACGCGTCAAACAACCAAACGTATTTTTGAAGACTTATCAAAAGCCGCCAAGAGGTCAGTTTGGAGTTGGTAGTGTTTTTTAGGTTATATAACTAGTATCCATGTAAATTGAACGTGTGATCTATTTATCTTTTGCAGAGGAAAAGTTAAGATGTTTTGAATTTATATCATAACATATGACATCTAGTTTCGTATCAAAGCCAAATGATATGTTATGAAAATTCGCGGCATAATTTAAGTGACATTAATCTCTTTCAAAAAGTAAATAACCGTATTTGTTTTTATGTGTTAACACGGAGAGAGCAAATCTGTTTAAGTATATGTTAGGGTAAACTAAGCTTTCCGCTCCTTCGGATACGGCAACACAACAATGACGTCATTTCGAGAGTGCTTCTGACGTCATAGTCCTTATTACGGCGTCATAGTGGTTTACTGTTTGAGTCATCTATTTGCTTCAAAGGGATGTTGCGGTCTTTGTTTAAGATAAGATAAGATAAGATAATCTTTATTGTCCCAAAAGGGAAATTTGTTTTGTATAATTACAATTCTCCAGAATGAAGACAAATAATAACATAATATTATAAAACAATTCATGTCAAAACAGTTAAGATAGACAGATAATTTACTTAATTTACATGAAAAACGTGATGCAATATTAGACAGAATTCATTTCTCTAATGCTGCAGGGAATGAATGATTGGCGGAACCTGTTTGTTTGAAAAGTCGGCATACGCAGCCTACGTCCAGAAGGTAATGTCGAATATTCCAAGAAAAGTGGATGGGAAGAATCTCCCAAAATTTTGTTTCCTTTTTTCGATAACTGCTGCTCATAAAAACTGCCGATTGTTTCAATAGGAAGCCCAATAATCTTAGATGCGGTATTCACGATTTTTATCAATTTGTTTCTTTTTTGAACAGACAGGTTCCCAAACCAACTTAAAAAGTTAAATGTAAGGACACTTTGAATGAAGGTTCTGTAAAACAACATCAAAACAAGAAAAAGTACTTCTTGAACGATTCGATATTAACATCTGCACAACGAACTGTAAAATAAACATTATTCGTGAACATGCAGTATAAGCTTTAACTTTGTTAACGGTTTAATTCATTTTTAGATTTTTAAAACTAAGACGCAAAATCCCCGATACAGACGAGTTCATTTTTCTCTCCTGAAGTCGGAACGGTTTACACTGTGCGTTTCGCTTGGAAAAAGAGTTCATCATTAAAATTGAAACTTCATTGATACCGTACGGTTTCAAGTTTAAATGTACTCACAATCAAGCCAGTATAACATGTCTCTGATTTTCAAACACTCTTAAATGACCCACCTCCAATTTAAAAGTGGAATAATGTCTATGTCTGACATTACTTCAATCAGTGAAAGGCGAGTTTCATGGCGTCATCGCAAGTCGGATGTGCCTAGATCAAGATTTAACAGCTTCGTTCAATCTGCAACCTCCCTTCTCATTGGTGCATTTCCAAAACACAACAAATGCACGTGTCAAAGCGTAACATTCATAAACAGGGTGCTTGTTATTCCATTGTTATTGTATATTTCAGGTTTACCTATTCTCAGTGCCATACTCAGAATGAGAATTCTGTAACAGAGGTTCTCTAGGGTATTGAAAGTACAACACAATATGCTCTTGGATTCATTATACAGCCGATAATCTATAAGATGGAAAGCGAAAATACCCTGCAACGCGAATATCAATATCTGTACATGACAAACTGATACACATGACATGAGTATGTATAGCCAAATAAACAATTGATGAATACATTACATACTAAAGTTTCATTATAGCTTTACAATATTATCAGTAAAAACATTCGTTTACTTTTGTTCTTTTTTAGTTGTATTCTTGTTTTAAAATTATTATTATAGTAATTTGGTGTTGAATTTTACATAGGTAATATGATTATGAAAATTTCGACCATCTTTGGCTAGATTCTATGGAAACACATTGCTGCAAGCATTGAGAAAAAAATTAAAAAATAGATTATGCTCTTTATGTAAAGATAGCCTTATTTAAAATGAATTTCACGTCCTTCTTGTATGTAAATGTTACCAACATCTAAGGTGATTGTATTTACCGCATTATTTCTATTCAAATCCAACTATTCAAACATTTAAAATGCTCAAGTAGATTAACAATCACGATGTTGTCGAAAACTTATTAATAGTTACTTGTATACACTATGCTATTACTAAATTTTCTATCCCGGGCATGATTGGTGTCTGAAAATAAGAATATTTGACATTTCGGAAGACGGTCAAGGCCATAACCTAAAAACCGTAACCTTCATGGAACAAAAATAAAAAAGAAACGCGACATAGGTTTCATATTTTCATATTAAAAAATATATATACAAACTTACTTTAAAGAGCCACTCACATAGGTTTCATGTTTTCATATTAAAAAATAGATATACAAATTTACTTTAAAGAGCCACTCCGTGAGTTGATGGAGTCACATATGCCAAACTTAATCAATGGTGTCATTTGATCGCGAAGTATCAACTGTTACGAATAAGAACCATTTTAAAGCTAATTTCTTTTGTACAGTGACAATACGAAGGTAGAAAGTTGCAATTATGATCGAAAACCGAACAGTGGCGCACGTCAAACAACCAAACGTAATTTTGGAGACTTATCTAAAGCCGTCAGGAGGTCAGTTTGGAGTTGATAGTGTTTGTTAGGGTATATAACTATCCATGTAAATTGAACGTGTGATCTCCGCCTCTGTGTATTAATAAGGCTGTTTTTAGATTTTCATTGAAAAACAGTGTTTGTCATATATTTGTCTTTTGGAGAGGAAAAGTTAAGACAAGGTTCGTATCAAAGCCAAAAAATATGTTATGAAAATCGCGGACTGTCTCTATAAAGACCAATTTCGGCATATATATTGTTACGTATGTATTAAAAAAGTAGTTTTGTGTCATCACAGGCGCACGAGAACATAATGCCAAAACGCAACCAATGTTTTGACATTAGCAAGAAATGCACAAAAACACAATTTAAACTGGTAGTGCATGTGCATTTCATGTTAGTTCTCACTAGATACAATGACTATAAAAGACACAAGTCGTGCTCATCAGTTTATCACTCGTTTGAGTCACACTTTGAACCACGACTGAATGCTACTAAATGAAATATTGCTATTGGAGACCTTGAAGCTGGAGAAACACAGATTTCAGTAGCGAGGCATTTCCAGGTTCATAAGAGCAAAATATCTCGTTTATGGGAACGATACAGACAGCTACAAACAACCCAAGATAGACCTAGAACTGGAGACCTCGAGTCACTACTGTGGCCCAGGATCGCTACATTCGGTTGCGCTACCTCCGTGCTACGTATACTTCAACTACAGCACAAGTGCCTGGGGTACGAAGAATATCAAACCAAACTGTAAGAAATGGTCTTAGAGAAGCAGGAATTCGTGCAAGAAGACCTGTTGTTGGACCTGTGCTGCGAATACGACATCGACCTTAACGTGTCAGGTGGTGTCGTAAAGTACGGGCATGGGATCTGAGGAACTAGCGGCATGTATGGTTTACCGATGAATACCCTTTTCATCTTCAACGTCGACACGGGAGGCAACGTGTGTACCGACGTTAAAATGAACATTTCGCGCCAAACTTCATCAGACAGCTTGACCATTTCGGCGGAGGTAATGTGATGGTGTGGCGCGCAATATCCTACAACCGTAGATCCGATTTGGGATTAGTGCAAGGGAACTTGGAAAACGCAGATCGGTACATCAACCAAGTTCTGAGGCCTTACCTGTTGCCGATCATAAACCGCCAGAGGGAGCTTCTTCAACATGACAAAGCCAGACCTCACACTGCGCTTGCTACAGTGGCCTATCTAGCCCAGTAAAACATCAATGTCCTCCCATGGCCTCCCAAATACCCTGATCTCAATCCTATTGAGCACATGCGGGATATACTCGATAGTCGATAGACGTGCACGTGGACGTCAACATCAACCTCGAGCAGACGTTACCCGAGTTGGGAAATGCTTTGCAGGAGGAGTGGGCAAGAATTCCACAAGTTATAATTCAGAGACTCTTTCAATCTGTACCAGGCAGGTGTCGTGCAGTGCTAACAGCACGAGGTGGTCATACGAGATACTGACTTCAGCTACCTTTTATAGACACAAATGACAACCTACATGGCGTGTTTTGACATAAACGCTAGTGAACTAAATCAGATTGTGTCCATTCCAAATTTCATTTCAATAACTGTAATGTAACTGATCAAATGTTATCTTAATTCCACTAATAAAATGCTTTAAAATGATGCGTTTCTTTTTTTGAGGAGTTTATGCTATTCTGAAAAGCCAATAGTGTTTCGTTTTGGTGAATCTCTATACGTCCCATACGTCCCAGTATTAATTTATTAATTGAAATTATACATTTCAGTCTCCAGCCTAAAAGGATTAGAATTTCAAAATTTAAGATGCCAAGCATTGGTGGCTTCTTAAATTAACAAAAGAAGATTACCGGATGGACACCCAGCCACGCCGATTTTTTAAGGGGGTTGTAAAAAGTTAAGATATTTGATGAACGTTTCCGTGAATATGACCTTATAGCAAGGCACATTATGAATGAAAACTTAAATCATCGTTTACAAGTTCAAAATCAAGCCCTAGTGAAAATGACAAATGACCTTTTTTTTTACGACTTTTAATTGACGCCAATCACCATCAGAACACAACTTACCGTGACGTAATGGACTGTGGTTTGTAGAGTGAGGTACTTTGTCTAACAGATTCTGATTTTGATGTCAAAATATTGTTCATGAAAAAGGCCTTGATAGGAATGCAAACCTGATATATCTTTAAGAGAATGGCCTATTTGATAATTTCTAGATTATCTAGTTTCATAAGCACAAGCAACTTTTGAAGTGGACATGGTACCAAAACGTTAGGGTGTTTGGGCGGAGATACCTGAGAATATGGAAGCTTTCAGAGTTCTCCCGTCCTCATGGAGGAACTGAGCATGAATCTATCCAAATGGTCAGCAATGCAGAAGGGTCAGTGAGGGATGAGACAGTTCCGGAGACTAAACCGGAGAGTGTTACATCAATTAAAATTTTTACATGCTAACACGACATGCAAACATAAACTTGTAGAAGTTGAATAAGTAGCCATTTGTATTTTTTCGATCTCAAATTATGATTCGTCTTATTTTCAATAAAACACATTTTCCTCACAATTCCGACGATTAGGTAATGGAAAAAGCTAACCAAATCCATTTCCTCGATTTTTGATTGGGAAATGATGCCAGAATAGTGTCGATAGATTCCCCAAATGTCTCCACAGAATCATTTTAGGAACACTCTGCGATAACTCAAATGTTATCTTCTAACTGCTTTTTAAAAAATCCAAAATTACATTTAGATTACGTCGTTGTCCAGTTTTCGATCAAGATCGCGACTTTATTACTTAATACAACAGAACTGATGAGCATGGAAATCATACTTTTTATATTTTTTTGTGCACATATCACTTTTGCCTAGCAACGATTTAATGTAAAATAGCACAAAACTAAACAAAAAACAAACAACACGAAAAATTACAAACGTCCATCAAAAATACGACAATATGAATTGATTTTGAACTTTGACGATTCGAAAACATCAAGTTTATTACCGATGGCACATATTCAGCCTGGAAAAAAATCACCAAACGCAGTATTCTGTTGAATTACCCCTTTTTTGAAAGCAAAGCATTTTCTTTTTATTCCTTTCCGAAAATGGAAAAGGTGCTAATACTGAAAATAATATTGAGCATGGATGTACTTGAAGACATTTTCGTTGCTAATAGCAGTAACGTCATGTCTCAGGGACACGGAGACCGTCTCTGCTGTGATAGTAGCAGTGTAACAAAGCTATATAACTTTCTACTATTAGTAACTAAAGTTTCCTTCATCCGGTGCCGTCATGCCATTGCCTCGATAAATTGACGTTATTAAATTATTTTGACAATTAACTTTAAAACCCAATTTTCAAGTGATGTATAACATTATACAAACGTAACAATTTATCTTTGAAATGAAATTATGTACCTAGAGAGGAATGTCGCAAAGCCGGTAACTGCTACAATGAACTTTAACAGAGGTCATATACTATTTTTAGTAAAATATGTATCTCACTTCCAGAGCGACGAAACCTTCGTTTGTTTTCTTAAAATGCATTAATAGCATAATAATGCATAAAACAGTTTGTATGGCTCAATATAGATCTGAGAACATGTTATGGAAATATTCAACCCATTAGTAGTTTTGGATGTGTTGACAATCTCGCCCAAATGTTCACGTTTTTCTTCTTGAGAATGATTGAAAGTAAGAATATTGACGTTTTGATTCAAATCGAGCATACATAAAACACCTCTGTGTGACCATATGCAGTAAACGTCATGACTTTATCCAGAGTGTCCAAGACATTCAGTTTGTGTTTGTTTGTTATCGTTCTAGACTTATATCATTAGGAACTACGAATCATTCATTACAGTAAATCCGATACCAAGCACTAATCACGTGAAAATATCTCAAGCATTGATAGACTATTACAGACACGGAATGATTTTTTGATAGATGTCGTCAACTTTCGAGGGGTTTCCCGCAAGGAGTGATTCGATGTACTATGAAATACTTATCATCTCTTGACAACCAAAATGGGCGTTCTGCGCATCAGGAATGTTCATATGTAAATCCATGAAAAACATGAACTTTATGCTAAGGTTATAGGTATCACTCCACAGTGAAGATGAACAGATCTGAATGTAGGGAGGTTATGAGGTATTTCCATGATGACAGTCGGTGTGATCAATTGGTTACAGACAGAGGAAGCAGGAGGTGTATCGCTGAGAGGCTACAGCCGGGGAAACATTCAGTCTGTCCGTGATTCCACAATACAAGACAGGCAACACGCTTCTATCCTACACACTGGTAAAACACAATTAAAAGGATCATCATTTGGTTGTAAACAAGTTGTCCATCCGAGGGAAACCAAAAATGCTTTCTGAGGAACATCAGCAGGGAAGACTCCAGGTCCGTCATCAACTCCTAGAATGTCTCTCTATTATAGCAAACCTTTGGCCAGCCTTCCTGTCACTTCCACATAAAATCCGTAGACACCAGATGAAATGAATTCAGCGGGTGTTATCTTGTGGACTCAATTCTAATCACAATTTATGTAGTTTGTTTAGTGAGGCTCGCTACCTTGTTTCGTGATTATTTTACCATGCATCTAAATTTCCTAATGCTTTATAATATACACATTTGATGATGCAAGTGGTTGTTAGAGCTATTTACTATATATCAAGACATCTGAGATGTTACTCTTCTAAATTCAAACAAACCCTCTGGGAATGTCCGAGTCATATTTGACAAACGTTATCAGTGGTGTATGTTGCATCACGTTAAGGGTAATCTGTTCAGTGTAATGACACCATGTAAGCATTACGTGTTGATTCCGTACTTCTTTAAAGTTAGAGATCTAGAATTAATGTTAATTGGACGTATATAAAGACATATACAGCTCTTACACACCTCGGTGTGATATGTTCCCATTCTTTTAACATTGGTTCGTAGTAAATAATGACCGGGTGCCGAGCGATTTCAGCCTACACCAACGATTAGACTTGTAAAATTTTGGTAGTTTTACAAATTTAGTATATAAGACTTGACATTGGCGAAAGTGGGATGCGAACCTGGGACCTCTTTGCTGGCGAGTAAAGCCTTTAGCATTTGAGCTAACAAGGATCCCTGCCTGTAACTGTACATTTTATTGTGTCATGTCTGTACTGTTTTCCCAGGTATATATATATATATACACGAAAATGTATAGGTATAAGGTTATGTCTATTTCTAACCTTAAGAATCAAATATTTCGCTTTAAAATCTCAAGCAGCCAGATATTGTTAATATCCTACTGGACTCGTTCGACCAGGACACATAAACACGCAAAGCAAAACGTTTACAAATTAATTTTATGAAAACTATTTGGTTTGAAAACTTTGTAGGAATGTTCCGCGGGAGTGTAAGTCAAATAATGACCGGATTGCCTCGCGTTATGGCGAAAAAAACTCAGCTCGGTACGGCTCGCGCGTTCATTGCTATATCCACCTCAGCGGAGGTTGCTACTTACTACTTATTCTTTTTTCATTTCAATAAGTATTAACTGTCATAGTTTAGGCGATTAAAGATGAGTGTGCGAGATATTTCAAATTTGGTACGGGGGTTGTCACATAAGTAGTTAGCCTCAAATAGAAAAACATTGAAATGTAGCTGTTTTGATGTTTTTATTTTACTGATAGTATCTTTCAACCGACAGGAACTTGTTCTTATTATAAAGATGTATCATGATCCCCATTTTCTGTTATTGTTGTCTTCTAGCTGGTGGGTTATTAACTGGATGAGATTGAGGTCGAAAACCGTCTTACCTATTTGACACATAAACAATGACAACTGATTGAGAAGTTATTAAAACAAAACATGTTACAACTTTCGATTGTATACGAATACAAGTTTAAGCATATAGATGTATGAGTGACTAGAAAGCACATTGAAGGAAAAAAAAGAGGCATTTGCTTTGCAGCTCATTAGTCTTTGCTCATTTACAATATGAAATAAAAAACTTTTAACACGCCATGACTCTTCATCACACATGCAGTTGTAATCTGCCGATCAAAGTATGCCCAAACAAGATTCTCGAGATTAACTGAAATATATATTATCTTGTCTCAAATCTTATGAAAGTGCTTAGACCATACTCAAAACCACTAACGAGCTGCCTTCAAGAAACACTCCTCTCACTCCAATAAAATTTTTTTATGAAATTAATATATCTTAGTCTTAAAATAACAAATATTGTATTCTGAAAATTTCAGACTCCCAGAATGATTGGTTCATGAAACGAAGTTGAACAGAATGTTGTGTCAACACACATTGCCTGATTACTTATATTCATACATTTGGTGACACTTTGACCAAAAAGTGCCATAATGGCCACACCCCTCAAACCTAATTTCAACGTCTTCACCAGAAGCAATCACGCTAAGAGCTGAAAGCCTGTTTAGCGACCCAAAGGCTCATTGGGATAATAGATACTGTCACACTTTGACCCCAAGGGAAACCAAATTTGCCACGCCCCTTGTAATTTGATGAGTTACAGGGCCAATTGATCTGTTTATGACTACTTCGTAAGAACCGTTCGCAATTCAGAGCTGAATTCGTATGAATGCTTTGGCTTTTTGGTAAATATAGGTTGTCAATGGGTCTTTATGAAAATAATGAATATACGTGTAATATACTACCTGGCAATAGGGAAAAGATTCCTAATGTTAGCAACATATGATCGACTATTAGTCATTTAAGGGTGTAATATATCCTCATTTTAAGTATTATGAACATATGGGGACATTCTTGAATTGCCTACAATAAACATAAACATATACTCAATCTCTTATGTCTAAAAGAAATAGATCCTTTTTGTTTTAAACAGGGTCATCAAAGCTGTTAATAGTCTAACAGGTCAGTGTAGAGCAGGGTATGATGTTCGGGGAAATTCTGTTCTGGAAACAACCATGCTGAAACAACCATGCTGAAACAACCACACTGAAACAACCACACTGAAACAACCATGCTGAAACAACCATGCTGAAACAACCACACTGAAACAACCATGCTGAAACAACCATGCTGAAACAACCACACTGAAACAACCATGCTGAAACAACCATGCTAATATACACAAAATGTGAACATTCCAAATCCTTCAATATTTCATCAAAAGTTTAGCACAAGGGGATTGGCTTTTTGATCCCCCCCCCTCCCCCCCCCTCCCTCCCTCACTCCTTTGATGAATTCCTCTCCATAACCAAATAACATGGGTGACTCAAAGTCTCAGATTAACGGCTTTGTAACCAAGAAACCGAAGTTTGTTAATTTTGAAAAAAACTTTTCAAACTAATGTTCACGAACAAATTTTATTTTTGTTATAAAGATCTCTTGAGCAATTGGGAAAGTAAGTTATGACTAATGAAGATACTTCTACAGAGACAATAGATCTAATTATTACTGAAGGTTCCCTGCTTGATTGTCACTTAATTTTTTAAATTTAATTTTCCTACCCCGGAAATAAGGATGGGACGGTGGCACAGGTTCAGAGTGTGTGGTTCTTTTCGGGCTTGAGAAACTTTTAGGCACAAACAAGTTTGAAGGCCAACGTTATTTCAATTGAGCAAACACCACAAGAGAGGAGGTGTTGGGTCGATTTATTTCGATACAAAACGAAGAGCTTACACTGGGAAACATCTGTAGACTAGTACAATAATTATCAAATACATTTGATAAGCAAGAGAAAGTAATTGTTTTGTTTTCTGTTGATAAATTTATTATAAAAAAGTATATTAATTGTGTTTAGTTTGAATATTGATTCGAAGTATTAAACAGTGACTATCGCTTTTCCTGGGTCTGACAAATGTCCATTCAGCACGAAGAACTGCAGAAACCCAAAAGGTGGATATTTCAGGGAAATTTTTTGTAATTTGCAGGTCATGATTTGTAGATTGTGTCCCTGTTTTCCCTCCAGTCTGGCCGTGTCGAGCATTGTCCCTATCACCTTTATAGGATTTCTTCCTCAAAACCAAAGCCAATCAGCACAGGAACCCCATGTCCTGAGTTTATCTAGCGCACTGTGAAGATAGTTCATTTTAGGTTCGAAGTTCACCCTTCTTCAAGTATGGGACATTTGTCCAACAATATGTCATCTCCTCTCAACGAACCATTATAATAAATTATCACATATATCTAAACATTTATAGGCACTTTTAATTGTCAAGTGACGAGGTCATCAGATCACCAGATCACCAGATCATGTTGTTAGGAGTCGAGCAGTATCAGTTAGCCTAAATGAGAGGACTGTTAAACAATAAGCAATACAAACATAATATTACTCATACCGAAGGGCATAATGCTGAACATGTAATAGAAAATTTAACATCAGGTACAATATGAATTTTCTGATTTTTCTCAACAACCTTCATCTGATAATTCCTGCCATTGCAGACGATACGTCTTACAAACTACGATACGTGTAACAATTGGAAACCAGTTTGGTATGCATCACAACACTGCGTGCGACACTTTCCGATGTGCAGAGCAATTGTTTCCTTTCAATATGTGGCATGTTGACTTGTATTATAAGCAGTCCGCTTCGATGTTTTCTATGACGATTGCAAGTGCATACTTAGTATGGATTTTGTGCTTCAAAAATAGGTTCACCGAGTACATATGCCCTCTGCCCGTTGATTACATATTCATGAAAACGCATGAATGTGCCTCTAAGGATGAACAGTCAAAACAGCATGTCAAGCTACAGACTTATAATAGTACATGCCAATGCTTTTAAACCGGAGATTTGGATTTCAGACAAAGTCTTGAAAAGGATTTTTCCACTTTGTCAGCGACATTCAAAATTCACACAAAATAATCCATTGCGGTCAAAAGGACAACACGTGATCCTAAAATGATTAAAATTATAGCAGGAGATCATTTGCGTAGTTTTCACCTAGTCACCATTGGTGACCCAAAACGCGTCATTTCGGGGACAACCTTGCTAGAAGACACATTTGACTCGGATTAGGTACAGATTGAGTCAAATTAAGAGTCTATTTAAGGGCCTGGAATCCTTGAGGGTGAACTCAACCTTCCTGCAAATATTATGAATTCTTTATCACGTTTGTGAAGCAATTACTCTTCCAAGAAGAAGATATTCATAAGTTTGAATCCTTAAAGTGACACAGAGTACGTTTTGGGATTTTATATGTTGCTAAGATATGAGCCAAAATGTTCGCAGTAAAACACACTATAGCACACCCTTTTTTCGTTTTATAGACTTACGCGTAGATTACGGCCATCTTTTGATGATAGAATCTATCAGCCTCAAAGTACTCTTTCATTTGGAACAAAAATGCGTATTCAAATTTTAAAGATATTTAATAAAACTCAAATTATGTATTGCATCGATGCATTAATTCGATTGTCGTCTGTCGGCCAACCCTCTGTAAAGCGAAACCTAGGGATTTCTCTCCCTCACGAAAGTCACTGGAGTTTGGTTTTCATCACAGCACCGCGTGCGACACTTTCCGATGTGCAATATGGCAAATTAAGGCGTATTTCAATCAGTCCGCTACGATGGTTTCATTATCGAATGCAGGTTCATTCTAACAAATAATAAGTATTTCATATCATCAAAAGGAAGCTTAAGTGACCATTTATACCCTCGTAGCCCTTAATTGAGCTAGTTTGAGCCCGAAAACCTGCACTAGTACCTTTAAGTTCAAATCGCCTACCTAACTCGCAGCTTTATCTCTAAAATTCCTAAATTGTACTATGTTCATGCCGCGTACTTTTTAAATACATATAAGTTAAAAGTCCTCAATACTCAGACTCAATACTGCCAACCCATATATGCAATTGTCTCAGCTGTAAATAAGGTTCCAAAATTACGTTTGAGTCATTGAATCGCGTCATTGTCCGGTTTTTTATCACAAATTCAAACTCTAATCCTTTTATAATCACTATACTGAAATAATAAACACTAATCTGCTGATTTTCAGAAACGACCACCACTTCTCGATAAGGTAACACTTTTTATGAAGTTTGAAATTTTTAACTCTTACAACATACTCTGTGACCCTTTAACATCTTAAAAAGTTTGTTTCTTACTGATGTTTCGTATAAAGATTTAAGCCTAGATTGTTTACTTGAGAATGTATGTCCATATTTTAAATCCTCTTTGAAGTGAACATTTTCAAAACGATGAATTTTGCATGTTACATGCTAATATCCTTAATAACGATTCAAATAATTTCCGGTTCTTTATGTTTTATAAAGAATTAAGAGGACTTTCAAAATTAGGCTCCGAGCTTGACTATGGGTAAAATATCACAAATGAGAGCTGATTTACCGTTTTTTTTGCCCGTTAGGTTTTGATGGAAAAGCAGGAATTGCATTGTAACAGAAAGACTTGACAATGTTTCAAAATATTTAACTTTTATGAAAGTTCACTTTAAGGGGCTGTGTTGGGTATCAAATATGCCAAATCGATGGAAATTTACGAGGGTGTCCCAAAAGTAGTTAGCATAAAGTAGAAATCTGTGGTGGCACGTGGTCCTGTGCATTGCTCAGTTGACCGCTATCAGTGAAGTTCAGTAGCATTTGGCGTGGCTCGGATGGGTAGGTTACCTGATGCCTTGCTGGATAAACTGAGAGTTTGAAGGGCTATTCCCTGCCCCATACTGAGACACGGGTTGTGAAACTTGTGGTGTCCCCTTAGGCAAGAGACTTTATTCGAAATGTGACTCTGTTCACCCTGTTCAACTGGGTACCTGGTTTGGATGTGATGGCGATGTGACAGATAACCATTAAGCCCTTAATTGGCAGCTGGGTTGTATACTCCTAAGGATTTGAGATTGTAAAAGAGGAGTGTTTGTCCTTACACCAGGGTAATAATGTGTGGCGCTTTGTGGTGTGGAGTCCAGCGCAATATAAGTATACCCTCATTATTATTAAATCTATAAAAATGTACGAGGGGTGTCCCATAAGTAGTTAGCCTCAAGTAGAGAACGAAGGAATTGTAGCTGTTTCATTTTTACTCAAAGTATCTTTCAAACTACGGAAACTTTGTTCTGTTATATTTAAGTATCTTGATCCCAATCTTGTGTTATCTTTGTCTTGTGGGTTATGCACTGAATGAGATTGAGGTCAAAAACCGTTTTACCCATTTGACCACATACAAAATGAAAATGGTTTATTTGTAAGCATATAGATATATCAGTGACTAGGCTCCCTATCTGCAGAAATAGAGTCACTGGCTCTGCAGCTCATTAGTCTTTACTGATTTAGTATTTGACATTGCAGATTTATGTGAAATAAAATATTATCAACACGCGATGACTCTTCAGCAAAAATGCAGTTGTAACCAGCCAGTCAAAGGATGGCTAAACAAGACATTGTCGCGATTTTCGTCAGATTCTGTTAGCAATAAATATATCGGCTCTTATCTAAAATCTTATGAAAGTGCTTACACCATACTCAACACCACTAACGCGCTACAATCAAGTAATATGAATTACACTCCTGTCACGCCCCTAACTTTTATGAAATTGATAAATCTTAGTCTTAATCTGACAAATATCGTATTTTGAAATTTCAGAGACCAAAGGGTCCAAGTTTGAACATTTGAGCTTCCAACGCCCAAAAGTTTTGGAGAAGTCAGTTACAGGTTTTAGAAGTATTGCCTGTCACGCGCGTATTTTAGGGGGTAAGGACCAATTTTACAACTTTTAGTTTCCTTATCACAAAAGTAATACTTTTAAAATTTGAGCTTGCTACGTCCAGTTGTTTTAGAGAAGGACTCTGTAAAAGGCTTTAGTCTTAATATTACATTAATGTTCTTCTGAAGGTATTTTCTTCAATTTCATTCCTGTCACGCCCATATTTTAGTAAGGTAAGGACAGAATCTAAACATTTTATTCTCAATATCTCAATACAAACGAGCTTCCAAACTAGTTTGGTGATGATGCTGCAAAGTTTGAGAGGCAATGTCTGCAACGCCTAATTCACGGGGGAGGGGGCAGGTTTTAAACCACAACGTTTCATCTCCTAGGTACAACGTACCTCCCCTAATTTCGACGCTGAAAGTGCAGTGGTTATGGAGGAAAATGTGAATGTTTTACAACCAACAGGTTGCTGATAAAGGTCTGGCGAGTTATTCAGCACATGCAGGTCTCTATTTGGAGAAGATAACACAACACAATTTACCAGTGTCTATAGTGTTTATACGTAACATAATATACTACAATTTGTAATGTTGTTGAACAAACACATTTTAGTCTACCATTCAAACTTTAACAGCTCAATACAGGAAAGTATAGTTAAAGTTGTGGCTATTGAGAACAATATGAACATTGCCTGAGTAAACCGAGCTGAATAGTGCTGAGTTGATTGGAAGTTTCAATGTAAATGATCAAACACACTGTTCGTGCAGACGTTAAGGTAGAAAGCCTAAACGACGATTTCAGCTTCCATGGTCAAACACGCTGTTTATGTACATATACAAATAATACAACAACCAGTTTCATTGACAAAACGAAGTGTTCTTGTACAAGTAACACCTTCATGGTACACAATTAAGTTCCTTTGATTGTACAGCGTTCCTGTGAATACACATTTAGTAACAAACATTCATGATGATGCTTCAGAACAATTGTTGAAAATCCGGGAGATACAAAATGCTGTTTATTTTTGACCAATCATTATTCCTACTACAGACTTCATCTTTTAACCAATCAAGGATAACTCAGAACAGTGTTTATGTGCGATAAATTTCCAGTTACATAGGCAAAGTCGCCAATACAGAAATAATGGAAGTTGCAAAATAGTCGTAATTACTGAGGCATCATTCACTGTCATTTAAAAAACATGTTCATGTACACAATGCGCTTTTACAAACATTGATAATATTCTGCTTAATTTGTTCATGTACAAATAAACTATAAATATAAAACATAAATATAAACAAAATAAAAGTTACAAACGGTAAAGAGTTGGTTCTACCGGCTTTGTTGCTTTAAGTGATGAAAGATTAGCTGTCGTTTACTATTTTACAACTCATGAGACACAATAAATGTATTAATATAATATCTTGAAATTGATGAAAAGTGAAATCCTCTGACTGATCGAAGATCGACAATGTATGTGCACTTTTCTTTGTCAAAATGTGAAATATAGGTCAACCAAAATAGTCACCCCTGTGACATGCTTCAAGTGAATTTTGTTATATAATTTGTCATTACAAATTAAGAGGCCAAAACATACCTCAAAAGAACCCTCTCTTTAACGAAATCACAATCTGCATAATTGTTCAAACCCATTAATTATTTACATATGTAATCAGTAAAATATCTGATACATTATTCATGTAAAACATTGCACTAAGGCTACCTTAGTGACTTAAAGTTACTTGATTGTTTTTGCAAAGTTACCCAAGCTAATAGCAACATTTGTTATGACCAAATTACAAAACACATGGCTCAACAATATCTGATCAATAGACTTACAGGTAACCTTCTTAGTCATCTTTGTCACCCAATAACTCGAATAATAGATGTCTGTGTTTGTTATCAACTCAAATTCTTTAGTAAAGTATAAAACATAGATATTAACATAAAAGATATAGGTCGGCAAAATTAGATTTACGAATATGACTACGTACAATTTCCCCACAAGGCGCAACTCGCGACAGTCCAAATCACTGACTAATCTAAGTCTTGCTGCTGGGTGTCACAATCCGTGGTTTGGACGCAACCTTCGTAAGGTATGAAGGGACCAGCAAGGTCTACCGCAGTAGGCTAGAGGCTTGGCACATGAAATTTGAGGGGATGTTGCAAGGCTTAAACTAAGTACAAAATAAGGAAATATGTACAAATATTTTGCATAAACGTAATCACTTGAAATTAAAGAATATACCTCTCTTAATAAAACAGAAAATATATAGAAAATTTGGAAAGAAAGAAAGAAAGGATTTTATATTTTGTACTCGGTCAGGAAAATTCTGACGTTAGGAAATACGTTTAAATATAGGACTTTCTACAACCTTCAAGTCAGGGCGCCTTCCCTTCGAGTACCTCTACGGTAGTAGGCGAGTATATTAGTGACGTCACGGAGCGGATGCTCGCTGTCTGGAGCTAGGACTTTCTATATATTTTTTTAATGTACAGGATGAATAATTATTTTACAATGGGTCGGACATATTCTGATTCTATAAACATGAGTAGTTTAAATCTTAGATATTTGTAAAATGTTAATAAATGCAAATACTTTGTTTTCGGCCCTTCACCTCTCCTTATCGGATAGAAGACTTTTGCAAAATTATAAACAATTGGGAAAATATTTTTTTCTGAACTAGTTGACTAAAAAATGGACGTGCGGACAGCACGTTTGGTGTTATTGTAATACCCGCAGCATTTGAACGTAACTAACATCACTGGTCATGACATCAGCTAATCGAAAATTGGAATCTTTCGAATTTATTTAAAAGTTTGTTTCAATATGTTTTACATAAGTCTATTCGAGCGCGCGCGATCCATACCTTAACGGGCAGGTTTCTTAAATTCCGACTGACCTTCCAGAAACTTGATAATGCCCAATGTGTAAAAACGATGATGAATACGACTTGAACTTCTTATTGATTTGTATGTTAGACTACGTGACAATAATTCTTGAATCATATCGTACACGTCTTTAAAAGTAAATAACCTGAAAACAAAAAAAGTTGAAAACAGAAAGGGGCATTAACAAATTTTTTGTAACTTCTATCATTTCAAATTGTCCCTGATCATTTTTTAACAAGTGTATAATCTTCAGTGGGTCAAAAATCTTTTTACAGTACCCGATCATCCGTAGTCGTAGAAGAAATTATCAAGTATGAAGCAAAAACCATTCGTGGCCATTTTTGTGTAAATGTTTACATAAGTTGCGTTAGGGAAATGAAATCGCATAGCTTAACTGAACATGGTACATGTATATATTATTGTTAATGAACCGAAGAGAGGGCTGTGTACCACAGTAGGTACGGAACCCGTGCATTGGAGTCACGTGTCTTCCCTTACAGTAGATCGACACATTACTTTTGTATTTTAAAGTTAACATAAAACAACATTTACGAATTTTAGAAAAGAAACCAAAAGGTACGCGAGACAAATGTCAAATAACTGCTTTAAACAATTTTGAACATCACCTTTAAAGATGCATAATCATAGTATAAAACACGTAAAAGTATTTTTTACGTATTCTTTATTTATCTAGAAAACTTGTTCTACCAATAAAACAAAATAATAAATATGATTACTGAAAACACAGACAAAAAACGAAAAGGCATCTCCATATCAGTTTACTGCTATAAATAGAAAGAAGCCTAATATTTGCAGGGCCGCGCAAAGGACTCTGGGACGTAAACAAGTTAAGAAACATGATCTTACTTTCGCTTCAAACAAAAATGAGCCACCCAACACTGTTTCGACCGGAAGATGCATTTGAAAGTGCGTTGCCATAGCAAATGAGCAATTGACAGTCATTGCCGTGAATGAAACCGCAAAGGTTGCAATTCTTAGCAAGTAAAGAGGTTTGTAAACAAAACAAAAATATCGGATATTTAGCAACAATATTCGCGTCAGACTTCTTTCATTTCCCGATTTTATCTCAAAAACATATCTGAACTATGCCTAATCGCTCGAGACTTAAATCTCTTACTTTTTCTGAATTTGACTTACAAAATCGGTCCGTGGTGATAAACAAGGAAGTAAGGGAAATGGTTATATCCCAAAACCCCTACACCCCAGTTCCCCTACAGCTTGGTAAAACAACACAGACAGTTACCTATCTGGATTAATGGACTCGCCCTAACAAGTGATTAAGTGTACAGTAGAAGTCAGTCTGATTAAAATGGACCGTGTTCTGAGGAGTAAAAATTTCAAAATTCTGACTCTATCGAGATTCAAACTCTAAGGGGAAAGGATAACCTAGACAGATAGAGTTCGAATCTCGATCAAATGGTAGTGTGGACGTCTTTCTCGGGGAGACATGTTTGTGACATTTTGATTGACAACATAGAACATGATGGAATGAAAATATGAAAATAAAGGAACTAATTTAGATTTGAAATATTTGTATTTAAACATAAAATATGAAATATGCTTTGACAAATGTATGTATGTATGTTTTGGTTTTCGTACTAATCTAAGCTCAGTTGATGCTATATTTGCCCTCCATTCATTGATTAGTCGTACTCTAAATAGCAATAAGCGATTGTATTGTGCATTTGTGGATTTTAAAATTGCTTTTGATTCAATTGATAAGTGTAAATTGTGGTATAAATTGGCAAAATTGGGTGTCAGAGGGAAGTTATTTTTGGTTATTCGTTCTTTATATCTTCATGTAAGATATTTTGTGAGGATTGGTGGTTTTGATAGTCAGTTTTTTTAGAAATAATCTTGGTCTAATGCAGGGGGGGTCTTGTCGAGCGTTGGGAACTCGAGGTAAATATTGTTAAAACTAAGATAATAGTTTTCAGAAAAGGTGGTAAAGTTAAATCGACCGAACATTGGCTTTATAATGGTACGGTTATTGATGTTGCCGGTACTTTTACATAACTATAATAACTTCTCGAAGGCAACATCGCAGTTGTCCGATCAGGGTAGGAAGGCGCTCTTTTCCATATATTATATTCTTATATTATTTCCATTATAATACTAGGTCATTGTCATTGAATCCCGAATCTCTTTTATTCGTTTTGGATTGTTATGTCGGCAGTATATTATTTTATGAATGCGTTTTAAAATTATTATTACACATGTCAATCAGTAATAAAGTTTATACCCCTTTTTAGTTGTAATAATGTAACGATATTGTGTAACTTGGGTAAATATTTATATAAGGCTACTTTATTGAGAAATAATTTGATAAATAATTTTTGATAAATTGTAATTGTATATCCTCCTTAATACTCTTATTCTATTGATACAGACAATATTATGAATTACTACACCAACTTCTAAATGCCTTTGAAGAAATCCTTATTTTATTGGGTGAGTCCATTGTGTTGCAAGAGGGAACAGATTAGAGTTTAGCAGTGCAGTGGACCATAAACTTGTTTTGATAAGCTGTAGGGGTAATGGGCTGTAGGGGTTATGGGGGACTACCAGGGAAATCCAAGTACTCAAATAACAGTGATGAAACGGATTATGGGTTCGTTTTTAGCTACGGCAAGTTTTAGAAGGTGGTATACTTAATGATTAGAATAGGGTACTTTGTCATCGATCATAAATTCAGATTTTGATGTTGAAATATTAGTGAATGATTTTCCAACAAAAGTGTGTAGTTGGATACGCATTATTTGAAAAAGACCTTGATAGGCATGCAAACCTGATGAAGCATCTTTCAGAGAAAAAACATTCAAAACAATATTCACAAACTAAATTCTGAATCAACAAATGCCAGATCATGTATTCCAACGTAAAAAGAATCCCTTCATTTAAATTTGTTGACTCAAGGGTTGACAATATATTGTACTTATCATATTCTACAAACCGGGAGACTATGTTGTGAGGTTAATCAAAAACACGAACGCCCAAAATTATCTATTTTACCCCTACATACTTTGAATGTCGATATAAAACATTCATTTGGGCAGAGTTTTAAGATAGAATAAATTATTCTACGTACATTACCTCAAACCTCTACCACTTTTGTTGTTTCGTTTGAGTCATCACGGATGTTTAAGTTGAGCCATTGAATTAAACATTAACCATTCAGTGCAAATTATTTATTCAAGATAAATTTAGCAAACATGACTCAGTAAATGGAACTTAAGATCTTAACGGGACACAGTGGAGTCTGTTGTTGGAATAAAATATGTCAAACTTTACAAGTCATCAAGACGCAGAATGTTATTGTTGATTAGTTCGGTACGGATACAATACACATGTTAAGATTGTAATTTATGATGGATAACCGGTCAATAGCGTGCGCCAGTGACTGAACATAATTCTTGAAACTATTTACACCAAATACAGTGAGAAACATATGTTGAATATAGCGTTTAGTAGATCAATTGACATTAAATGTAAATGAGATGGACATTTTTACTTATTAACATTTACATGGCGGTTTTTCTATCATCATTGGAAACTAAATTGTATCCTAATATTCGTCTTTAGAGATGAAGAAGCAAGTTTCAGTGCAGTGTCTTAATTGAAATCAAAGACAGATTGTCTTTTGGCTCTTTATTCAGCAAAAAAATGTATTAAACATACTCTTTGTCATTTTAAACACATTTCCACAATTGTGTGATTCTACTTATAATCTATTCACACAGTTGATGCATCTCCGCAACACTAATCAGACATTTTGCAAGGTTATTTCAAATTTCAATTCACTAAACACGAAATACCTCTGCAAAAACTCATTCTTTAACACACGTTTTCCCGTCCCCTACAATAGGTAACGTAACATCTTCATAATAGTACAACAGCGAGGCCTGAAAGACGTGTGGGTAAACTGTTCGTACTCTCAGTGCTGTCTGTGTGGGTTGGAACCCAGTAAGATGTGCGTTTTATCCAGTATAAAAATGTACAATATTTTTATTAACTTAATAGAATGTATTTCTTAAAGAGCCACTCCGTGATTTTCATAACATTTTACTCACCTTTGATACGAACCAAAATGACATATGTTATGATATAAACTCAAAATATCTTCATGTTTCATGTCCAAAAGACGTATATATGGCAAAATACTGGTTTTCAAAGAAAGTCTAAAAATAGCCTTACAAATGCACAGAGGCGGAGATCACACGTTCAATTTACATGGATACTAGTTATATAACCTAACGAACACTATCAACTCCAAACTGCATGACCTCCTGGCGGCTTTTATTAAGTCTCCAAAATTACGTTTGGCTGATTGACGCGCATCACTGTCCGGTTTTCGATCATAATTGCGACTTTCTCCCTTCGTATTGTCACTGTACAAAACCAATTAGCTTTAAAATGATTCTTTTTGGTAACAGTCGTTACTTCGCGTCCGAATGACACTATTGATTAAGTTTGGCATATTTGACTCCAACAACTCACGGAATGGCTCTTTAAGTAAAGATATCATTCACTGTGAACTTGAGCATTGTTGTTTCAAAAAGGCTTCTAGATTCTGCAATCTAACCGAATGTTGGATTGTGCTGGTAAGTGGTGTTCTAGGTGGCGTATTTTAGTAAATATTTCTAAAACAAAGATTTACACTATCGTCCTAAGTCATTTAAGAGATCGAATACTGTATTTACAATTAGTAATGATGTTATTGATAACTCTAGTTCATACGAGTATCTTGGGTTTGGTTAGATGAATTTGTTGACTTAAATTTTTAAGAAATAGCAAAATCAGGTCACCGTGCACTTGTTGTAATAATTCGTAAATCAAAACAAGTAGGTGATTTCGAGTATAAAGTGTTTTGCAAACTGTGCGACAATCTTGTCCAGCCATTCTTATCATACGGAAGTGCCATCTGTAGAGTAAGGGAATTTTCTGAACCGGCAGCGAGGTATTTCTTAGTAGGTTGTAGGACTTCTAATGTAGCGATAAGGGGTGAAATGGGTTGTGTGTCATTCTTTACCAAACAGAAAATTGAAATTATGAGGTTTTGGATTAAGTTATTATCTCTAGAAGAATTTAGAATTTAGAAATATGAAACTTCCTGTACACGTGTCTAAATGATTCTCTGTTGTTAGAGCTGACTTGTTTGGGATATGGGGTTTAGTAAATTGTGGAATGATAAAGGACTAATAAATGGAAACAAGATTCTTTACAGTTGAACCGTATGTCATTTGTGTGTCTAGACATCAGCGAAGTATTTTGAGCAAGTTAAAGAGCCACTCCGTGATTTTCATAATGTATTTTTTACCTTTGATACGAACCTAAATGTCGTATGTGGTGATACAAAATCAAAACATCTTAACTTTTTATGTCCAAAAGATATTTATATGACAAATACTGGTTTTCCATAAAAATATAAAAAAGCAGCCTTTTAAATGCACCGAGGTGTTGATATCACGTCCAATACACATGGATACCAGTTATAAAACCCAACAAACACTATCAACTCATAACTACCCTCCTGACTGTTTTATATAATTCTCCAAAATTACGTTTGACTATTTGACGTGCGCCACTGTCCGGTTTTCGATCATAATTGCGCCGTTCTACCTTCATATTGTCATTGTAAAAAAACCAATAAGCTTAAAAATGTGTCTTTTTGGTAACAGTCGATACTTCGCGATCAAATGACACCATTGATTAAGTTTGGCATATATGACTCCAACAACTCACGGAGTGGCTCTTTAAGCTGTGGAAGTTTACCGTTAGCTATAGAATTACGAAGACATTCCAGGCCTGTTACACCTCTTAGTGACAGAGTTAGTAATTTTTGTAAGTATAATGCCATCGAAAATTTTTTTTCCATGATTGTTTGTAATTTCATTTCTAAAATACGATATAAGTTACTTGTTGAAGTTACTAATTACCTACATGTGTTTGCTTATTTAGATTCAAAAGATAAATGTTATTTCAATGACTTCTCAGCAGTTAGTCAAACTGCAATATCTTCCAATGTATGAGCGCCGACTTTCCCAAGTTGTTTTCTCAAGAATGTCTCGTGTATTTTACAAATAACTTTGAGTTTGATAAAGGGTTTTCCATGCCGTTGTGCGACATAGAGGAATCTAAAGAAATAAAAATAGATATATTTATCTGTGCAAAGTATATACTTTTATCAAAACGTTTCTTTTTATAATGCATATACATCGTCTTTTCCAATTTTATATCAACTGACGCAAAAAATTATTTCCTTTCAAAGCTTACCCAAGTCCCAGAGAGAAAGATTATTAAAGGAAGGGCGCCCTTCGGACTACCCTCAAGAGCGGAATTACCAAGATCTGTAAAGCGCTACGAAAAGCTGCCTTGAAATCACTGATTGTGTCAAGTTTCGTTCGGATACAATGACGTCAACAGCACGAGCGGATATGACGTCACAATGCTTTATGAACACGGTACAGTGAGCGGGAAACTGTACCGTACGTTTATGAACACTGATTTGTCGGATCTCTTAGATTTGTAATTTTAAGGTACTTCGATTATAAATACATTTGAGTTATAAAACACCATTCAAATTAGGAAGGGAACGTCAGGTTATAATCGTACGAAAACCACAATTTCTTATCTATCTAGAAACATAAGCTCTCGCCTTCAGTCACTAAACAGCTTTATTAATTTGTTGTTAAACATAAGCTTAAATATGACAACCAAGGTCTTGAAATATTCTCTGATAATTTATTCTGTAATGATAACAATTTCACATAAATGTTGCGAGAAAAATTCCAAGTTATATGCGAGTATATTAAATAATAATTCAGACGGGCCAATTCGATGTTTTAAAATAAGAAGATCTAGATATATAAATTGTCTTTAAATTATGTAAATGGGATCTTGTTTTCCTTGAAATCTAATGATAAATACAGTGACAATATTTTCAAACAGATATTTCATACTTTTTAACAAATCGTTGTTTGTGGAGAGAGTGATTAGCGGTGTCGCCTTTGCACACAGTAACTTAGGTAAACAATGAAATTACAAACTATTATCAAAATATGGTAAATGTCATCTTGAAATTCATATTTGATAATCTAATGGTCATTGTTGATAATTTCATGTCAAATTTTGAAAGAAATTCTTCACGGTGTTGTTTGAAAATTAGGTTTTGATCTAAGTCGGCCACTTTCACATTACAAGATCTTGTCAAGACTCAAAATGTAAAACAATGTTTAAAAGTATGCAAATGTGGTGTTGTTTTTCATATTATGTTATAACAAATGTATTTATAACACTTTGAAACAGATATTGGACAATTTTTTAACAAATCGTGAGTTTGTTACAGAGAGGAGAATGTCGCCTTTATGGCCGCTTCACTCAACAAGTTCACGCAAACATTCTCAGTGACTAGAATTGAGATTTTATTTGTTTAATATGATTTAAAAGTGTACAAATGTATATTTGTTCTTCACATTATGTCAAAAGAAAGACAATGAAAGTATTTACAAGCAGATATCTTTTACTTTTTTATAAATTTGTTCATTCAACAGGTTTGGGTTAAAAATAAACTGTGATAAACAAGATAAACTATGATAAATATAACATGCTAATATGTCTAACTAAAAACTTTATTTTTATTTACAAATTCACAACATATACAAACAATATCAACTAACTTTGTTCAGTCTGACAAGGCCTGCTGAATGAGATGTATTTTCCTGTCAGTGACGCAGATCTCGCGGCCACTGACCAGTCTCATTCTTATAGCACAGTTGTTGACTGGATCAACGTAAAACATGGGGAAAACCTCTTCTTTCATCTGCAGATCTACTTTACACAAGAGTTGCCCCCTCTCCACGTCAATGAACCCCACCCTGCCCCTCCCCACATCCAGCACCAGCCCGAAGGTGAGGGTGAACTCTACACCAGGTGTGGGGAGAGACAGAGAGACACACTCACCAACCTGATGTCCCCTCCTGTCCTCCTGATCTTTCCTCAACACCTGGATACAGAGACGGTCGAGGTGATCGTCACAGTTGTCCGTCACAGACACACAGACGGTGTGGGGGAGAGAAGAAACAAACAACCACTCGTCCATGTTGTTCCTCCCCAGCTTCAACCCCATCTCCAGCAGGGGTAACATGCTTCTATCCCTCCGTGTCAGTGTGGAGCTGGTCTCCCAGTAGGAGGGGGGAGTAGTGAGAGGGGAGGGGGAGGGAGGGACGGGGACGGGACTGCTACAAGTCCCCCTGAACATCGAGAACTGACCCGGACTCTTTCTGTGTCCACTTCGCTCCAAGTTTGTCAGGACTCGACCGAAGTCTTCAACTTGTAGATACTTGTTTACTCTCTCTGAGTTGAGAATCATCGCCCGGCCTGAAAAATACAAGTTTATTGTTATCAAACATATACAAATGACATCTTAAAATCTTTATTTTTGTATTTCAAACATTTTGATGTAAGAATAATTGGTAATTGTCAGGATTTTTTAAAACTTTGTTTAACCGCTCGAACTAAAAATTTTTTAACATGTTTGGAGCTTAATGTCGACTTTATTAACAAATTATATTATCAAAACATATACAAATGACATCTTAAAATGTTTATTTTTATATTCCAAACATTTTGATGATAAAATATTTCATAATTGCTTAAAAAAATTAAAATTTTGTTTAACCGCTCAAACTAAGAGCAAGGCTGACATTTTTCTAGAGCTGATTATCATGAAAAGAAACAATTATTGTTATTAAAACATAAACAAATGGCATCTTGAAATGTTTATTTCAATGTTTGGAATAATTCTGAAAGAAAAATATTGATCTTTGTGACAAAAAATATAACTTTGTTTCACTCGGCAATACACAATAAATCTACAGTTGATTTTACCGACAGCCGGTTTTCAAACTGGATCAGTTTTCATTGAGCGCAGGACAAATTGTTGTTATGAAAACTTATACAAATGGCATCTTAAACTGTTTATTTTACTATTTCAAATACTTTGCAGAAAAAATATTTGATAATTGCGAAAATAAATTAAAACTTTGTTTGGCGCTCAAACTGACAGAAAATTCAGCTGCTTTCTAGGAGCTGAGAGTCCGCGGTCAGTACATAACGATAATTATTGTTGAATTTTTTTGTCTCAATATGTATAAATGGTATCGTAAAATGTTTATTTCACTTTCAAATAATTTGATGAAGAAATATTTAATATCCGGATTTCTTTTTAATATGTTTGTTTACTGCTTAAACTGACAAATTAGCTCCTTTTCGAAAGCTTTTTGTCCTGTTATAAACACGTTTTGTTATCCAAACATAAACAACTTGAAATGTTCATTTCATCATTACATACTATAAACATCACTGGGGCAAAAAATCTAAACTTAGTTTCATTCTCTAATTTCCAATTGGCTTTGTTTTTCCGACAGCTTCTTTTTTAAAATGAATTCTGACGTTTCCGACATATAAAATAATCACTGCATACCTATTATATTAAAATGATAACTAGGAATTCATATTTTAAAAATTAAAATAGAGTTAAAATAAAAATATATGAAATATATGAAAGCTGTTACAATTATTCAAAACTTTTTTCTGACAATTTTTATAGATCTGACTGTCCTGTAAATTAAACTTACCAACATATATGAATGCTTTTTTTAAATATTGACTTTATCATTTAGAATATTTTTTTAAAATATGGGATATTTGCAACACATTTGCCACTTAAACTCATTAATAATTCAGCTTCTTTCTCAGTTTATACAGAGTGTCAATTTCTAATATCTTTGTTTTCAAATCACTCATACTTGATATCTCAGAGCTTTAAATGAAGACAACATTTTCTCCAAATAGATACAAAGGGCATCTTAAAATGTGGATTTCAAGATTTCAAGACTGTTTTGATGAGAAATTCATCAATAATTGTGACAAAAAACGTAAACTTTGTTTCACTCTCTAACATTCGCAGTTGATTTGCCGCCTCCGCCGCTTTTCAAAATAGATAGATTTTCAGATTATGCTTTACTTTGCTGAAATATATTGATAATGTTATACATGTATTTGATAATTGCAAATTCTTTCTAAACCTGTGTATAACTGTCAAACAATAAAAGTAACACAAATTAACTAAATTTCAAGAGCAAAGTGAACACCGTCTGTTTGTTTTCCCCCGAATATATACCAATGTCACTTTGAAATGTACTGTATATTTCAAAAGTTCAAAATAATACACCATATCAAAATTATTATTCCTCGCCACAAAACTTTGCTTACGGGTCACTTGACAATTCAGTTGATTTTGACGACAGCTGTTATTTTCAATAAATGAGTTTTCATTAACCCTATACTGCTTAAAGTTATATCGGCGACTTTTGACCATAAGGTGACGTAGTAAGTGCGATGTCGGCAATATGATTGTTTTAAAACATTAATTTTCAGTATATTATTATTCATTTCATTAGATAAACATTTGAATGTAAGTAGTGTATCTATCGAACTTTTGCTAAGATATACAAATAAAAGATCCATATAAGAAACTGGCAAAATATTTGTTTCAACATCAAAGTTGACTCTGAGGTTGAAATATAGGAAGCGCCAAAATATCTTAAACTGTATTCATAAACTAAGAGAAACAACCAGTCAATTAAATTTTGATGAATATTGGTACATTTGAGTTTCTAAGTAAATGTTGAGATACTGATTGTATGTCAAATGACATTGGTTCGGACAGTTTTGACCATGGTTCGGACACTTTTTACATTTTCCTTTATAAGGACTAGTAATGCTTTGATTTAACCAATAAAGTAAACGAAACATTGAATAAGATACGACTAAAACATTAACAAAGTGATTGATTATTAACACATACGGTTGAGCGCTCAGGGAGTTTTAGCGCCAAATGCCTACAAAGGTGACCGTGACGTAATACTTCTGTTACGACGCATGCGACCATGTTGGGAGAATTTAACATCGGAAAGCATTCTTCCATACAGATGACAAATTATTTCATTTTTCCTAAAATCTTTGATATTTTTGTACATAGACTACTCATTACATGTATTGGGATGTCTGATATTTTAAATAAAGATTAGTCAGTTAGAAACATTATTTTCGGATAATTGACAAACAATTATGCATTTTAAGATAGAAATCCAAAACAATATTGCCTAAAGATAGTTTTGGTTTGCTGACATTTACTTTCAACAGATTATAAAATACTATGTTTCGAAGTATTTGAATCGATACAGTGTCCGAACCTCACCTTGTTCCTACTGCTTTATACGCCTTTCAAACCATCTGAGAAATTAGTTCTTGTAATATGATTCTGCCAAATTATTCTCAACCTTTTTATATAGATATCTACGAGCATTTGATTTTATTCCATTGTACATTATTATGATTATTCCCCCCCTCCCCGTCACTGGCCACTGAACGGCGTCATTTCCTTTGACCACTGGCTACAAGCCTTAGTGTGCAACAATGTTGAAATATATCCCAAGGTCGTCTGCCACATGTTGCTAGCTCCGCTCTAAACTGGCCGGTCCTTCATGATTACTGAATGAGAATGTCGACAATCCGTGTTGCCCGATATATTTGTGACGTAACTGATATCGGCTGAGTTTTCTATAAATATCATTTACCATTATTAAAAGATCAAAGTGACATAAGCTGCCCAACTATTTTTTTTTTAAACATCTTGTTTAAATCCGACGCTCGGATCACCTGGTCCGTGTCAGTTCTGAGGTGGCCGTTAATTGCCAGAGGATACAATATATAATGAATATATAGTATAAACCTTTCTGTAGTACATTTGTCAAAATGTTTTCAAGTGAATATTAATTCAATTGATCCCGCCGTTAAAATATCAATCTAATTTGAGTTAGAGTCGAGACTTGGGTCCGACTTCCAGTGTCATACTCATGCAATGATCGGTTTTCAAAGTGAAGTTTAAGTCATCAGTCCATACATTTCCCACCTACAGTTTGCTTAGATTAAGAAATATATTATTTTGATAGACACAGAGTGAATGTTTGAGTGATTGAGTGCGAGAGTGAGTAAATCAGGACAATGTTTTAGCAACTTATAATTAACATCTGGATTTAATAATCGTCTTTTCCTAGGCAAAAATTTGAATTTATTTGTCAATAACTTGATGGCAGATTTATTTGAGTGTAGTACCTTTATACCACATGCCAATTTGAAGTTTGAACACTGTATTCGGATATTAACATCTAATTGTTGAAGGTTAATTATTTTGATTGTTATAGGTGGTGAGATGATTTGAGGTTAATGCTGCTTTCAAGAGTATCTCATATTACGGCTGCTAGTATCATTGCAGGGAGAAAGGCTGCAACACCATTTGGCTATGCATTGCTGTGATACATGCGAGCATCGGCTTAAACTAGCCAGTGCTAAAATTCAGTGTAGCATTGAACCCAAACCTTGCTGCGTGCAGTTCTCTACTGCAGACAAAGTTGCCGAGGTCATTGAGATGTTTTTATTTGAAAATAACCATGAAACCTATGTGTAAACTGTTGTATTTATCTACTATGAATCTTGTCAGCTCAAATTATTCATTGAGTTGAATAACAGATATAAAATGCATTGCCACACGTTAGGTCATTACTCCAATATACCGGGACTGCGAAAGGCATAATCCATAACATCACAGAAGGGCACATCTCAGGTTCTGTTTTGACGGATTTCTGTACAGTAAGAACAAGGTAAGGCAGACATGCACACACTGGCGATGTGTCTTTAACAGCATGCCATGGCAAGTTCAGGTGACAGATTGTTTTATATTACTTGGTAAGCGACGATGAAGTTAATACAAATGGAAAAATCAAATAGTGGGCAGGTACGGCTTTAACGGTGTTTATATTGGTACAGAGAACCTAGACTGTATCAAAAGTTTAAATTCAATATCAACGAATTGCAATTGCTTTAATTTTTTATTCAACTTTAAGTTGCTAAATAAATCAGACAATTAATCATTTATGCCTACAACATTGTGGTTATCATCGATGTTTTATGATGTAGCCAGATGCTAATGTGTCCAAACTACAACCCGGTTACAGCAATAATTGTAATTATGGTTGTCATGTTCAATGCTGAAATCTGTGAAACTGCAAATTTTGAAGAGTAAATGAATAGATAACTTTTTTAACTTTGTGTTTATATTACCTTGTTGAGTTTGAATCGCAATAGGCGAACTAAAAGAAATTTATTTTCATAACTTAAACTTTAAATTGAAATAAACCGATTTATGACTTTAGGTGTTTTTTTCTATATAATTCAAATTAATATTTTGCATGTAGTTGCAAACATGTTATTATATAAATTCCTTAGAAAGAAATACAACAAAGAAAATTAAAAGATGCCATTTGAAAAGTTGATTTTCTTAAAGAATTGAAAAAATTGAAACGTCAGACAAACTATCTAGCACAGAAAACAATACGGCTATTAAGTAAAACATCATTATTTAAATTTTAATGAGAAATGGTTATAAATTCATATTTTTTTCTTTTAGAAATATCTCAATCTATATTTTCAACAGTTAAAATTGATTTTTTTAAATTTCAGCTGAATGTAAAATCATATTATTAATTGAGTTATTTCTTAAATCGTTATATGAACATACCTTGTTCTACCTTAAAAAAAACCCCCACAATCGATAAATACAATAGTCTATACTTCTACATCGAAGAATAGAAGGAAAGTAGGCCTAACTCTTCCTCAATGAAGTTACCTAGAGCAAGATTCTAGTTAAAGGGAGACAACCCGACTTGTTCTAACCATATTTCATTGTAAAATACAAATAGATCATACACTTTTATTCGAGTCATTCAGAATATAGATCAGTAAATAATGTTACTTAGTTTTCCATGGAATGATTTTAAAAATTTGAAAGTGCGTTTCTCAAAAGAATTTTCGAATAATTTAGATAATCATTTAGAAATCATCCGAGGATTTCGACGGTCCATGATTATTTGACTCCTCAAGGCAAATTATAAATGAAACTTTTTATTGCAAAAAGTGTATTTTACCCCATATAATGTTCATTTATTAGTTCTAACTTTTCTTACATTTGAAGTATTATCAGGTTATGATATAATACTGAAAAACCAAATCTGTTAGTAGTTCAAGTGGAGACAATAGGATTTCAGGCATGTGATACAGTATCTTAGTTCAAATTCAACTATACTGAGCTTTTCTGTTTTTGAAACATAAGCTCAGTATAGTTTAACAATATTTCTATCATGTTACATTTACCTCAGCAATAACCATCACTGGTGTAAATTAAATGTGAAACTCACTTTAACAAGTAACTCAATTTGCCCTTAGATCAAATGACTTTAGTTAAAAGTTGGCCAAAAACTATTTTGGTTCCAATTTATGCAACTATATGCTTTAATGATTTCTTTAATTAAAATCAATTTACCTGGATAGATAAAAGGTTATTTCTATTTTAGCAATGTAGGAATTCCAACACCATGCATGATATTATAAATGTTGATAACAATGTTTAATTTATTCCTATATTAATTTCCAGTAATGTAGATTTTTTAATTATATATTATGTTAATTTTTAGACATCTTACTTAAATAATCATTTGTCTATATTGTTTTGAAATATGATAATGAAAGGAGACGCTAGTATGATTAGATTATATGACTTACTGTCAGTACTTGAAGACAGTGAAAATTGTTAAAGGGACATTGAGTTGTTGTTATTGTGATTTGTACTGAACTTTGCCTTGATGAGGCTGAGAGACCAATGGTTGAGTTTTACATCAGTTTTTATCATAATGAAAAACTTTCACAATATTGTTTGTTTTATATTATAATCACTTTTTAGTGCATGAGTTGCTACACTCAGATCATCCTAAACTGACTGTAAATGTTTAAATAAAATAGATTCGAAGTCAACAATTAAAAATGTTATTAACGTCTTATGTCAGAGTGATAACATAAACCTTTTTTATGTATAAGAATTTCCCACTAAAAACAGTTGGAAGAATGCAATAGATTTGTAAATATAAAGACAAATAATTTAAGTTAATTCATTTTGCATTATTTTCATGCATTTCTGTGTTTACTACGACTAACTTCTGCATTGCTGTCTTCCAATTTATGATGAATTAAAATACAACTTCAACATACAGGAAATTAATGGATGTTATTATCATATATACAAATATTTATAATGATATCCTATCCTCTTTACCATGGCGGGATTGATTCCAGTCAAAATGAGCTATTTCTTCACGATTCCTCTATTTAGCTATTGCTAGGTCTGTGATTGTGATTTTAGTTCTCTATCAATGTATTTTGAGTAATCCTCAAAATATAAGCTTTGCAACACAAATAAGTTTTTTTAAGTACTTGATTACATTACACAATATGGAAGATTCAGCCTTAAAACTAATTTCAGCCCTATTTGTACCGCTTAACGTAAGCTTAACTTAAACAAAGTCGCGTTGGCCTTTTGACTAACAGCCATTGGCTGAATTGTATCCTTAAAGAGGTGTACGTCTTGATTTCACAATGTCAAGATTGTTGAATTTACTTGAAATCAGTTATGTTTTCTTTCAAATATATGCCGAGGTCTTCACTATGATATTCACTATGTGCAAATTTGGGATAATACACAGACGGCCGCCTCATCGCCTCGACTTTAGGGAATGCACTTGCATGGCACAGCACTGGTCAAAACACTGCTGGGTTGTGAATATTCTCGATGATCTGTTGCTTGAATAGACTGATGAGAAACTGTTGAGAAACGGTTGTTAGTGTAAGCACAGTCACTCAACTGACGCCATCTTTGCTGCATTTACGAAAAAAATCAAGTTGCAATACCTACTTGGCTGTCGTTATTTTTAACGCAACTTACAAATAATTTATGTCACAAATCATATATAAATCAGCTCACCTTGAAAAAATATCTTCATATGTATAATTAGGGGACCCTTTGTGTGTTGTTTAACAAAGTTGATTACCCTCATAGGGCATACTTAACATTCCATTTGCCGTATATAACATCTGTCTGCGAGAATACAAAGTCACCAAATCTACTTTTTATATTAGCCATTGACAAGATACCTGTACACAGGTTTTCAACCTTCCAGAGCATATTTTGTTCCAGAGAAGAAAATGGAAATTCAAAGGACTTGGTCCCTTATGTCCACTTTAGGGGTCACAGAGTCACCAAATCTACAATTTATAATGCTTTCTGGTAAATCCGTCTGTACACTTTTTGTATTCAGCCTTCTCGGGCTTCAGGTTCTGGAGAAGATGAAATATGCTTTATGGGCAGCCTGGCATTTATATTTGCAGACCGCAGGCCCTCAGTGGGTGTTACAGAGTCACTAAGTCTACATTTCATTGTCTCATTAGGTTTAGGTACTTCGAGTTCTCTAATGGTCATTGAGAATAAGTAAAGGTTCCGAACAAGTTCAACAAGCCATTGAGCTTGTTCCAGCCTGAAAGTCTCAGCGATATCTAGAGAATATTTGTCTTTTCTTGACAAATACCAGGCTAATCTCATTTCATGGATAGAAAGTTCATATTGTCACGAGTGGGCCGAGTGGCACTGCTTGTATTTAAAGGGCATGATTTTCTTCTTTTACACAGTACCAGGGCTCAAGATTAGATGCAATATATGTAAACTACGCACAGATATGTAATTATGTGCAAAAATAATGAATTCAAAGAGTGACAGATATGCATAACTTTCCTAGAATACGAGTCATATATTGATTACATGGTTACTGAATTTATCTGAATGATCTCGCTGTATACAATCATAATCCATTACCTCTGAGTTCTAACAAAGTTACATAATTAACCGCTGTAATTATTAGGGATGTCAAATTAAATTAAAACTGTAGGTTATTCATTGCTGACATCTCTGCATTCATAAAATGATTTTTATGCTGAGTTTGTATTTTAATTATTTCGTTTCAAAGTTTTTTTATGTACATATTCCGATTTCAAATCTTGCCATATTTTGTCAAAAGTAGCATCTTACACTTCCACTTATCATTACCTTATCATTTCGGGGTAAAGAATCATGAAAATTATATGATAAAATAGAATAGTGTTTTCTCAAAAGGTGTGTGCAGTTTTGATAAGAATTCTTTTGTAGTTTTTGAGAAATTCCTATTTCCGTGACGTTGTTCATTTTACGGCGCTTCTGCTGAAATTAATCCAGATGACAGCGGGAGTTAGGTTCAAACATTCCAGCAAGCTAAAGGTTAAGGGCCACTTTGTTATGATGCTAACCCATATACAGTGTAACTATTTTATATTTTTTGGGGCGTAAGGGAATAAATGCATATTTCTTATAACAATGAAACTTCAATTTACGCCGGATTTTGAGACATGTTGTCATTCTGTATTATGAATGAACTAGAATTTCCAATTAACATGATACAATACCTCAAGGGGCACGATATACAGTGTTTCCGTTCTCCGAAAAATTCTGGTTATTGACTGGTGAACAATATGACTGTCTGGTGTTTTAACAGACTGTCGAACATGATTTCCAATTTTAAAAAATCAAGTTTTCAACTTTCACCCATTAATCATGGTGGTAAAAATCTGTCGAGTTTGGAAAAAAACCTGATTGCTTAAATAGACTGTTATTATTAAGTGCGCAAGATATAATCGTTCGGATGCTAAAGCTGAATTTATTGTTTTCGGAGCCAGTGGTTAAGTGAACTGTCTATGAAAATTAACGCAATTTATCTACAAATTCTGAATCAAACACTGACTCATTCAGATAACTTTACATGAGTTCACTGTTCTTGGTGACTGGTTACATCAAAGAGGAGGCAAAACATATAATTTTGATTATTACAAATTATCTCTATTCATATCACCTCTAAGAATAAAAAAGCCAAAAAATTAGAAAATATATGATTTAATTCGACTACTAGGACACCTGTTTTGGATAACTGTCTAATCATCCCGGTGAAAGCTTTCACAAAATAATCGAAGCATGTTTTTAAGCCATGCCCAGTGTGTGCCGTGTTAGCAGTCAGCTGAAACTCCAGCTCTTTGATTTTCTCTGTAACTGGTTACGTTAACTGTTTACGAAAATTCATTCAATTTACAGATCAGATCCAATTTCAAACAAACTTTCGATAGAAGTTAAAAAGTAGAACAATCTTTCGGAGGAGAAACATTTACCCTAAGGCCTAAGTGATGGTAGAGAAAGAAAGTTTTATTTATTGATTGCATTTAATGTACATGACAAAATGTAAGTGTCCAGGATTCTGTAAAGCCATCGGATTTGGTGACTATATAGTGATAACTTAAGGTTATGATGTTGATAAAAATTAACCTAGTGTAGTACTATATTTACCAAGCACAATGATCCAGTTGTCCCCATGTTTCAACCTACACATCACCAGGTCAGCAGCACATCTGGCTATCATCCCGTCTTGCCAGGGTAGACTGTCATCTGGACAATACAGAAAGGTACAAAATATCATTCAGTAAAATTCAAAAAGGGTTTCATTTAAGGGACTTTTAATAAAACAGAGCCATTGGCTCTGTCGCTCATATAGCCACTATTACTCATTTTACAAATAGTCACAGAGTCACCATTTTGGAGCCATAAGGTCAGCAAATGTATAAATTAGAATCCCCATCAGCTGAGTCTGCACACAAAGTTTAAAACCATACTGTCCTAATTTTGACCTGATTTCAATTTAAAGTAAATGCAAATCATAATTAAAACCAAGAAACATTTTTCTCGCCTGCAATCAAATTAAGGAATTATCGGGAATTTCTTCAATTAACGGAAAGGACTTCCCCGCGCTATTTTTAGATATTTGACACCGTGTCCATATAAGGAAAGCGCAAACCGACCTTGACCTTAGAAAAAGTGAATACGGGACCAAGTCTGTAACTTCTGACAGATCACACGACCTCGCGTTTTTTTTCTCAATCAAATAAAACAACACGCCGAAACAAAGGTAAGTAAAGCATATGCATGTAGAAAGATGTTGTTATAGAGATGGGATAGAGAATTAATGCATACTAACAAATCTGGACCCCGTTTCACAAAAAATCGTAACCTAGTTTACGAGTGTTTTTCACACGTATATAAACGTAGATCTACGATTTGGATGCGTTTGACAAAAAAGTGCAGGACCCCGTTTCACAAAACATCGTAACTTAGTTTACGAGTGATTTTCACACGTAAACGTAGAACTACGTTTTGGATGCGTTTCACAAAAAAGCGCTGGTGTAAACTAGTAGCGATATCAGTCGTAAATCTAGGAGTGCCTCTTTCCACTCGTAAGTCCTTACGTGTGAAATTTATTGCTAACATTAGGGATCTTCACGCACCTGCAAACAGGAAGATTTTGTTTTGTTTGGGAGAAAAACTTTCGTCCGAGTGACCGGTGAGATGTAAGTTTGTTGCCTGTGACTATTAAAGGACTTTTGCACAAAACTCACATTTTATGTTGTCGAAAATCATATTTGAGATAAAAGAAAGATACAACAAACCAGTAAATAAACTTATTTTTTTCGTATCTACACTTAAATTGTCCTTGAATTCGTAGTTAGTAATGAAATAAAAGAGTTGCTTCCCTTGAATTCTAGTGCCGTGCGAAATTGAGACCTTTGAAAATTCATACCCAACGCAGACTAGAGCGAATCGATATTTTTTTTTCAACTAGACCTATACGAAAACATACAATAGTTGTTATCCAAATAAAATAAAATAAATAATAAAATGTTTATGTTAAATAATATCGACAAATTACTGTCCATGAATCATGATAGTGAGATATAATCAAAATTAAAAAAAGGTGTGGCTATTCCTTCAAGTGCATCTAACTTATGTAAATGAAATTTATAGATTTAATTATTTATTTTATATTTATGTTATTTTTTTAACCTCTCTCTACTTGTTCACGTTCTGTCTTCAAATATTTAAATAAATTTTGAACATTATTAGAGGAGAGGTTTTTTAGTTGATACATGTGTAACCTATTCTTTTCCATGTGAATACTATATGAAGACCCAATTCAAATCAATTGTAAATCAAATTTTAAATATTATCTACAAAAACCAAACTAAATAATCACAGGGATAAAGACTATGACATCATTGTTGCATGGAACTGAATACATCTGCAACAAAAAATTACCAGTGCTTATTACAGTGACTGAAGCAGGTTGAAAATTCTTTACAACATTGTTTTCATGTTTCTCTTGATCCAAAAATGCTCTTTTGTTCTGGGAATTGTTTATGACTTAACAGATTTCTGCCTATATGGCATTACAAATATGGGTTAACAATAAACATATATATATATATATATATATATATATATATTTGAAAATAAAATACTTCAGACGACACTTGCTGTAGATATCATTTTAATGATGACTGGATGCGTCGCATTTCGACTTGATAACAAGTCTTTTCAACAGTGTGGAGTTTTCACAACAGGGCAAATATATAGGTACACATGCTTAACTATGTAACAATGTACAATAGACTTTCAAAAAGCTTCTGGAGTAAATTTAATTTTATCAAAAGAATGTCTTCAAAAGACGCTAAAACATATACTCCTAGAAATTACATGTATACAGGTCATGTCACCGGTGCGATTGAAACAAAAGATCAATTGATGGACTGGGACAGACCGGGAAGAAGCTACCATAATGACTCAATTCTTAATCCCTCGTAAATAGCGCATTGTAAGCTAATCAAGCTAACCACTTGTCACTTGCTAATCAATCAAAGTCTATTGTACATTGTTACATAGTTAAGCATGTGTACCTATATATTTGCCATGTTGTGAAAACTCCACACTGTTGAAAAGACTTGTTATCAAGTCGAAATGCGACGCATCCAGTCATCATTAAAATGATATATACAGCAAGTGTCGTCTGAAGTATTTTATTTTCAAATATACATTTACTTCACGTGCGACCTTTCACCTTTTTACCTATATATATATATATATATATATATATATATATATATATATATATATATATATATATAATATCACATAAAAAATAACATGGATGGTTGATTTATTAAATCTATTTTATTTCAAAATTCAAATCAGTAAATTTTCCCACTTCATCGATACATATATTCAGCTTTGAAATTATTGTTAATTGACATGAAACTTATTCACCAAAAATGTCACATCTCTAGCTTTGGGGGTGCAGTAGTAGGCTACGTGAGGTGATATGTTTTTTTTTTAAGCCGGTTGCAAGAAAATTTCACTTATATATAAAACAACTTCTAGTATCATTGTGGCTATGCATTGCAGTGAAACTTGCGAGCAACCGCTGGAACAAGTGAACCATGAGTGAAACTGCGCTGAGAACCAGTGTAGCATTGCACCCAGACCTGTACTTCAGACAAATTTTCTGAGTCTGTGGCAATATTGACACCACAGACCGCTTGTTCTGAAGCCCAACACGCTAACTGCTGCGCTATCCAGCCCCCCCGTTGAGTAGAAAAAAATAAGTTCACTGATAATGGATAATGGGCTATGCCATTAACCCATCTGGCTTCATAGGCCTGACAGTGAATTTATTTATTTACTGCTGAAAACATTATTTTACTGATTTAAAAAATAATATACACTTTAATGACATAAGCAGGTTAAGATGACAATGACATGACCATAACAGAGTTGATAAGCTTCGAACCTTGGTCTCCCATAGATTTTCAAATAAACTCTAGGTAAAGTTACTCATCACATTAAGTACTATCTAAATGTCACTTGATCAAATTACACATAAAGAAGTTCATTTTGGTCTCCATGATAGTCCCAAAAGCACATGATGGGTCTGCTATAGGATGAAAGAAAATAACAATCTATCTCCTTCTTCAATACATTTCTTGATGAAAACTTGTTGCAGAACAGTGGTGATCTGCTACTAAGAGCTTTCTTCGAACTTTCTGAAACAAAAACAAGAAAAGTTAGACACTGACTACCATAAGCATGCTGATTTCAGAATCAGGGCAGAATATGAACAAACTCAATGTAATTTTAATATAAAATCTACCTTTGTCTCAACTTACAAATTGAAGTTAATACCTCATCTTAAAAAATTAAAAAACAAGTTTTGATATAAATTCATAGATTTCATTAAAAGGTGACTTTATCAAAGGTCAATGTTCAAATATATTTAGTCAGTATCAATCATTACATTTTTGTGGAGAAATACAGAACTGTCATTGGTGATATGGTACACAAACAAGAAATTATAAGAAATCACACTATTGCTAAAAAAAATATTTTTACCTTTAAAAAGGCCTAGTTGTGAAAAACTTAGTTATTTGAACATCGGTTTTAAATATATAAAAAATGATAAATAAAAAACACCCGCTAAATTCAATTTTATTTTGATTTTCATGAGTTTTATAGTCTTGAGCCTTCATGAGTCATGTTCGGTACTGACAAGATAAAAAGAAACATGCAATGAAAAGCCAATGATATTTGTCAAGAATATATGTGTAACTTATATGTTTAGATTGCCAAAATCACCTTCAATTTCAGTTTATAATGATACAAATATAAACCAAGCAAGAGAATGTAGGTTAATAAAACACGGTTAACTGAATTAAATTAAATTTAATTAATTATTTACCTTGATGATACTATGACTGCCACTTTTCAGGAGGGATAAATGTAAATTAAAACTGCTACACATGATGAACATCTGGAAAATGAATTAAAAATTTCTAAATGATCAAAACAAAATTACTTTGCTTGACAAATGATTAGAAAGTAGTTACAAATATGACAGAAGACACTTCAATTCTTACTTTCTAAAACTACAACACTTATTTTTGAATTTTCAATTGGGGGTAAATTTCCCTCAAGACTGTCAATAAACATGATTGAATGCAGTATCAACTTTGACAAATTTTCAAATGCCATTGTCAAGACATGATCCTAATATAAATGAGATGTCATCTCAAAAGTAACTATGCCTGAAAGTACAGTAAATTTTTTGCAATTTCATTAATTGCCAATACAGTCAAAACATTTGAGCATACTCAATGTTCATGAACATAATAAGCCTTTAAATTCAATAGTTTACAAAGGCTATTTGAGATTATTTCAATTTCAGTCTTTATTCTTGCAATATTTATTGCACAGTCCAATAATTTACTACACATTTTTACTTGCCAATTGCAAAACTCACCCAAGCTTTGCTTCAGGCCATCCAAAAAGAAGGCCACAGACTCTGAATCCTGGTAGTGTATATGGACATCTGTGGCACTTTCTCTAATTCCCTCACTCATCTATTTGCAGAGATTTAATGATTATTATTAATTTGAAATTCTGCTGACTCAAGAGCATACAAAATTAAATCACAATAAATAAATCTACAAGATAAAGACAAGAATGTTATACCTTTTGTTGATTATTCATATTATATTATTTTTTTAAAGGTTTACCTCATTAATTTTTATATAATCTAGATAAAGTAAAATCAACACATATCACTGAGAATTATATACACAAAAGCATCGTACATTTCGATGAATAATTACAACAAATAGTAATTTATACTTATTTACTAAACAGATTTCTCTTGAAAAATATGTTGCATAAAATATTTTTACTTTTCTACTAATTTGATACAAATTTAATGAATACTAGATAAATAATTTTATTAGTTTTAATTGAGAAAACTAATGTTAATATTCGGACCTCATTATGTAATGTATACGCACATCTGAAGCAGATAAAAATAATCATTCATCCAGTGTGTTCTCATCCCTGAAGCAAGTAGCCCATCTTAGACCTGTAAAAATCAATGATTAAATAATGATTTTGTTATGTAAGTTATGATTAATAACTGAAATGAAGTGGGGCTTTTTTAACAATTAAGAGTGAAATAGACATGAGATTTGAACAACATCATATGATACTTTCTTAATAAAATCTAATCATAATCTGTCCAATATCTTTAGTTCCTAACACAATATATCCTTTATATAAATGTTGAAATAATTAATTTCAAGTACATGAATATTGCATGTGCCTGTATATTTGAATTTAAGCACTGTGGTGATGTAACACAACCAAGAAAAGGCAATAAAGTATTTATTATTATTATTATTGTATTGGATTATGGATACAAAAAACTATCGAGTTTTTACACGCATATGCCCATGCCGACACTTGAGGAGAGAAGTACTTATGAACTATCAGTGTGTAGCCTGTCATTATTATTTGAATAAATCAACTACTTTGAATGAATGATGACCATATGACAACATGGTAAGTTACTCAAACTGACTCGGTCATATTCTAGTGTCAATCGCTATGAAAATCTAAATTTTGCGACGTTCACAGCAAGATTATCTTTGGAATTTACCAATTCTTACCAGGCATTTAGCAGTTGTTTCCTCGGCATCTCGTGACTAAAGCCCAGCCGTCCTCCTCGGGAAATTACATCGCTCAAAATTCGCCCGCAGACAAACTCAGCAAGTGCAGCCATGTTGTTTATTCTGTCACTGTGCGCAATGAAACGCGCGAACCAGTTACGTTGGTGATTCCATTATGTCCGGACATGCGCACTGGGCTTTGACCTAGATTATGTCAACAGCGAATTTCCGCTGGCCACCAGCGGGATTTTTAAATCCGTTGAAATCGCTGTTTCTGTATACAATCTGTCCGTAAAATCGCGCTAAATATATCGTACGAAGTCCGCTCTTTCATTTTAAAACATATAATTTTTTTCCCATAGGCGTAATGTTAAAGGGGACATTATGGTTTTAAGCTTTCTAGACCTTATGCTTTTGGAGAAGATGAAAATAGGTTTTTTGGGTGTGACCCGTCACAAGATCACAAAACATGGAGGTAAAAAGACACATCAGTAAATGAATCTTTGCACAAAGTTTAAGCTTTCTAGTCAGCTGGAGAAGATGATATACTGTAAAATCATTAATTTTCCCGGGGGTTTTTTCCGCACAAACATAAAAAATGACTGATTCACGGGGTTTAATTTTCGCGCATATCGACTGTCAACTAGGTTGAGAAGTTTATTGTTACAAAACTAGTATTAAATGGTTGCATGTACATTTTACCTCATTTTACCGAATTCTGTGTACAGGATGGCATTATGTATGTGGTTAAAGAAGGCTCCTAAACCCAAGATACACGGGCTCTCAGATCCCAGTGACACAGATGACTGTGACTTGTGATGACTGTGTTTGCACAACAAACAACGTGCACATCGGCGTGCACACATGTGAGAGCTCTAATTAGTGACTCGTGAGAAATAAAATGTGTCTACCAATTTATTTGTTTGTTATTGTTTTTCTTCTCGTTCATAACTATAATATTTTACAATGTTTTATTTTTCGCAAATTATGGCTTTGCGCAAAAAGTGTGCAAAGTAAACACCCGTGAAATATAATAATTTAACAGTAGATGAGTTTATAGTCAAGTAGTCTGAACACACTTTTTCAGATTTTCTTAGTCAATATTTCGAGAGAAGAAGATAAATTAGTTAAAATTTTACTGATGGACAAATGGACGCCTTGCGACATACCATGTCATAAGCCTTTTTAAGCCAGATGATAAGGGTAAACAACATACTTACAAATTTGAGTCCAAATATAACAATGGAATGCAATTTTCCTGCATACTTGATGCAGAAAATGTCTGGAGTACCCCAAAAAATTATCATGTGCGTCCCCGGTGAAGCAGTAAATTTCAGGTACAATTTACTTGATCTGCTTTTGATAAAATCCAAAATTACTAAGTCACTATAAGGCGTGTTAAGGTTAAAGAGATAATGCCTGCCTTGCCCACATTTGAGGATGGGTCAGTCCCACAGTTACAAATTTGTATCACTTAGGTGCATGGTACATCCGACAATAATTAAGGTTTGGGTGAAGCAGTTCTGCAGAGAACATTTCCTGGACGATAGGCCTTGGCATATAAGTCTAAAAATAGCATATATCTAGTCTATCTATCTAGTCTATTCTTTATCATCTGACAAGTGTTGGCATTGACAGTATTCTTTCGCATAAGAAAGAATTGAACCTCAATAACAAGTTTCTCCCATACATCAATTGCTCTCCTAGGAAAAATACTCTTAAATGGAAATTATTTTGCCTCTTCTGCCAAATATTACTTTAGCAGCAATATGATAGCGATATGATAAACCACAAAAGTTTACAATAAAAGTGCATAAATGGTCACAATTACAAACTCATATAATTTCATCCTCTAAATAAATACACCCTTCCAAAAGTTACTCAAATTTGTAAATGATATAGCTATAAAATACTCTTTGAGGAAATTTAGAGTGAGTATAAGACAAAAGAAATAATATCACCAAATGTTAGAAATAGGACCAAAAACAAAAAAATTCATGAACCAATGAACATTTCAAGCGATATTACTCTGACCAAAAATATAGTAAGGCAGACTGGAGACTAAAGCTCTGTTCAGCAACTAAGATGGCTGACACTTCATTTGGATTATGCCCTCGGATTATAGAGAAAATGTTATCTACCATTTGTTTTTAACAAGATGCATGTTTTAATTTGTTATTATACTTATTAAATTGTGAAAAAATGTGTGCATAAGTGTTTTACAGACTTTGGATTTCTTCTGCCTCGAGGTTAAGTACCCAGTAATTGAAGACAAAATTTCGCTAGTTGACCATGAGGCAGATGAGGATTATCACTTATATATAAAATAGAATTTCTTTTAATGAAATCAAACTGAGAGAAATGACATTGATAGATTTTGTTCACATCATTTTGCAGTTTAAGAGAAGGCTTAATCAGTGAGATAGTACTTGAAACACTGTTGGTAATTAATGAGTGATTGTAGGATACTCTTAAGATGGAAATAATGGACTGTAAACAGCCTATCATCACCTATGACAATGCAGAATATTACCTTGGTCTGTGAGGTAGTCCAGGGGTGTATAACCGCAGACGTTTTCTTTCTTCATGTCTGTTTCATGGAGCTGCTCCAGTTGTTGTTGTAACTCTTCAGCATTGATTCCTCGTCTCCTACACAGGAAGTGGAGTGGAGTGTTACCACACATGTCAGCCTTGTCTCCCTGATTGATCAATGTCAGAATATTCTTTATCAGAAGTGATCCCTTGCAAAGAACATGAAGCGGTGTTATTCCATTGTCATCTTGCTTGTTGATGTCTCCCTTTGCTGTGCTGACAATACGACGGACTACATCATGTTCAAGCTTTCCATTTTCACAAAGATAATGAAATGGTGTAGTTCCATGTTCATCACCTTTATTGAAGTCACCTTTCCCTTCCTTGATCACTAGATCTAGAGTGTCCAGTTGAAGACTTGAGTTTGCACAGAGATAGTGCAGTGGGGTGCTCTTATGCTGCTCACACTTATTTAGATCTCCTTTACCTTGTGTGGTAAACCACCGAATCTCTTCTGTAGTAAATGTACAGGATTTGAAAAGATAATGGAGAGGGGTCTTCCCAAAGTTATCAGAAATATTTATGTCCCCTCTTCCTTCAGTTATGATCAGTCGCATGGCATTGATGACCACGTCCTGTAGCTTATCATCATTATGTCCATCATCCACAGCAGAGTTCCTGACCTGACAGAGATAGTGCAGAGGTGTCTGTCCATACTGATCACCAATATTCACATCCCCTCTTCCTTCAGTTATGATCAGTCGCATGGCATTGATGACCACGTCCTGTAGCTTATCATCATTATGTCCATCATCCACAGCAGAGTTCCTGACCTGACAGAGATAGTGAAGAGGTGTCTGTCCATACTGATCACCAATATTCACATCCCCTCTTCCTTTATTGATGATCAGTTGCATGGCATTGATGACCACATCCTGTAGCTTATCACAATGCCCATCATCAGCAGTAGAGATCCTGAACTGACAGAGATAGTGAAGAGGTGTCTGTCCATACTGATCTACAATATTCACATCCCCTCTTCCTTCAGATATGATCAGTCGTAAAGTGTCCAAGTCTAAAGGATGTAGTTTATCATCATCATCTTCATCATCATCTTCATCAGCATAAGCACCAAAATAAGCACCAGTAGAAGTCCTGAGCTGACAAAGATGGTGAAGAGGTGTTATCCCACTCATATCTTGTATGTCCACATCAGCGCCAGCCTTCACTAAAGTGTGTACAGCAGCCATGCGTCTATTCTGCAGGGCTGTCCACAACATGGTTTCTCCATCATCTCCGGGTTGGTTGATAAATTGCTTTGAACCATTCTGGAAAAAAAAAGATTAATGCAACATCTTGAACATACTCTTTACATCAAATCTTTTATCAAATAATTTGATATGTACTACTTGTCAAAATTCACTTTTAAGATGAACTCGTAAGATACTTAATTGACGGAAATACAGTAAAGGTATTTACCTTATCTTTCATCCCCTCGAACTATGGAAGGTCACAAATGATTGAAAACCTTATAAGCTCACATGAAAAAATCACTAAAGGCAAATATGTTCGTAATAATTATTAAATGGTTAACTGTTATTTAAAGTGGTATTGAAATATACATGGTACATTTCACATTTTAATTAAACTACTGGTGCTAAAAAAACATTAAATATATATTTTTTAAAAGATATGGTGTGGTTTGGTGTTAAACTTTCAATTATGAGACCAATATTGAAACGTGTATGAGGATAAAGCAAACGATCCTACCAGAGTAAAAAATTCTCCACATTTTTAAACTTGTAGGCTGAAATTAGAATAAGGAGCAAAACAAAACTCTGCAATTTTCAGTTAACGACATATCTGATCTAGAAGACAGCTTTTGTATTGTGAAAAAAATCAAGAGCAGAAATTCATAACTTGTAAATTTAAGAGTCATGTGTACATGCCTACTTCGAAAGCGGCAACCATGTTTTCTTACGTTACAGATGTGATTTTCCAGCTTTCACTTAATAATTTTCATTTTATTGAGTCATTTGAACTAGCTTAAATTTTTTTACTAACACGGTTGTTCTGGATAGCAAATATTAACTTATTCGACGCATCAAGCGCATTGAGCGCTTCTAGAAAAGATTCGGCCCTTTATAGTAATCGCTTACAATTCAATGCAATAGAAAGAAAATTCTGGATTTTTATAAAAGAACAGATTTTGCATTCTAAGAATATTCAAACCGATTGTAGATTTTGCTTGCACATTAATGAAAGAAATATACTGACCATACACAAGAAGTAATGTACTCCCCCTTGACGATCATAAAATTAAGAAAAAAGTAAGACTCATAGGCCAGAATGAATGAAAGGGGTTTAACATTGTCAAGGTTTAACACTATTCTTCATTTCATTACCATATTCTGCATCAGACTAACCGAAAACAAACTGATTTCTACTTAATTCGGACATCGATTGACGCAGTTGAGATTAGAGATTAAAATTAGATATAATCACCTCAGATTTATTTTAACCCGCTGTACATCGATCAATGGTTAATCTACCCGCTAGCATGTTTACATTTTCGTGGTTTAATGCAGAATTTGGATCGATTTCAATGTCAGTTCTGTTTCTTTAATAGAGAACTAGTTTTACCACGGAGTTTAGCATACGGCTTAACTAGCTTTAATCGCCCACTTCACTTTAAACGCCGAACGTTACCTAGTGGTGGTGATGAACCTGTTGCAGTTTAAACTTGCTTCAAAAATGTAAAAAAAAATGTAAGACTCAGTCTACATGCAAAGGATTAAACCTGGTTTTTTTTAAAAAAAACTTGCTTCACTAATAGCAAATCTGGTTTCGTGCATGAGTTAGACCTGTTATAGGCATCATCGTGGTTTTAACCTGATGATAAAATGTAAATGTTTTGAAATGTAAATATATTTCAGCCAAAAGTGCCGTCAGTAAGAAGACCTTCAATTCTTCACCATTCTGGAAAGTATACAGTTGTGAAAGTGAAACAGTTGACCGACGGACATAATTATAATCATAACAATAAACATTAAACCTCACATCACAATAAATATTAAATTATATGTTTAAATGATAATGATTAAATATAATACCATATGGCTTGCGATTGACAACAGTTTGCCGCAAGTGTTGATATGATATGGAGTAGATGTTTGTCATAACGAGGTTTGCTTCGCTACGATAACAAAGTATGGATAAATAATGGCTGTTTGCAATTTTGAAAGAATAAACTCAATCTCAAATTCTGAAGAAAATATTTTCAGTATTATTCATCATACTCCAACCAACGGTCAACGGTATATTCATATTGTGATACCGACGACTCGATTCTCCGTAATTACTGTCAATGTCGTGCATTTTCGTGTGAAGAAATGGAATATTTACTTAAAATCCATGTTTTGTCAGACCGATTGCATATATAAGCTTTTCATAGTATTAGTGAAATAAATAATTGATGATAGTCATATGAATATCAACGTAAACAATATAATTCAAAGTAATTATCCGTTAATATGTACACACTAGCAAAGTCTATTTTTATTTTTTATTTTTACTTATGATATTAAATATATTATGACTTAAATATTTGATGGTTAAATTTTCTTTTTGTGTGTCGGGTGATTTGAAATTAAACAATCTTCTTACAAATTTCAAAAATATGTATGATAAATATTCCCCTCTGCAATGTAGGGCTATCCATTCTAGATGAATGTCAAAAACTAACAAGTCATGGCATGATAAGTTGCTAATCTGTTCTAAGAATGCGCAATGAATGCACTTTTCGGATAATTTTTATAAATCAACAAGAAATTTAATGAACATCGTTGGAAATAATATAATTTAGAAAATTTAAACCAAGTCGGAATGAAAGCAACTTTGTAATATGTAAAAGCAGTTTCACCGTTCATCATTTCATAAAGTTTTTTTTTGGCAAAGAATGATCAAGCAGACTTACACATGATCCCACCTCATATCCCTAGTAGGCCTACGTAGGCTAGGGTTAGGCGCTATCACAATAAATGGCTCATTTGATTTTTAATTGTGAGAGAATGAATTGCAATATACAAATTAATGGTTAAACAAGATTAAATACTAGTTTATCCTTTTGAACTACGACTTTCTTATGCTATAAAGCCAACTTCTCAACACCCGTAAGTAGGCTCCCATGCTTCTCACCATTGACGCTAAGCGTGACGTTGCCCGCGGTCAAGGGCAGATAACTCTAAACGTCAAAACTGGAAAATGGTCAATTGGGGGTTAATTCTCTACATGCCATGTTTACATAAATACATGCAAATCGGGAAAGAACCAGTGCAACACCATTTTCCAACTATGCTAACTAAATCTAAAGTGTGTCTAGTTTAGAAATCACATTATGATAATGAACAAAATTTTTAGAAAAACCAAGAATGGTGATAAACAAGTATAAGTTTCAATTGTGAATAATGTCCACCATTCTTTACTAGCCTTTAGGAAAAAAAATTATTCATAACTTGCAGTAAGCTACTAAGCTATTCACTTAAAATGTAATTTCAAAATATAACATGAAATATATGTACAGAAAGTAATGTTAAACAGGAATATCCATATGCCATAGTTATAACATGTTCACACCTTCCCTAAACTAGGCCTATCTGTCAAAAAAGCAAGGGTCTTTGCTAACACATAAAAAAGCTAAACAAAATGGCCCGGTTTACCTCGCTAGCGAGGAGAGCCTCCCTAATGATCAGTTTGAAATTTCGATACATTCTAATTTTTCTTCGCCAAAACAAATGACTGACTTATTTTCTGTCAGTGATTTGAGATCTAAAGGTCATTTATATTGTGTCAAATGTCATAATTCAAAAGGATGCAGCCTATGACAAAACGATTCGACACAAACGTGTCACGGTCAAATCTGACCGGTGCAAAAAAATCGCGATTTGCAGGCCCGTTAAGAGCGAACACATTACTAACATTACCTGAAAATACTATCGTAGGATAGCATTTTGTTGTTTCTTTATGTTTATGTCCTTGATTTCCGACTTGATTCGTAAGGGATTGTTAAATGGTCGTTTTGTTTTGCAGAGTACATTGCATCTCCCGGGCCACTTTTGTTTACAATATGGCTGTGACACTGTAGATACCACTTTCGTGAGATCTTATTTCAATGAACGAATGTGGTACGGACGTCTGATGGTAATTGTGCAATGAGAGAGTAGAGCACAATACCACTGTATTTAACATTTGTGTTTGCTTCGATATTCACCAATTACATGATAAAACTAAATGGCTTGAAAATGTCTTTTGCATTATTTTACTAACTCCATGTAATATTTAAAGAATATATTTTAAATTGTTTACATATAAAAATCAATTCAAGATTATGACAAAAACTTGTCAAGCATATGTTATTAGGATACCTATTTAACCAAAACTAAACTGGTGTAATTCAGTTGTTTTATTTGAGGGATACATGATCACGTTTCAACTTGCAATCGAACGTTTTATTTGTCACCTGTCATCTGGAAAACAGCACGAGCCACGCGAGGCGAGACGTGACGCTTATTCTATCGTCATTTCCGGAGTCCCTCGCGATATTTAAGAAATAGACCCTTTTTCGCGCGCTCATTTACATACGACCTTGGCCTCATTAACATAACAGCTGATCGTGGTGGAGGCAAAACATGGCGGCGAGCGGACTGGCGGCTGACTAACATTTTATACTAATCCTCTGTCTTATCAACTACTGATACAAGTAAACAACGGGGGAATAACATCCCTCATATTTCTTAAATCAGAAACACTTTTAACTGAGGATTGTCAACCAAAAGTTCAACTTGCGTGAAGGGTTCATGTCTGCAAAACGACGTAAACAGTGAGACCCCCATGTTTGTTACTGAGATCCCAGTGGATAGCAACTAGCGAAGTGATGTGGCGACCATTCCTGATATATTAAACGTATGTAACTATACATACCAGACAATCAGTAAATACTATTCTTCGAAGTTTTATTTCAATTTCTTGGCGTTATTTTTTTTTTGCCGTTCTCTCACGTTTACTTTGAACATTATATTGACAGGTCAGATAAATGTAACCTAGCTTTACCTATATATAGCTCTATATCTTAACCAAATAGTTGGCCATGGTGATAGGATTTCATCACTTTCTCTTAATTTTTTCATAGTAACATTGATAACTGGGGAGTCTCGATGTGAACATCTAAATACAGAGCCTTTCATCAATCAACAGAAATTGAAGAAACTAATTTTTTTTTAATTATAAAATATGGAATGGCATGCCATATTTGATAGAAAAATTTTGTATAATATTTTTTTAATTATAGAATTAATATTAGTTGTGAATGGGATAACTCCCTTTGTATCCCTAAAATATGAGAAAAGTAATTGTTGACTTTGTTTTTATATATTATCCCATGCTAGTAGTTTTAATGTGATTTCAAAATATATATGAATGGTTTGACAATTTGAATTTTTTTCTCAAAGGAATATATCAATGAATACACTTCTTATTAATTGGGAAGGGTAAAGAAAGAAGCAAATAAATTTAAGAAAATTAATGGTCCACTTAGATAAAAAGAAAAATTCAACTTTAATAAAATTAGTAATCCTAAGTTCATACTGAGTAGGGATCAATCTGAACAAATGTTAGGGATAGCACAACAATTATTCATCTTTCAAATATTGCCATGGGAAGTAAAATCTACTTGGTAAAATGCCCAGGTATTAATACATATATACATATATTTGAATTATCTGCATTAATTTTCCCTTTCTGACAACCTCAATGTGTCAGGCAAAGATTGGACTGTCAATCATAAATAGTTTTCCCAAGATATTTCATTTTCATCATTAAATTGAATGTATAGACTTCAAAGACAATAACATCCTAAATATGAAATAAACTAGATAAGATTAGTTGGGCTTATTGGAATTTTTATTTTTAATAAATCATAGTTCATAATTGAAAAAGTTACAGATATGAAGTTTATGAATCTAAATCTTACTAATAAAAGTAAATGATGTATTAAGTGAAATAATAACTGTTCATCAATTATATCTCAAATAATTTCTTAGATGAATTTGTGAATATCAATAAGAATAGGTAAAGCTGTAGCCCATTTATAGTAAAAGAGAATTGAGAAAATGTTCAAATTTCATCTAATTTCTCTGGTTACATGGTTTTTTTTACAAGTAAAATATATTTGAAACTTTCAAACCTGTATTTAGTATAATAACCATCTTACTATTTATCAAACAATATATGCCAGAACAAATGCAAATATAAAAACAGACTGTCTACCAGCAGTGATAAATATTTTTTCAATATTGAAACATGCATTTCACTTGAGATAGAATAAGGAGGAGGGGACTATCAACATTCTTGATTCCTGTCCAGACTTTTGATTATTTTCTGGTGAAATACTCTAAATATATTTAAATTTTGTTAATTAAATGGTAAATGGTTGTATTTCAATGTCTCTTTTGGTGAAAAAAGCAAAGCTCCATTGCTAAAAATTCTAGAAAAAAATCCCATTGCTTGCTTGTGTTACTCATTGTGAAATACTTCATCATTTCAAATTAATATCTATATATATATAAATTTGCATATATTGTGTTGCCTCTGAAATTAGAAAATAACATCTATAGGATATAGGCTATTACATAAATGTCTTACATTACCTTTATTAATTGACTCTCCATTAAAACAAAGATAGTTAATTGGAACGTTTTATGAAAGTAAATTTCTTCTATCTTTGTACTAAAAAATTAATCTACAAATCGAATAGATACAAGATATAGAGCCTTTACTGATGTACGGGAGGGATTTATCACTAACTCTGTGTCACATTCTTTGAAATATTAATTAGTAAAAAATCCTGTGGATATAGGCCCTAACATAATAAACCAATGTCAGCAAATCATAGGCCTATCACTAGACTGGGTCTGGATCAAAGTTCTTCCCTTTTTGAGGGGACCGGTGTACTATTTTAGAGTCTTATTTAATCATATTTATGTCAGATGTGTGATTTTGTATCAAAATACGAATAAAATATTGTTTTACAAGACCTATAATGTGTCTGTGGATTTAATTTATTTGCCGATACATCGGTATTTCAATGTTTGTAAACAAGCTACAATTAAAGGCTTCGTCACTTGACAATCTACATCCCGTCTAAAAATAATTTAAAGATAGGTTTGGTGAAATATACATTTAAATACGAAATATTTACGACCAATCCTCGCTAATAATGCCATGTTTATGGTTGAATTACTTCAAAACATTTGAAAACTACGCGCTGTAAATGATGAGGCGAGTGGAGGCACGCTACGGAGCTTCCGGTCTTTCTGCCTCCACTAAATATTCATGAGCTAGCCGTCGCGTGATTTTTCCCGCGAAAAAGGGTCTTATAGAGTAGCCTCAACCATCATGTGTTTTGCATTCTAAGATGCCTAGCGGTTAGAACAATCGAAAAAAAAGTACTTTATCAGACAATAAAGGTATAGTTTTTTTCATGACGTAACAATTGAATGACGTTATATCCGCTCTTCCCCGCTGCCCCCTCGTGATCACGCGTCCATGATAACCTTTCATCTCGGTTCTTTCGATCAACATGGCTTGTCCCTATCAATGTCTATCGTATTGGCGTTTTTGCCGATAATGTTTCTTTTAATGGTGACTAGTTTCGAATCATTTAGTTCTATCTACCGGTAATAAGAAAGGAAAGCAAATGCTTGTCGACTATCGAGTGACCGCGTTGTTTCGCGTCAGGTCACGGCGCCCCGTGGGACTGTGACATTGGTTCACGTCAACCGTCTCTACCACGTTCAATGTGACACGGTCAAGCTAATGATTAAATAATCTGGGTGTACAGCCCCAACAGTCTGCTTATATAAGAGATTAAAGCATCACCTTCAACGTTTATGACAGCAGCAAAAAAACATAGAAGTCAGGATTCAGTCGCCATCACGCTTCCAAAACAAACATTACCCATAATTCTTTGTGGAATGTTGACCACGTGATAAGCCTTATATGGGCAATGTGGCCAGCACTGCATAATCGCACGATAAGAGTTTGTAAAAGTAAAGGTTTTTTAAAAACCAAGAGGTGTTAATTTGTTTGTTTAAGTTTTTAAAGAAAAAAATAAGCAGAAAATATAATTCAAAATTGAATAAATAAAAAAGTTAAAGTGCAAAACTGCAGTAATCAGAGCATTAACCAACTAAATGTCGTTTTAAAGTAGGGGTTGGGTTCTATACTTGGAATAGCCAACAGTTAGCCCTGTTCATGGATTATTAATTTGAGCGATGTAAACACTATATCTTATTTTGAGATTATTAAAATCAGAGTGGTCCCTGTAAAGATCATTTTGGCATCTTAGAAAAGAAATAAAGTTCGCTCTACCCCAATGTGTTTTGTAATAAAGTATAGTTTTGCCCTGAACTATTATAACGTTAAAGCACTACCGTCCGAGTGCTTTAACGTTATAATAGTTCAGGGCAAAACTATACTTTATTACAAAACACATTGGGGTAGAGCAAACTTTATTTCTTAAATAAAGTATAGTTTTGCCCTGAACTATTATAGTTAAAGCACGAGGCCGAAGGCCGAGTGGTTTGACGTTAATAATAGTTCAGGGCAAAACTATACTTTATTGCAAAACAATGGTTGAGGCTACTCTATTTCTTTTCTAGCATGTCGATCTTAACTCGTGTAAATCATATTTCAGCCAAAAATAACTTAAATGATATTAATCGGATTTGGTAGTTAATTGAAAATGCTCGACCAGGGCCATAACCAGTGACGTCATAACGTTATTGTTGTTGACGTCATGGGTCATTGTTTCATGACGTCATTCAAAAACTATACTTTATCGCGGAATAAAGGATAGGCGGCGCCTTTGATCTTTACCGCAACAATGCTAGAATACCCGCTAGCTAGTTTGGGGAATCCCTTGTTGTTTGATAAATTTAACAAACCTTGTCAACATATATCCTGGCAGTGACTGTTGCAAATAAGAACTGGTTGATATCATCATGTTCCAACGACTGACAGTCGACATTGTATTGTGGCATTATTATAAAAAAAATAGCACAAAATCTATAATTACTTTGTCAATGGAAAAGAAAATTGTCAAATTTGATTTACTGATTCTCTATACATCAATTATCAATTCCAACATCTTACTGACCATTGAAATGCAATGAGCATATATCTTGAATTTATTTCATTGAGAGTATCCATGTCAATTATTTGATGAATAGTGATGAAACATTTTTCAACCTGTTCCATGACAATATGAAGAATAATTCAAAATTTATGTACCGTATTTCCTCGAATTTTCAGACCCCCTTTACTCCCGGCGTGTATTCGAGACCCGGCGTCTATTCGAGGCCGGCGTCTATTCGTTTTTTAGTAGGAAATTTCGTCCACGTCACAACCTCAAACATTGCATTCAACTACGGGGGCATTAATTAATCAACTGACCCGGCGTGTATTCGAGGCCCGGCGTGTTTTACTAAAACAGCCATACACCCGCGGCCTCTATTCGAGACCCAGCGTCTATTCGAGGCCCGGCGTCTTTTCGAGGAAATACGGTAATAGTGATATTTATAAATATGGAGAGCGTCAATTTGTTTGTTTTGGATATCGCATTTGAATTAACGTAACCAGGTATCCTAGAATCAGGTAGTTGATGCACTCAAAACAACTGAATAGACTTCAAATTGGGAAAATATCCCGCCATAATTTTAGCGCGAATTACACCGTGAAAAAGGGCCCATGAGTCGGCGGAGCTAATAGACCATATTCACGCCGCGGATATGTCGAAATGAAAGCGAGGCCAGGAACGCACTCCGCGTAGTTTTTCTACCTCACCCCAGAATATGTTGATAACAAGTTTTGATTCGTGTGAACACATTTATCAAATTCATACCTTTATATATGCACTTAACCATGTATTCATGACTAGTTTATTTAGATCAAAAGCAGCTGGTAACCGTTATGTTAGGCTACTGATTAGGATTAAAGATAATGGGAGCTATGTGAATATGTCTTATATAATATATATCATTCTATATCCTGATCGGTAGATCATAATTATTCAAACATTAACCAACCTCGACTTCTATTTTGCCTGATAATTACATCTGCTTCCCAAAACTACCCTTCTTTATAGGTCCATTCCTAGCTTCTTTTAGGGAAACCAAGGGGTTGCGGTTAGGACTTTACGTAATCCTTTTTTCGTCATCTTTCGCACATGGGACGTAGACATATGAATTTGAATAACACACCTCAAGATTAAAAATTCTAACTAGTTTAGATTGACTTTAACAGGCCAATTGAACGATTTACAATGTAATCGAATTGAATGATCGAAACCCGTTTTTTTCCCGCCTTAAGGCCTACCTTGCATGTACAAGATTCCTATTATTTCAAACGTTATTTTATTATGATTAATGAATCATCATTACTGAATAATTCATGAATCACGTCAAGTGTAATCAATCATTATTATTTTATCAAGGAGCTGATAAATTAAAGGTAAAGATTTTGTTCAATTGTTTACTTGACAAGACAAAAATAGATCTTGTGACATGACAAAACATGCGGCTGATTAAAAAACTCATACCCTTTTGAGGGAACTTTGAAATAAAGGAGTAATATAAAACTCAAATTTTATTCAAAAGCATGCGATTATTTAGCAGCCTGAAAAATATAACTGTGTTTGTTTCCGAGGAAACATCATTGAAGAACATCTAATTATAACGTTTTGCGTTTTAGGACTAATTAGGCTTCCATGATAGGTATGTAAAATTATGCAGATGTTTAATTCTATAAACATTTTTATATCAAATACAACAAGGTTAAATCTAAAAGAGATTTATACCAAACGCTTTATCAATTTCGAAAACAATCTGACTTTGACCATGAAAATTATTTTTGAAATTTACGATTAAAAAAAAGTATCTATTCTTTCAAATGATAATGATATGGATGAAACAGTCTGAGTTATGGCGGTGCATGGAACATACTCCATAACCAGTTGTATAGTGGGTTCCTCGCTTACTGACTCCATTGCAAAAACAGAATCGAAGGGACATGTCACGGCAGGCATTGAAGCTTCTGGAACAAGACAAAGAAGATTTCTTCAAACGTCTTGTTACCATGAGTGAATGCTGGGTCTATCAATATGATCCACAGACAAAAGAGATTATCAAAGAGTGGAAGCATGCTACGTCACCACCTCCCAAAAAGGCCAATGTGCAAAAGTTTGCAGGAAAGCCGTCTGTTTTTTGGGTTTGTCGTGGAGTCATCTTGACAGATTATCGAGCTAAGGGTCAGACCATTACTGGGGCTTCTAACTGCAACCTGCTGAGTAAGTTACGAAATGCCATTAAACAGAAGCGCCGCGGTATGATCACCAAACGTGTACGCCTGTTAGCTGACAATGCCCCAGCTCACACTTGTCAAACAGCTGCTGTGGAGGCACGGCGATGTGGCTTTGAAATCTTACCGCATCCCCCCTATTCACCCGATCTTGCACCAAGAGACTTCTTCTTGTTCCCTGAGATGAAAAATCCACTCGTGGACACCAATGGCATCATTCGAGAGGTGGAGGCTTGGTTTTCCATGAAGTCAGGGTTCTTCTATTCAGACGGTCTGCGCAAGGTTAAGAAGCGATGGGGAAAATGTGTATCTCTGGATGGTGACTATGTAGAAAAGTCTTAAAAACATGAGAACAAAATAAATTTTGTACCTTTGATATGTGTCTCTGATAAATGAAACTTTTTTATATCCCCTCGTATTATGTTTCCCAAAACCTCATAAATGACCTCCTTGGCGCTTCATAAAAATAACGTTGGCGCTATCCTCGTGCCAGATAAGTTGCCGTGACGTCACGAAAAATTAACACCTTTTCGTATTTCAGCTATAACTTTTTTGTCCGGCAACCCTATCTTGTCAAATTACACAGAAAGTTTAGAATTTAAATAAGCTTTCAACAGATGTAAAATAAATGTAAATACTGGTGTGAACAACGATTGTCGTTGGTGTCAAAATGGAAGTTTGTGTTTTCCCGGTAAATTAGCGAACCACGGAATAGTATCACTTTTTTTCATTGCTAGGAAAAAAATCCTTTTCTAACAAATGTTAATCAAATGTTTATTTTTCAAGAGAGGAAATGTCAGTGATCACGTTGGTGTGTTTACTTCTTGCATGCTACATTTAGGTCCGGTCGTATTGCAAGTTATCTTTTTGTCGACAATTTGTTGAACATTGTTGATCGTGACGTCATTGACAAACAATGCCCGTAAATTGTACTATTCGTTGGAATGTTTCGTTCGTTGTCACCACACATGCATGGTGACTGAAATTGCATCCACTTATTGATATGGCTCCAATCTTGAACATGATGTGAAATTTGGCAACATTAAAACGGAAATTAACATTGCCTTCATCAGTCCAAAACCGTTAACAGTTTCCGACGAGGAAAAACTGAATCTAAATAACATATTTGCATGTACAAAAACATGAGTCTGTAAAGTATGTATACAATGAAATTAAGACATTTTCAAGTATAGACAAGCAATCAAGAAATCAGAGACATTCACATAGTATATTTTCCAAATGACGTTTTATGTTAATTGTTTTTCTATCCCTCGTATAAAATCCGACAAGATAATCGAGAACGTCTCGCGTCACTTTCAACAGTACGATTTGCCTACATTACTTATGCAAATTCCTTATATCATTTCTACGCTGAAAAAACGTTCATATCGAAGCAAGAACACAATTCATCAAATGATTAGCATCTATGACAGATATCCTTCACTAAACCATGAATGATTCAAGCGAAATGAGCACAGTCCGATGTGTATTTCATCTAGGCTAACTTCGAGGTCGAAAACAATTTCCTGAAAATGATCAGTGGTCACCTCGTTGAGCTACTGGAAATAAATTGACCGCACAATTTCAAGCAAATAAATAAAATATAATTTCGAACCAAATTGTATATCAAGTGGACTTAACATTCTAACTTTATTCGGAAGAATATGTCTTCCATTTCAACATGAGAAAAGCATGTATCCCGAACCCGGCTAACTTGACTGACATCTGTCCATGACCGTATAAGCTCCGCCCCCTTCACGAGCTAGCACGATGACATTCGCGCAATAAATATCGCGGGAAACTTGTCTTAGTTTAATATATATAAGTATTATTCTCCTGTGGGCATTTAGCCTTATAGATCGAACACAGCCTTTTCAGTTATCGAGAAATATGAAATAAACAAACTGAACCTCTTCAATTTTGCTTTATATTAGCCACGCCCCAATCACGGCAAGTAGTCTTCCTTAGACTATGTTTGGCGATACACTGCCACAGACTATGCGATAGCTAGATGACTTGACAAAAGAATCAAGCTGCTTTTAGCTGAAGTATTAATCAAGAGGAGCTAAACAGTAACTCACTCACTCACGAGGAAATATCATGGGATATTCCTTTCTGCATCACAAATCATTTGTTGATAAAGCAGACAATAAAGTAATTTCCAAATTTCTAGTTAAAGATTAATAGTTATTTTTTTAAAATAATAATTAATTTCATGATAATCAGTTTACGTAAACGTGATTTGAAAATATATGAAAACTTAAAAAGAACTAATTGAAAACCAGGGTTTTCAAAGCAAAGTTAGGACAGGAGGCTTTCAAGATGAATTCAACCTGAAGTCAGACCTAAAAAAAATCATTAGGGATATGGGTTTATACAAAGTAAATATATACCCAGTTTATGATTTGATTAAAACTTGATGAAAATCTATGAATGTCTGACAACTAAAGTGCCCTTCAACAATACAATGTCAGATAACAATATTTCTTGCCTCTCAAAACTTAGATATTTTTTTTCAAATTTGAGTAAATTCACAAAAGGACAAAATGTTTTGGATGATTACAACTTTACATCATAATTTTTTCCATATTAAATGTAATTATTTAAATCTCTTTTGTGTCTGGTATAATCACAGTATTAATCAGGTATGAGAAACAAGTATATGTAAATAAGGTGGAAGATAAATACAGGTAAAATATGATAATTTCAAATTTATTCAATAATTGTTTACAAAACAGAATGAAACATTTTATATGGACAGAGATAATTGAAAGATTTAATTTTGCTCTCAGTTTATTCTTCCTCTTGAAGCTAATGAATAGATCTTGAATCCAAGAACCAGTTTTACAGAACAGAAGCTAACATCAATCTCCTGTCATCCCCTCCCTGTAACCAGGAATTACTGTAAACCTACAAATATAGAAATTAAAAATTAATTTCTCTGATAACAATTAATTCAAACAAATCAGACACACAAATAAAACAAATTATTGATATCAAGGTATTCACACATCAGTACATTAAAATCATGATATATATCTCCTTTCATTAAAACTTTAAGTTCATCTGCCATTAACTTTGGTTACGCAATCCAGAAGTTGAGTGGAATCAGCTAGGATAAATGCATTTAAAATCTATTATAGCATTATGTGATTTAAACTTTCTCTTTGAATAATGTTACATTTGTTTGAAAGATCATTGCTGCATTTGCTGCATTAAAAAGCATAGAAATTTGTAGATTCAAAGCTCATTGACTGTTATTGCAACATCATTGCACTACATGACAGTCACAATGAACTTATTTCAGCAATATATATATCCTTTACAAACTTAATGTTTGGTAGTGTAGGGATTTTTAAAAAATCAATAGCAAAAAAATAGGGTATTTGGGGATGATAATAAAATCAAATGTGATGATTCGAACATGAATAAGCGTATCAATCATAAAAAACTCATCTCTAGACAATTCTCACACAAAAACACATAGAAAAGCTATTTAAGTTACAAATTGCAGTGACATTATCAGTATCAGTCAGCTTTTAACTTATTGCACACAAAAATTCCATGTGATCAATATATCTGAGAGAATGTTTCCATGTTCTTATCATTTACCTTAAAAAGAGTTTAATTATTATTGAATTGAAAAAATACTCAATCATGGAATAAAGAATGATGTTACATAATGTAAATACTTTTCAACTTTCCACTAATTGACAAGTGGAATACAGAGAGTACAGAACCAGATCTATATGTTCAAAGCTGGTGTTGAATATTCATAAAAATAAGCCATCCACCTCAATAATTTTATTTCTTTCTATATCTTAGGGACCGGTCATTTATTACAGGGGGGGGGGGGGGTGGGCCGGGGGTTTTCAGGGGAGGGTCAGAAAAATATATGCAGCCACCAGGGGAGGGTCATGAAAAAAAATACAAAAGGTTGGGGAGGGTCATTTTGAAATAGACAATTATAAAACCATCCTTCTTTAGCAATTGAAAGTGGGGCTGAAAAATTGTCATAAAGCCTTATCAAATGAAAGAAAATTCCAGAATATGAGCAAGACTGGTTTATATTCTTAAAAACACATGCTCATATAAAAACATCACCATGAATTCACTGCTCAATTCATTGTTCTTTATTCTTGTAGAACAAAAAGTAGAAAAGTAGTTCTGTTGGACTGAGAGTTTATACAAGCAGTTAACAGGTGTTTGCTATATTTTTATACAACAAAGATGGATATTTGATAACTAATAGACTCATAAAGTTAAAACAGCTAGTCAAATTATTAATATCTGAATGATGAATGATACAAAGTTATGAAACCGTAACACTTTAGCAGATGGCTTGATTGGTGCAAATTTGTTAATATAGCCATATCTATGAAAAGTATCGAAATGCATATTTAGAAAAATAAATTCCAATGTTGATATTCCAAAAATTGGGAACATTTGCTATATTCATACTTAAGCTTCCATACTTTTTGGGTTTTACACTTTATTGTTAAAATATTATGTAACATGTAACAAATGTAACATATGTAATTTCTGTGAAACCTAGATGTGCCTTTATTATCCTTATAATATGTACCTTCAAAATTTGATAGATTTCTTGTTCTACAAACTTAATGTACTTGTTCTAAACTTAAATTTGTTTAAATCAAACTCACACACAAACAGTTTAAATGTTATGAAATTTGATGATTTACTTCCTATAAAGTAAAGATTTGACATTTTCATTGTTTGGTCCTATACTCTGAAAGTGTTTGAAGATAGATTTTAAATCTTATTTTGTATTTAAAAGAAATTATTATGTCAAGAGCTTATCTCCCATCCTGGTCTTTCCATGGTTTTATCAATTTATGAAATCATTGTTTCAAGTTTTCAGTGGAATAATGTGGTCAAGATATGTTCTTTGATGGAATTTTTAACTAGTGCAATATCATAGCTCTTTTTATCTCTGTTGAAAGTAAATTCAATAAAGAAGTTGATCATCCATTAAAAAATTCCTTCTCTTCCTTAGTGCTAACCAGTGAGTATTTTGTTATTTAAAGATTAAAAAGACATTGTGATTTGAATTTTAAAAATAAATAAAAAATGAGCATTAAAAATAAGATGATAGAATTTACACTATGTTAAACACATGTGTGTATTATAAGCAATAGTATTCAAAACCTATTTTGATATACAGTTGATGTTCTAATAAAACTGATTTTAAAACACTATAGACCATTATCAGATATGTTAAACCCATCAATGGAAGGGTAAATCTGTTGGGTTTTTTCAACATTAATTTAAGCGTTACTTAAAGACGTTTCTCTTTTGGAAATATTTAAAAAAAAATTGAATGTAGAACCGACCATAAATCTTAAAAATACCAATTTCAAGAACTTTCGTAGATATGATTTGGGGGAGGGTCATGAAAAAAAAATAGGCTTAAATTGGAAGGGCCATGAAAAAAATTGCGACAAGTTGGGGAGGGCCACATTTTTATAGACAATCCAAAGTGAAAAACCCCCGGCCCACCCCCCCTGTAATAAATGACCGGTCCCTTATTGAAATATAGGAATCAGTTTTGATCAGTATTGTTAGGGCTAATTCTATAAACATAAAAACTTGTAAAATATTTTATGAATTAATGAATTATCTTTTTCAATTAGATGAACATTGCCATTAGATGCAATTTAACAAGAGAATACTCACGAAAAAACAAGCACTGTCCCAGCAGGGCTTGACACATTGGCTCGCAGCGCATCTGAGAGGAGGGAACCAGTTTTGAACGTTCGTTTGTATCACGAGATTAGTTTCCAGACGACACATTCGGGCATGCAAAACAGTCTGTCGGATCATTCCAAATATAATGCTGGTTTCATGATAATTATTGCCCAAGTTCATTATTTCCATTACAAAATAATATGCTCAATGCCTCAAAACAACAATATTATGGTATTTAGTCTTACGAGTTTAAATTAGTTAAAACATTTGACTATATAATTTTTAATAAATTGCTTGTGTTTCATCACATTTCAAACGACATACTATTACTGTACATATTTTACTAGCTCCATCAGCATCACAAATATGCATCAATATCAACTGAAATAAGATTTTATAGTTAGAGAAATAAATCTGACGGTGTTTCAAATTATTTTGCCTTTCACTAAACGTAAATTTGCTGTACTACAGTACTAAGTCCGCGTGTAAAAATTACCCTCGTAGACTCTAATTGAAATAAGGTAAACATATCTAATACGACAAAAAAATAGATTTTTCCCACAATAATAGAAAACCATTATAATTAAAGTTTCCTAAATGAACAATGAGTATACCACGTTGGCCGGTGGATGATTGATGCCGTACAAGAACTATTCTAACAGTCTTTAGGAAACGTCAATTAAGGCAGTAGGTCAGTGACACCACGACCGCCATATTTGTTCACCGCGGAGCAAGGTGCCCGATTTAATGTCTAATGTTTTGGACGTTCAACGACTACAGAGTCATGAAGATGCATGCATTTCCAAAATAATGAAGTAACGGGTAATTATCTACAAGTGTTTCGTTGTTTTTCGCGGGACAATTTGTCAATCGGTTTTTTGGACAGGATATTTACACGACATCACGAAAGAGCCGACCAGTCATTTTTGATAGTATATCAAATTAGTTTACATGATGACTTTCAGTTACGTGCCATATATATCTGATAATAAAAATTGCTATTAAATGTTATGGAGATACAGTTGAGAGACCTAGGAACAATGTTCAGTCAATTATTTTTTAATACTTGAAAGGTAAATAACGTAACACGATTTTCTCATTGGAAGTACACTTTGCCACTGTATCAGAAAGTTAAAATGGCGGCCACTTCAAACTGTTTTGTTGATGTATTGTGGAAAAATAGGTTTAACTCAAATAAGAATGAACCAATAATAATGATTTTGGTACCAAAATTAATGCTTAGTAATTTTTCAATGCAAATAATACAAAATTTATGTTGATATATCAATTAAATAAATATTTAATAATTCTGATTGGGGAATGTCATGGAATGTACATTTATGTACATCCCGGCACCTGGATGGCGTTTCGTGTATGTACATGTATGTCCTGGCTGGCAGCAAGGGAGTTACTCCCTTGCTGCCAGCCAGGACATACATGTACATACACGAAACGCCATCCAGGTGCCGGGATGTACATAAATGTACATTCCATGATATACCCCAATCAGAACAAAATAAATATTTATTTAATTGATATATCAATATGAATTTTGTACTATTTTCAAATAAAAATCTCTAAGTATTAATTTGGTGCCAAAATCATTCGTATTGGTTCATTTTTATTCGAGTTAAACTTATTTTTCCAAAATACATGAACAAAACAGTTTGAAGCGGGCGCCATTTTAACTTTCTGATACAGTGGCAAACTGTACTTCCAATGAGAAAATGACGATACGTTATTTACATTTCAAGTATTGTAAAATAATTGACTGAACAATGTTCCTAGGTCTCTGAACTACATCTCCCATACATTTGATCATAGTTTTGATTATCGGATATATGGCACGTAACTAAAAGTCATCATGTAAACAAATTTGATTTCTGATAAAAAATGACGGGTCGTGTTTATCGTGATGGTAATGAAATATCCTGTCCAAAAACTCCCATTGACAAATTGTCCCGCGAAAAAACCCCGAAACAGTGAAACATAATTACCCATTACTTCACATTTGTGTACATTTATACTTTTTCATGATGCCTTAGACTTGATATTTCAAAAACATTACTCTTTTAATCGAGCACCTTCTTCCAGGGTGAACACAAATGGCGGTCGTGGTGTGACTGACCTACTGCTAGATCGGCGTTTCCTAAAGACTTTTAGAATACTTCATGTACAGCATCAATCATCCACCGGTCAACATGGCAAATCAATTGTTCGTTTAGGAAACTTTAATCATAAAGATTAAGTTTTATAGTTGGGGAAATTCCATTGATTTATCGTATCATGTTTATTTACCTATTTCAATTATGCTAAGAGGGTAAAACATTTTACGAAGGGTTATAGGTACCATACTACCGTACAGCAAATATATTTTAGCTAATTTGAAACACCGACAGATTTATTTCTCTGTCTGTGATTTCAGTTAATAAAAATGTATACTTTTGATGGAGCTAGTCAAACATTTTAGAAAATACATAGCCATAGGCTACAGTGGAAATGTACAATTATGTACATGTAGGCCTACAATCGTGTCAATTTTTTTTTACCCTAGGCCAATTTTATACTCTCAGAAATGTTAAAAAAATGTACAAGTATCATAAATTGATTAATGGAGGGATGATTGTTATCAGTTGCAGTTTATAAATACTGTAATTTCAATTTATTTTGAGATTCTGGTGTCAACAGAGGCTGGGCCGTTATCTTGTCGTTAGTTTCGAAGGTAATAGGGCCTGTAAGTAGGTCACGAGAACATGCGAGACATCTTACTAGGGCCTGTAAGTAGGTCACGAGAACATGCGAGACATCTTACTTCCGGGGAATTTGCTAAACTGGTTCCAAATTTTGCGCTTTTGCGCTGTCATTTACTATGGCGTTGTCCATCGTGTACTGGGAAGAATATGTGGCAGGATCGAAGAAGTTGACCAAAAAGAACGAAGCATGTGTTGATTGAAGTCCTTCTAGGGTCAAACAGTTTTTGTTTGATCCTGAGGAGAATGTTGTGTTGGCCCAAGTTAAAGCCAGCATGAAAGACAAGTGCTACAAAGTACAAGTAAGTTCGATAAATTCAGTTGTGTCGGCTAAAGATACGCGGAGTCTAGACTAAAGATATGCACTTGTAGTCGATGTATGGGATTTAAGTCGTGTTTTTAATTATTTTATTTCGTATTTTTGAAAATATTATAACATATCAAAATGGTAAAATGAGAATGATGATTATGACCATGAAATACTGAAACTGAGAAATTTAGCAAAGTTTACAACACTCTTAACAAAGAGGTAGTTATGTTTGGAACAGATTAAAATATTATAAAAATAACTAAATAGGGTACACTATGTAAGGTTCATGGAAAGTCTGCCTTCGTAAGTTTTGCGTACAATCGATGACCTTTAGAAGTATGGGGGTAGTCATCTTAGTGTTCAGTGTCCCCGAGACAAGAAGTTTATCTGGAGTTTCTACATTGATCTATCAATAAAACCTCAAGCTTTGACCACGACATGAGATTTTTAGATTTCTTACATGTTGTGTGAATAATAATGACTGTATGTCTTAGAGCTACAGAGTCATTTGATCTATTTCAAAGAAGTCGTTATGAATAATCATGACCTGTAGGTTATGTCATCTTCTGATGACTCTTCCCAGCAGGCACATAGACGTCTATTAGACGTCTAATAGACGTCTAAAAGACGTCTAAATATAGTCTAATCTGTGGGACTAGAAAGACGTCTAAGCCTAGACGTCTATTAGACGTCTAAAGGTAGACGTCTATTAGACGTCTTGACGTATATTAGACGTCTTTTAGACGTATATCAGACGTCTTTTAGACATTGATTAGACGTCTTTTAGACGTTTATTAGACGTTTTTTAGACATTTATTAGACGTCTATTAGACGTCTAGTAGACGTCTTTTAGACGTTTAATAGACCTTTTTTAGACGTTTGTTAGACCTACATTAAACCTCTATTAGAAGTGTAAATACCTCCCAAAGTATTTAACAGAAGTCTGAAAAAAGTTTAACACATGTCCTTTAGTGGTTGTGTTATACCCCAGTATAATAATGTTATGCAGTGGGAACTTCATCAGGTTTCAGAGCTTCAAACAAAAACCTGTAATTTGTAAGGCACAATTGCATATTTTAGATGAAAATGGATACAATTAAGCCAAATTATTTCACATTTAAAACAATATAATGACTAATAATGGATACCATTTTAGAATTTGATATGGTAACTTAATTTCATGTTTAGGTTTACATTTTCTTATGAATAGATTAAAAAATTTCAAACTAAGTGATGAGCAATTGTGCCTTGAAAATAAGCAAGAAAAAAGCTCAAATAAGATGAAATATTTATTCAATATAAAAATCTATTTAATGCAATGAACGTATATATTGTGATAATACAAAAATATTTGCTTTTATATATTTTGAAAAATTAACTTTAGTTAGAATCAGATTTGTCAAATCTTCATATCAGTGTCCAAAGCTGAAGATTAATTCTTAAAGTATGAATGTCCTGATTCAAGGCCATTTTCTTCCTGCACCCTCGAAGAGCATCTTAAAAGAATTCCGCCGTTCTTGAGAATTGTATCCTTGACTGCGTCCTTGTAACAGATTTGTCAAAGTATCTGAAAATAAATTGAAACCTTAATTGTTATCTCAACTCATGATCATGGTCAACATTTGTACCTATATATATTCAGATTCAAATCAAAATATATGTTAACACTGTTAAATATTTGGTAAGCTACGTGTCCTGAAAATTTCAATATAAATGTATACACAGACACCAAATGAAACCATATTACTAACAAGAAACTAATAATAGTTGAATCTACGTCATAAGTCAACTATTATAAAAAGGTTTCTATTGCAGTGAATTAAAATGACAGTTATTTGAAAATCAAAATGTTCCACACTGAATCAGGTTCTCTGCATTTAATAAGGGTGTCTAAATAATTAATATTCCACTATGAAAGTTCGGGTAACAAAATACCAATTAATTGTTATCTCAATTTATGATTATGTACATTTGTACCTATATGTTCGGATGCAAATCAAAATATATGTTAACACTGTTAATTATTTGGTAAGCTACGAGTCCAGAAAAAATTGATTTAATAAAAACATAAACGTATACACAGACACCAAATGAAACTTAATTATATATTACTAACTAGAAACTAATAATAGTTGAATCTAAAAGGTTTCTTTTGCAGTGAATTAAAATGACAGTTATCTGAAAATGAAAATGTTCCACAGGTTCTCTGCATTTAATAAGGGTGTATTAATCATTAATATTCAACTATGAAAGTTCGGGTAACAGAAAACCTAGGGAAAGAATTTGGTCATGAATTATTTGGTTTCATTAAAAAAATAGAGAAAGCTATATTTTCCTTCAAATATGTATACTAACACACTACACACATATTTTGAAGTAGCATCACAAAATTACAAGCTGAAAGTTATTTATGGAAGAGGCTGTACACACCATCAGATGCACGACCATTGAAAACAAAGGAAAGATACCGACGAATGAGAATCTTGATTACTGACAAGGTAAAACTAATTAGCGTGTCCTATATACAGTAAACATAGTCTTACCTAAACTGTGGACGAAAAAATCCGTAAGGAACACCACTTCAGATGCGTTGATATCGAGGAATCCCATCTCTTTTGAGAACAAAGGATTGAAAATGGCGCCTAATTAAACAAACCCAAGACCATTGTGACAGCGACGCAACATTGTGACGTCAAAACGGTTGGCCTTTGTGACGTCATACCATGGGAACGGCATTCGAAAGAAGGCGGCCGCATGTAACTTTGTGGCAAACTTGGACTAAGAAAGCCAGTTGATAATATTTTCGTTTTTCAAGAATAAATCATTTGTAACATTCTACCGGTAGAAACAATATAAAAAGGACAAAGACAACTGTCAAATCGGAGTACGGCACGAATTTTCTAAGAAACTGGAAAATTCAAACTGGAGTCGGGCCGGCACTAGAGAACATGTTGTATCAATTCGTGGTAATTCGCCTTAGCTAATTTGCGGGTTTTCATTGTCATTCAACATAGGCCGGGTAATTTTGTCAATTCAACCAATCAGAAGTGAGACTACAACGAAGTCATGTTACAATATTATTTCAATCATATAACAATCGATTGTTATCCTGGGACATCAATGATTTAATTTTTGGTTTTCTTGTTGTTTGTTTGAAATCTCATACAGTCGAATAACAACCGGGTCTCGAGTGAAACTTCATTCCTCCACTCGGACACAGATTCAACCATATATTATCTTCCAAGTTATATAGGCATATATAAATACAGATCAGTGTTATTAATCTGAATTTTCACTTGAATTATGCAAAATTCAAGATATTTGACGTGTACTCATCTCAGCAAATCGACATTTCACGATGTTTTGACATTTTAGCAAGGCACATTATGAATGAAAACTTTAATCATCGTTGACAAGTTTAAAATCAATTCCTACAGCAAATGACCTTTTAGCAAAAGTATAAATCTTTCTATTACTTTTTTAATAACGCCAGTCACGAAATACTACTGCAGTAGGCAACCTGAAAAATTGCCGTGGCCGCCTGCCATTTTCGAAGCTTGCGGGCTTAGCCTCGTTTTCAATGTCTAGGTCACTGCTATGCAAAAAATATTAAAGTCATAGTCTCATTTTTGTTCGGCAACTAAACTGAACTAATTATTCTTCACGAACAAAATCTGACGTTCACGCTAAATACATTTTAAATTTGCTGAAAGAATGCAATCGAACCGCATTGCTAAACCTGCCTAGATACGTTCCTGATATTTTTTGTTCCGTTTTTGTCGAAATGATTTGTTGGATTGTCACATAAAAAATAGAGCAAAGCTATTCAATAGGATAGTTTATGAATTCCATTTTTATAATTCATAATTTTATGAGATAATGAGACGACAAATTATCTGCAGTTTTGTATCCATTTGCAAATAAGCTGTTCAGTCTATGATTTTACTTATCGGAAACTGATAGTGTGCGCGGGCTAATGAAAGCGACCTTTATTTATGTTGTAAAGTTGCCAAAAGTTACATCATTTTCAAGATAGAAACAATAACTATCAGTGGATGAAAGTTCAGTCATTATGCTTTTATTGTAAAAAATAAGAAGGTATTTCCACACACAATCTATTTTCCGCACTCTGTTTGTTAGTGACGTAACGCGAAACAATGTCCAACAAAATGATTACAAAAAGATAACTTTCGTATTATTTCGTGAACAATCAGTCGCACGGAGAAAGTAAACATACCATCGTGATCACCGTCGTTTTCTCTCACGAAAAGAAATAATTGATTTACATTTTAAAAAACAAAAATTTAATTAGAATCTATGAAACAACAGAGTAACAGTTCAACAGTTTAAAATCAACGCATTTTCATTTTAAACTTGACTTTTTCACAAAAAAATACATTATTCCAATGATGAACATCTCAGGATTCCACACTTAAAATTTGTTTGACCGACATCTTGCGTTTGTGCTAAATGTTAGCGGCACTGTGCGAGTGTGTAGCGTCAACTGCCGGGCATTGAGAGGGTTAAATGGGAATAGGATCTGATTTTATCTCTCTTATGCAAGATTTAACGAAAGAGCAAATGCAAACTATGATATACAAGGGTCTCTGTGTTTGGTTGAAATTTTGTAGTGAAAGGTCAGAATAAAACTGTTTCATTGGCTGGATCATAGGTCATTTATATCCTCTACGTACAGATACTAAGGTTGGATCTTCTGCTTCAACTCACCTGTTCAGGAGCAGCAATACCAGAATACACACAGGACGCCACCAGTTCCTTACAGAAGTCCTCGTTATCACAAAATCTGAGACCAAAAACCGTGTAGTCTTGCTGCAGGATATTTTGCCGGAACCTCTCTGCTAGAGCTTTTAGTACTGCTTGTACAGGTTTCACATTAATTTGAGTTGGCGATTTCTGTTTCTCATCTGATGCGAGAGTAAGTTTCTGTCTTATCACGGAGAGTGTTGCATACTTCACACAAAACAACGGGTCTGTATCACAGATAACACTCAGTACACTCTCATAAATTGACGGATGAGCAAATACACAAACACCGTTCTTCCACACAGTGATGTAGCTGCCTTCTTGCTCACGTTCAACTTTCAGTAGTGACACTCGTCGTGCATCATCCTCAACAGCATAGGCATCAAACTTTCCATTGTTCTTTATCATTAGTTCAAATAGATCTTTGCAGTTTTCTGTATACAGCACAGCCGTTGTAATATCAAGGAACTTCAGGGGCGTCTTGAAGAACTCTTCAATGTCAAGGTCACTTTTCTTGGCTTTCAGTTTCGGGTACATCATGCTACAGTGCGGAAAACCGTGAGCAATGTCAAGGTCAGCTACTCTCTGTTTAACTTCTGAAATTTCTTTCAGTTTACTTTGTGTTAGATAGTAATCAAGTATTTCTAATCGTTCGTCTTTGATTTTCAACGAGCTTAGGTCAACAACGTTTTCGGGATCCAGGATTGAGTCTCGGAAATGACCCAGATAATCCCGTGCTTCATGCACCACATTCTTTCTGCTGATAAATATTACTTTTATTTGGTTTTTATGAGTAATGAAATGTTTATGAATATCGTTCATCACATTCTTCCATTTATTAATGAGGACCTGGTCGGACGTGAAGGCACCGAATCTGTCGTCCAGCATTATCACACTATTTTCATTCAGCCTTAAAAGTAATGTGCATTCTTCAGGCTCATCTATGCTGCATACATTAATATTGTGTCCAATGCTGTTCTCTCTCTGTTGTTTGTTCTGAAGTTCTTTCAGGACAAGGTAACCCAGAGTTGTCTTCCCATCACCAGCGTTACCTGTTATAGTCACCCAGTTCCTCCCACTCTGCAGCATATCAACCACTGTGTCTACAGCTGATACGTGGATCATACCAGACGTTACCGATTCGATTGTCGTTTTTGTTTTTTCTGCAAAGTGACGTCATTGTATGAACTATCATAAATGATTCTCAAAAAAATCTTCAGTCAAATGAATTTGAATTAAAAGGAAATTTGTTGTTCTAAATGCAACTATAATTCATTTGATGACAGTTTTGATAAACATGCCATCATGTTAAATTATTCAATCCATAAACTCTTAGAATTGTTTTCCTAATGAAGAAAGTCAAGGAGGTTACTTACTCGTAAGATCTATAATCTGTTTTTTGGCCTTCTCTGCAATACAAAGACATTCTTGTAAATATCTCGTCAAACCTGAATTAAGCTTGTTAATGTAAGAGACGCTGTTTTCAATCTAGTTTGAATAAGATGAGAAGAACATTGGAGAAGTTAAATGATAATCCCCGTTATCATTCATATCTCATCATCAATACATGCACAAAGGTTATACACTGACTAACTTACCGTCCCAGTCTGCTGGCATCATCGGTTCCTGAAGTTCCAACACTGAAAATAAAGTTTGAATGTTTTGAAAAAACGTGGTCATAACCTAACGATAAAAGTGATGTTTAGTATTTGATGGATATTCCTTTGTTTCATTAATCATTTTCTGAAATTAGACTTGAACGTTAATCAGTTTAACCAGTTAACCAATTACAACGGACAGTGGTAAGATCCTTAGTCTCTCTGTCCTTTGTCCTCAACTAATGTTTAGTGTCAGCCAGCTGATCGATTCCTGGAATAAGTGACTATAGTCCTAATACTTGTTCCTTAACTAAACTGGACACAATATTATGAGTCATTAAAATCAATATTCAATTCCACTGGTGAAAACTAACAACTGGGCACATATCACTCATTGGTTGAACCATAAAATTACTGCGTCAGAATATCAGCTTGTCACATTGACCAACGTGCAATTTTCTTTCGTTTATAGATTGCTCATTATATATGTATATTTGAAAAATGAAAACTTGAGTTGACACTTGTTCTAAGTTTCATTTCAATGAGTTTTGGATGCGACGCATTTGGAGCTTTTACGAATATGCATGGCAAATATAAATAATTTCACAAAGTAAGATAGACTTTGATTAATTAGCAAGTGACAAGTGGTCAGCTTGAGTAGTGTACAAATCACTATTAATAAGGGATTGAGAGCTACTGTTGTTGCCTGTTCCCGGTCGGTCCCAGTCTATCAAATGATCTTTTGCTTTCATAGCAGAATTGACATTTCTTGTGAATGAACACGCATTGTTAAATCAACTGGACCGAAAACATATCTATCACTTATAATCCGCATCTACTTTACTTGATTGATAGTGAATTTATGAAAACAGGTATTTTTATGAACGCTTAAAAAGTTAATTTCTTTGAAATCATGCACACGAGGCACCTACCTCCATGACGCCATAAATAGTGCTACGTCATGTCACAATCAATATGACTGACATTCAAATTTTAACCTGGAGAGGCCATCGTGCTAGAAAGCGTTTGTTAGCAAATGTGAATATGATTATGTACCTAGTTCTACAATATCTATAAGAAAGAGTAAACATCGGATGGTTCAAGTATGCCATGCCATGGGGTTGTCTGATAAGTCGCCCATATGAACTGTTTTTGAACTGTTGAATTGTTTCGGAATATTACCAACTTTTTCTGGAAAAGAATTTATATATATATAATACCTGCGATAACTAATGAGCTTGAATAAATTATAAATATATATAATCAACACGAATATGGAAATTATATAAATAGATTGTATACTCACATTCCTCATCATGCCTGCTATATCTGAGAACAAAATTCAGAAGTCAAAATATGCATTGAGAAAAAGTGGCTTATACAATTTAGGGAGATTCATGTGTAGACTGTGAAGCCCTTATTAGGGGTCAAAGGCACTCTAACACTTGAAAAAATAATAATCCCGTGAATCTATACAGAATCAACAAATTGATAAATTACAATCCATTTTGCTAAGGAGTCTACACAAGATTCTAGCTTTATCAGACATTTCCTCCTTCAAAAGACAAACATAGGTTTCAACGTCATCAATCTTTTTTAATGTAATTCTCATTAGTAGTCATTACACATCTGTCCACAAAACTGCTGCTTGCTATAATCAATGGCTTTTGAGAAGGAGTCTGGAAAACGGAAGGACAGACAGACTAATACAACCTCCAAGTCAGGGCGCCTTCCCTTCGAGGACCTCTAGTAGTATATTAGTGGCGAATACTCGCTGTCTAGCTGGGAGCTAGAGACTAAAAGACACTGTAATGCTATAAACCTACTAGGCCTTTCAAGCTGACGTGCTAAAACTTGAATAATAAAAAAAAGAATCAATGTTATCGTTTTCTGAAAATGAATAAAATTGTTGGTTTTTAAATCTAATTTTTTATAACTTTTGTATTCATGAGACAATCATTGTTTTAATAGTTGATATATATACGTTACTGTTAAAGCTTAGTTCGTAAAACAAAATCTATCAAAATATATGTGTCTGTTCTGAATGAATAACGTCATTTCGCAATATATTGACATTGTTGCTTGAAGCTTCAATAGGCTATTGACATGGTCCCAAGACAATATATATTCCAAAATGATTCATAATAACAATCAGTCAGAATCAGTCATTTCTAGCGCCATGTCGTTTGTACTTTTAATTCAGGAGAAGAATGTGAAAACGTTTTTATTTGGTTGGTGTGGCACCTGTGGTCTCCTTTAGGGTCGCCAAATTTACATAGAGATTGCATTAGGCCAGGTTTACCGAGCCTAATACATATTTTTTTATTGTTTATATAGTGATATTTACGATATCAAAACATACGAAGGTAACAATCTCTTTATCATATAATGTCATTTTGAAATAAACCTCCTTTTTCGGTTAAATTAGGTTAATTTTGTGTCCACTTTACAAAAGAAAAGGGCGTATGAATATACCCACGTCATCACTAGGCAAACTCACATTCAATTTCGCATCATAGGAAAATGACGTCACACAGGAGCAAAATAGTCCAACTTGTCAAACCTTTTACAACAAGAGTGTACTCGTTTAGTTTGAATAAGACATCACACAAAATACGCCATAAATGTTTCAGATATATATAATATCGTTCAAAACATTTGAAATTGAAACCGAGACGACCCGTCGTATGCAGTGTTGGAATCTTCGTCAGGCGAGAGTGTTCAAACATCCCTTAATAATCTACACCATCGATGTGCACAAAGTAGTGTTTGCTCCCATTGTACATGACAATAAAAGCTGCGATGGTACCTGTACCTTTTATTTGTTGTCGGTGCTATCACAATCTCCGATCGACGAGGCGGTCATGTTTGTTTACATTGACGCTTACGTCTGCAAAACACACTAAACTCGACACATCGTTGTATTGCTAAGAAAACGTTTCGGATCCGCTCTTCTCGGTACGGAGCTAGCGAAAGTAGTGCGACCTAGTTAACCTCACAATGAGTTGGATATTAAGGATGTCCGCTCCTCAAATTTAAAGTATTAAACTTTTTTTCTAACTTGTTTTTTTCAAAGGTTTAGTGTATATGCATGAAATATCCACTTAAAAAAATAGGGGTTAGTGTGGGTTTTTTCGAGATATTCTAAGACAGAGATCCCACTGTCAGTCAGAGTTTTAACATGGGAGTCTATGGGGAAATGATGACCTTTTCGGAGAAATCTTAAATTTTAATTAGTTCCTGTATTAAACTTTTTTTAATATGAAAACATGTTAGAGTTAACATAATCTTCTTCCAGAAAAAAGTGAAAAATATATATGGTACTGTGGGTTTTTAGCCGCTGTGGCACATCATGTATTCAAACATTTCAATTAAATTATCAACATTCAAGCTATTTTTGGACTAAAACATGCTTTCTCCCACCCATTATCTTAAAATATACCTTAACGCATTCATACAAATCATATTCATTAAACAACATCTACTTTCTAAGAAACATAAATAATAGAACTTGCTCAAATAATAGTTACAATTAAAATTGCTGAGTCATCAAAATTGTGAATAATTTCAATATGAAAATACTACGTTTCTTTATTTTGATGAATATTTAGTCTGAAATCATCAAATTTAAGAAATTACCGCTTCATTTTGTTTTATTATATAAGAACATTATGATTTAAGGTTATTTGAATTTTGTAACTGTGACGGAGGAGCGAACATCCTTAAAGCACCTGTGAGTGTTTTAAGACAGGTACCCTTACTGACCAATTGAGCGCATTACTTTCAGCCCATTGAACGCAATCCATGTTCTTCCCGAAATCGTATTGAAGCATAACATTGATGAAAAAAGAAGAAAGCCAATGGATTAGTTCATCTTTAACGTCGAAAATTAAATTTATTCACATTTCAGATGAAACTAAAAATAACAAGTGGTGTAACTGAGGCAAGTGTGATGGATTTGAGTATATCGACTATTGAAAACCAACTGCCACAGTCCCATTCTTCGCCTCACAAGATGACGAAAGACAGTAGATTGCTATGTTGCTACTGCGGCAAGGAGTACGGATCACCAGTGGGTCTGAAACAGCATCAACGACTGAAGCATGGCCTTGAGAAAAGCCCAACTTACAAATGCTACATTTTCAATAAAATTTTCATTAACAAGAACAATTATACAGGCCATATGAATGCCCATTCTGGCACAGAGCCTTTTGATTGCAACGAATGTAAAATGTCATTCATTTACAGGAACAAGTGCCTTGTTCATAAAAGGAAGTGCCTCATTAGCTGTAAAACAAAGTGTGACAAGTGAGACAAGTATTTCAAGAATGCGCGCATAGTTAAGGAGCACACACACAAAAAAACAACAAAAAAACAAAGGAACGAAAGATCACAAGTTTCCCTCTCAGTCGTCAAATCCATCTCGATTGGACTGTGACAGTCCTTATGCGCGGTTTTCTTGGGTGGGTTTATATAAAAAAGGTTAAGAACTTGGTCGGTGAGAGATCCATTTCTATGGGATATCACGTAGTTTTACAACATGTATTTATCGATATGAAGTTCTAAATTGTCTCGAAAAATGAAGGTATTTGTAATAAACGTGAGAGAATTATATCTTGAGAATAAAGTTTTGTTTTGTTCAAGATCAATATTTGTAGAAATTTTGTAGATTAACTTGAATTGCCGGTTTTGGTTGTGTGTATCAACTGGCCCAACGACCGGTGAGTTTTGACCTAACTTCGGACATTACCACTCACTGTTCTCGTATATATGACAGCTTTAATATATTCCTGGAAATGGTTCCTATTATCGTCAAACAAACATCACGTCGTTTATGTACAATAATAAAACATTTATTTCGCACATATAAATTAGTGTCTTAATTATATGCGACCTTCTTTCCGATGATAAACTTCTCTGTAACTCCCGAAAGCTAGAATTTGATGGCTGTTCGATATGTCTTTTTGATATACTAGGTTTCACTTTCTTATTCACCTTTAAAATGCCCAAACAAATCAGAGTTTGATTCTAAAGTAGTTTATCTTGTACAACGAATATAACATGTGATCTTTTGGCTCTCTTACATTCCCTGAAATTTGAGTAAACATTTACATGAAAACAAATATTGTTCAATTCAAATATTAGATTGATTGTTCCTATCCGAAAAAGTAAGTCGAAGATAGGTCAAATAAGAAAATGTAGCGAAAGAAATAGACAGGTTGAAAAAAAACAATTGTAAAAAATTAATTGCCGATATTACAAGTTCCGCCAGCCAATAATATAAATTGTTCCAAGTTCAGGCGACCTCTGTGGTGTTCTAACCTCCGTCACTTTGCCTACACACTTACCGACCCTACCCTGCTACTACAGGTAAGAAGACGGGGAGTTTTATGAATTATCAACTCATTTATTGTTTTTACATTAGCAACGTTTCCATATTGATCCTGATCGAAAACAGTACGAGGATCAACATAAAAACGTTGCTACTGCCTATAATAACTAAGTTGATGATTTATAAGGCTTCTTGTCTTCTTGATATTTCGCAACTTAAATGACAATTTCCCCATTTATTACATTACCAGTTTTTCCGTTTTCTTTTAATTCATTTGGTATGTACTGATAGCTTTTTATACGATACAGTTGTTTCCCATTTTCTGGTTGAGTAGACAAAACGCCTAATTTAAGAACAGATTGGCCATGTTCGCTTATGCAGTGACTGATTGCGTTTTCAAAGCTTGAACTGGTGGCTCGACAATAAACACATTTGAAAGCTTGACTGTTTTGTTGCTTTTCCATCTAAAATATACAAAATATCAATATTTTGTTAGATGTAATTCACATACCGTTCAGTGTGGGATGCGTACAATTATAAAAAAAAACCGACTCAATTATAATGTCAATATCTTCTATCAAGCACTGATTTGAAAGTTGATATTTTGATAAACTGTCAATAAGGTTTTATATTTTGTATAAAACTTTGCTTTGACTGGGTTGTGTTAGTTACAATTGCATAATTTGCCACGGAACACGAATAAGAAGTTATTTCCTAAACAAAACTGACTTTACATGAGTATTACATCTTTATAAAACATGAGATTTGCTTATGCGTTGATTAATAACTAAAGTAATGCATGTTTAACTTAAATATAGACAGCTGTACTCTAAAAATGTACCTGTTTGTGTGATATTTCTGTTTTTCATAAGACAGTCAAGAAACGAAGGCGCCATTTTTAATGTTATGCGTTCAAAATAGGGCATGTAATGCAGAATAGCCGTTCAACGTTCCACCACTGTGCTAAAAGGAGGTCACATTCCGATGACGTCACGACTCACGTATCGGGTGCACAATGGCATGACATTTTTAGTGGCTTGTTAGCATTTGTTATATCAATGAATTTCTTAAAAATGCAATACTTGTTCACCAAAATGATTTTTGTTTCATGTTTTTAGGCGAGTCATATATGTAGACCACAATGTATCTACAATAAATCAAGAATTATTCTTTAGTCTTTATTTCGCTTAAATTTGAAATATATTTCCGGTTCAACACATGAAATCGATATATGAGTCTTTTCTCAGCGATTCAAACCTGCGTGCTATTTGGTTCTGGAGAAAAAGATGAAATATTGTGGTTATTGCGTCTCTGTGGCAGCTAGTAAGCAGTCTGTACACATTTCAGTTTCCTAGAGTTTTTTGTTCTACAGAAAAGGATGTAGATAGGACTCAAAATTAAAATGGCGTGTCCTCCTTGCAAGTTATTAGGCACCAGAGACTAACCAAATTCACCTTCACAATTCTATATGACTGAGGATTGTGTGCATTTGGACTCTACTTCAGGAAAAGGTGACACTAAGATTTAAATAAAACGCCCCTGTGCCTCAAACTAAAGGCCGCATAATCGCCAAATCTACAAAAGGTTATCTTCATTGACTATGGAGTCATTACACAAGGTTTCAGCATTCTGGGACTCTTCTTTCGGGAGAAGAAATTGAAACCAGGTTCTTAGAACTTGGCTCCTTTGGCCCTTATCAAGAACTGTTGAAACTGTTAGCAAAAGAAGAAATGTGTTTGTGAAAGACCTAAAGTGTACCATAAAAGGCTCCAGTAAATTTTAAAAGACTATATATACTTGCACATTCGCAGATTAAACATTACCTTTTGGATCGATGTCTTCTCCAGATAACAACAGCAGTCGCAATCCCAAGAAGACTGAAACACATTTTCATTCCATTAATGTCCTATGGAAATTTATATTCAGACACTTCAGATATCTAAAGAGAGAACATGATTGTCAACAATTAAGATTAATTGATACTTTTGCAAAATTCCAGATTTACAATAAAAGGATATGAGGGAAGGTCATATTAAACTCGCAATTACTCTAGATAGGTATTCAAGAATTGTGGTAGTCTTACTAAATTAGAATGCCAGGTCCTCTTGTCACTTTACGTTTGGTTGTTTACATAAAATATGTTCACAAGAAGACATAATTGCAACTCACCAGATTAAAACAATGATTGGTACGGCAATAGAAACAGTCGTGTTGATTCCTAAAACAAAGGAATTACTTAAAGACCCTTTTGCACGTATAATCATCCTTAAATTATTTAAGGCATACGGGGGCATATGTTGTTACTTAAACTTCCTATTCATGCTATCAAATACTTACCAATGTTTACAATTTACTGTAACAAAAATAAAAACATCGAGGCAGATTGCTTGAAATACAAGACAATTTGCCAGAAATGTAACACGCACATCATCAAATGTAGCAAACCAAAATGAATTCTCACTCTTTCTCTTTTTTTTCATAAGTCTGACACAAGGGAGAGAACGCTATATATTCCTTTAGGGCTAAATTTTGCCAGGCAGATGGCGTGTGCAACTTAATGCAGAGTTTCATTTGTTCAAATAAAATAACTTAAGCACCTAACACGGAACATAGGAGGTTGTAATACACTCTTATCGAAAGGTATGCCTTATCTATTTACTTTTACGAATAATGCTGTGCAAAAGTGTTTCAAGAAAGTATTCGACAAACAGAGCAAGAGAAGCATGAGGCAGCATTCACCTTCTTCTACTCCGACATTTCCTCTTACTGACATATTCTGCATTTGACAAACACCCTCAAATCGCCCCTTGCTGCCCTAAAAGAAACTCCCCCAAATCAGACATTCCTCTTTGCTGTATTCAAAAAACTCAAATCCGGTCTAAATCACCTGTTTCATGCTAAGATGAGTGTATTTTCACATAACAATAATAATTGTATATGGAAATCAGATAATTTACTGAGTAAGATCATGCCGTTTTGTTCAATTTGTAGTAATCCCGTTTAAGGGAGGTAACTCAAAATGTTGAATGGATTGAGAGCAATATTTTGAATTGTGAATTTTGCATACATTCAAGGTTCAGAGTTATTACATTGCATATATGGACATTTATAGAGATTATTACTCGCTCGTGTAAGATACCGCAGTGTAATATTTATACGGCGATATTAAACTAGTGTAATACCGCTCCCGTATGACGTCATAATATTGTGTTGTTGTGACGTCACAATCTTGGCACCGACATCACAATGGCGGCTTAGTCGCGGAAATGCTTCGTTCAGTACACTTTCGGCATTCAATGCTTGATTACTGAGGTCAAGTAATAAACAGAATACTAAACTTCCTTCAATTTGATACTATTTTTATTAAACTCGTTAATGATTTGATATCAAACTCGCTTTCGCTCGTTTTATACTTAATCATTAAATCGTTTAATAAAAATAGTATTAAATGGAAGGTCGTTTAGTATCCTCTATATACTACACGAGGTCTCATTACGTACAAAGTATAGGAAACGAGTGTCGTTCCGGAAGGAAGGTCACGAGTTTCGTATAATTCGTACGTAATGAGACCTCGTGTGGTATTTTATTCACTACAAACGTTCTAAACGCAAACAAATGGAAAAATACTGTTATTTTGTACTTTTCATGTTTTCAAACCGAAACCAGTTTCGTAAAGCGGTTGCGTAGGAATTTTAGATGACCCATGGCCACTGCACTTTTTTTGACCTTCGTGAACATGCTCAACAGAGTAAGTCCATATAGGTTTTTCAATTAAAAGAAAACAAAACCAAAGGGGCAACTTAAGAATTTTAATAACGACAAACTCAAGCTTCAAAAGAAGAAAATTCAATTTGTTCGTAAGTGCATGAGTAGCGTACAATTATTGTTTTTGTCATTTCGCCCCGCACAACATCTACGGTCAACCGTCACTTGAACAACACGCATTTGAGTCGGCTCGATCACAGGACGTGTTAAGGAATTCTAACGCTTTCCCACACCCTGGCAATGGCTGCTACAGAAGTTTATGTTTATCCCACCATAGATTGGGGCAGAGAATATCGAGTTCACAAACCCAGGACGAGATGGAGTCGCAGAGCTAGTGATGGTCGCATATGTGCTGGCAGTGACTGTGTTGGATTGGGGCGGCATATGGTTTGCTGAAGGGCAAGGTCACCGTCACAGGAAATCATGTTGCTAAGCTGGCGGTGCTGAACAGTTGTAAGAGGTTTAACTCTTCCTCGAATAGTACCATCGATTTTTGCGCTGTCATTGACACGAATGGGAGTCGCCATGTTTTCCAAAGAGATTTTAAACAGAAAACAAAGCAGACAAACTCCAAGAAATCTATATTTATTCTCCGAAAAAATGTAAATCACTTTTATTGTCTTCCAAATACGTATAAGTATGTATTGTGGTGTATTTATTTCAATTATATCTGTTCTTGTAATTAGTTGAAGTACTATCGTTCATGCGAGATGTAACGCCCTATGAAAATGACGTACTAAAAGTAAATTGAATGAATGCACGTGATTGTTTTAAATGAAAAAGTAGTTCTGTCAGAACATGACCTAAGTGAAAGGTCAACGGTTTATCTAATCAAATCCGGGTCAAAACGTTACGACAGGTCAATGTGATACGACACTCGTGTGACGTACGGGATTAGTATGCAACTGCCTATACGCTGATCACGTGGGTAATAAAGAACAGTACATAACCTCCCAAACCATTCACATGTCCAATCCGTTAAAACCTGATTCCAACTTTCTTGATCACAATACTTTGCTTATTAAGAGATCGGGTTGCTGGAGTATAGTTGGCTCTTTAAGCGTAATTTCACATGTGAGTTGGTGAGCAGAGAGCGCACATACACCCGCTTTCAATAGTTTTCACAGTAGATACAGAAACAGATATTGCATTAGGAAACAATTCTATCAAAAATGCTGTTCCATCATTAACAAATAAACCCTGCCATGGAAATAAATTCACTCCTTTAAGGGTTTAGGACTGGAAAGTAAAACATTTCCGAATCAGTAAACTTTTACACTAAAAACAGCATAATTCTACACGAAGATCAATTGTATAAATAACTTCTATGAATATATTTTAAGTGCGCTTGACTTTGAAAATTCTGATAACGTTTAGTTGGTAATGATACTGCTGTATGAGTCATTATAAAATGTTGCGGCTTTCAAGTGTAAGAATTAAGAATTGATTGAAATAAAAATCATGAAATTTTCATTTTCACAAATAGAAACCTATTATGTTAAGGGTTGGATTTCAAATCTATTTGATGCTTTATTATGTCTCATGTCTTAAAGGATTTTAAAACCCCACTTAGAAACTATTGTGATTAGATACGTGATGTTTAAATCACACAACACATCTTACGACATCGCCAAGATAAAAAAATTGTCCCTCGTTGTAAACTTGCCATGTCACGCTTTCCGAGGGAAAGTCGAAAACACCCGAACATTAACGAGCGCAATAACTAGTGACGTAATAGTAGCCCGACGAACCCGGAAATGTGCATTTCTTGACATGTAAGCAAAGGGAGAGTTTTTCGGCGTGAGTTTATAAAGCCGAATTTCGATGTAACTGTCATTAGAAATAAACTTATAATGCTAAATCTTTTATCAAAAACTAATTATGAACTTATTCAACAAAAATCTTTTTTTTATTCATTATTTTCCCATTTTCTTATAAAAATTCCACTACCCGATTACGTGCGAGTGAAATCGTATTCGAATAAGCATTTCATTTCATGTAGCCCGAAACTTTAGTTATGGGTTTATATTTTTGTACAACTATACTACAAATTGAAAACAACAAACCATAGCAAATTCATAGCTTTACAGAAATATTTTTGAAAATGTGTTTAAAATAAGTTTGGACGCCTTAGTTGCTGCGCTTGTTTCGAATCTAAGCCTAGATCTATATGTTACGAAACGTCCGACTTTCTAACTATATATGTTTGTAACAAATGAATTTTATTATTTATACCCCACTTCCGGTCTCGTTGCTATGGTTTCCTCTGTTCTAACTGTAGGTGTATTGACCGATACACCTCAACTCTGTAGGTGTATTGATCGATACACCTCTACTTTTCTAATACACCTACTCTTTTTTGTAATCGTAACTTAGTCAGGAGAAGAGATCTTCAACTTTGGCAAATTTGCTCTCATAAATTTTTGAGAACTAAAAGCTAGTATATAGGGGATCGAACCTGGGGCCTTTATGATGCAAAGCAGCGACTCTGCCGACTGAGCTATTGAGGATTGATACAAACAGTGCGACTTTCTGTTGTCATATGTATATGTTATTTTTCCCTATATTAAACTAAACTAGTTTGTACCAATTTTTTTATAAAATGAAGTTAGTTTATGTTTTTAAACCGTAATTAGAAGAGTATTGTTTATATTCTTTTGACCTGGTTAGGTCAAGACGTATATACATAGAGAAGGATGGAAAGCATTGTTTCGTCAAATATAACTCGACTGGAATGGGGTATTAGTCAGATATAATCACACTTCCCAAGGTGCATCACTCAATACACCTCCTGTTTGAATCGTGGTTCCTCGGCTTCGCTACGCTACGCCTCGGAGACCCACGATTCAAACAGGAGGTGTATTGAGCGATACACCTCGGGAAGTGTGGGTATATCTAATACATGTCATCATTGTTGAAACTGCGATCGTTTACTGTAAGAGGGGTCCCAGTAACTGTCTCTAAATACGGCCATTAGGTGAATAGTTTATAAGCTAATATCATTAATCAATTCTTATCTTTTTCTGTTGTTTGAGTCTGCTGAAACAGACAGGCAGAATGAATTTTTTTTCCATATTTACAGTAGGCTTAGATCTAGTAGCAAAGATAGACCTAGACAATGGACAGCAACAGCAATATATATAAAAGAAAATATTACATACAGGGCAAATATGTTTGACATTTATCATGTAAGTTTGTTTGATTTGTAAATTTGTTTTAAATGATGCTATTGTTACCATACATATACAATATGGGTATCAATTGCTACATCTACATTGTACATCTACATCATCTAATTTCTGTGTATAGAGGATATTTACATGAGAATGTTTCATTACTTTCAAGTGGTAACTAACAAATAAATTCTTTGAAATTGTTTACTTATTCCTCACATGTCAATGTAAATGGAAATAATTTATAAATTCTGTAAATTAATTTGGGGAAAAAATTAAATGACAGTAGAGAAAAGTTGATTTCAGTTGTGTTGTCAAGAAGAAACGATACACAACCTGGCTCGAACTTTTCAGGTCATCGAAGGATTAACCCCTTTATTTCACGAAAGGTAATCAAACATTTAGAATGTTTATTAAAAAGTGAACAAAATCCAAAAAGTTTGAGATTTCCCGGTAAGTATTAATTGCAATTTTAGGGTAGTTTGATGTTCAGTTATGTTTATTTGTCTTTTCAATGAGATGAACATGATTTTGAATGATAAACAGAATCTCACTCTGGTGTCTTCCTATATCAAACATGTCAAAACTTTCGGCAAGCCCCGGATATTTGTAACTTATTAACTCATGTTGATATATCTGACATCATAAGACACTTGGATGAGATTCTCTTGTTCAAATAGAAGATATGGCAACACTTATCTCATGCTACAGTATTTTACTGTACAAGAGATGTCAGCGCATTGGAGCCTGGCATAGGATGGTGATTTGTGTTTTGTTTCAGCGTCATCTTGAAGAACAGGTAAAACATAGAGTACATAATACGTTCAAAAGTAGAGCCATTTGTTCTGTAGCTAGTCAGTCTTTATATTGCTGATGTTCAAGAATAGGATGCATACCCGTTAGTTCTCTAGGTGAAATAAAATAGAAAGGTTGTCTTAACTTAAAACCCCGAAAAACAACCATTTAATATTCAGTAATTCATTATTTTTGTGAAGTTATGCGCTAATCTAGCTTCCATTGTAATGTGATAATCTATGGGTGTACGAGTTAAAAGTGGAAGAGTGTGACGGAAAAACTTAGGAAATTTCCATATATGTACATATTCCTTCCCACATAAGGCTGAGATTACATTAAACATCTAAAGTCAATCTTTACAATATTTCACTAAAATGCCAACATCTCTGAACACTCCATGGCCTTGAGACTTTCAGTTCGGTGATGTCATATATTTGTATATATTGTATTATATGGAAGGGGATGTGTGCCAAAAATGAAATCATGTAAACTCGTAATTCGCAAGTTGTAACATGTTGTTCTCAACCATGCAATTCTCGAAAAGACAAGTCCAAGTATGCAAACCTAACATTTCATTCCTGTAAAACTCAACTTTCTGTTCTCAACTTTACAAAGTTCAAATGTAATTCTAGAAATGTTAAAGTCGAAACTCATTTTTGTATTTCAAATACGAGGGATATACACATTTAGCAATGCTACTAATTACGTTTTACAATTGGTGAATGAAAAATGAAGAGTTGTAAAATCAGCCTTTGGAAACAGACTTTTGCATCTGGAGTTTTACATGAGTTGCATGGTTATGATTGCAATGTTCCGAAATACATCTGTACACGATTTCGCATTGACCATATTTGGAAGTTTAACGAAGAGTGCCGATGATTTCCGAAGATGATCGGTATTTGACAACAACGAGACCTCCCTGATCCAAGCTCCATGCAACGCTGTGCAAGCTTTCCGGATAGCGTTGAGTTGAGTCCACCGCAATGCGCGGAGCTTCAGCATGCGACCTTCACCTTTTGTAAAAGTTCTCAGTAACTCGCGTACGGTGTTTTCGGACCCCTAAGGCAAATAGCAAAAATTGTACAAATATCATTTGCAATTAATTCTTATCTGACCATTATCCCCCCAAAAAATTCGTGAATACGTCATTCTCTAAAATATACCTCTCTTTATTGCAAGAAAATTTCCGAACTTCGAAAAAGTCCATTTGATCGCGATTTTTGTGACGTCACCTCTTTTCGAGCCCCTCAGATTTTGTGACGTAGTCAACGCATATTAACTTTTCGGGGGCCGATTTCAATAGTTCAAAATACTTAATAAATTTCGTAGCATAACAAATTTTTACAAAACTGAAAAGTAGGCCTATCATTTTTTCAAAGTACATATATGTTTATTGTTTAGTACATTGGTATAACAATGGAATATGAGCGTTTTCGACGCCTTTGTAAAAGCATGATTACTTTGCAGACAGTCTTTCAACACCATACTTTTGTGTCGTCTTGGCAATTAATTTTAAATGATTATTATTTTATGACATCACCTAATTATGATTTATCACTAGGAGAATAATGGTTTATGGTTTAACTGATGTGAAGTTTGATTTGATGCATGTTCTCCTCAAGCCGCACTTGCGTAATAATCCCTTCAGTTGTGCACTTGCACACAGTTGATGAACACAGTTGGTAAGATTTGTAATTAAACACAGGCCCGTAGCACCAATTTCGAGAGTTGGGGGGGCTGAAATTAGGGGATTTGCTATCTCATAGGGGGGGGGGGGGGGTGTAGAATAACGTTTATAATTTATAGGTAATGACAGATTATTTATTTAAGAAAAACACCCGCTTACAACGTCGGTGAGACCAAATACAGGCAGTTAATGTTCACGTCACTCACAAAGTCATTAGTGCCTGTTGTCAGATGGCTCATGAAACTTATGATATTCTATTTTTTCATACAAACATTGAAATAAAGAGCAAAAAAGTTGTTTTTTACCCTACGGGCCTGAAACACACTGGATAAAATTCAAAATATACACTACGTGAATCGATAATCAACTATCAATTACGATACCATAGTGGTGATTTTGTTGCTGTGCCACTTGTCTTGATTTTTCGATACGTATGGAAATGTATTATCTTGTATTTCAAATAATTGTTAGAATTTTAACATCTTGATGATAACAAAGGTATTTTGATTTAAATTGTATCTGATATCTGAATTTGCAAGAGCTTTTCGACTTAAAATGACCCGATGTTCTCTGGCTACCCGCCAGACCAGGCAAAAATTGATAGACCGTTCGCTTATATAATAACTATTAATAATAACTGTTGATCGGGCGGAGAGTTAAAAATAACATGTCACATGGTATGCCGGTCATTTGATTTTGACATGTTCTTCAATCAAATTTGTTCAAACTGTTTAAAAAACGTCTGGTTTAAACATTCATAGCTTTAAAACATGGCTTTAAACGATATTAAATAAATGTTTCTTTCAACGGAATAATATTTATTGGTTAAACGACCGAATGAAAGACCAACAAAAGAAAAAATTATTCTTTTCAATGATTTTGCAACTTTCCCCTTACTTTACGTTGCGTAGTTATTTTTCTAACTATTAATTTGAAATAATTACATGCCCGTGTTTTAAGCGTAACGTGGGTGTACAATATAGATATATTTTTTCTACCGTTATTTGTCTTTGTGAGACAAGTATGCCGTTGTTTGATTATTCTAAATCCAGTCTCGTAATTTGGTGAGTTTTTTAAACCGTACATTAAATTGGCTTAATATCTAAAACGAGATTTTTTTAATAGTGAATCATCTCGATGCAGTAAGTTGTGCAGAGATTTAGTGTCCAGTAAAGTCTAACCCAGAATTAAAGTTCATAATATTCTTTCGTGAGATAAACCTCGTGTAACCCTTACGAAAACAGTAGAAAAAAATTATCTAGATCAATAATTGACTAAGAACTTTGACAAAAGGTGAAGGTCGCATGCCCAAGCTCCGCGCATTGTGGCGGACTCAGCTCAACACTATCCGGAAAGCTTGCATAGCGTTGCATGGAGCTTGGATCGTTGTTGTCAAATACCGATCATCTTGAGAAAACATCGACAGTCTTCGTTGAACTTCCAAATAGGGTCAATGCGAAATCGTGTACAGATGTATTTCGGAACATTGCAATCATAACCATGCAACTCATGTAAAACTCCAGATGCAAAAGTCTGTTTCAAAAGGCTGATTTTACAACTCTTCATTTTTCATTCACCAATTGTAAAACGTAATTAGTAGCATTGCTAAATGTGTATATCCCTCGTATTTGAAATACAAAAATGAGTTTCGACTTTGAAATTTCTAGAATTACATTTGAACTTTGTAAAGTTGAGAACAGCAAGTTGAGTTTTACAGGATTGAAATGTTAGGTTTGCATACTTGGACTTGTCTTTTCGAGAATTGCATGGTTGAGAACAACATGTTACAACTTGCGAATTACGAGTTTACATGATTTCATTTTTGGCACACATCCCCTTCCATAGTATTCTTAGCGTCAATGGATTCTGATGTCATTCATTTGTGATGCAAAAGCAATGTGATGTTTTGTACAATGCAAGTTGTTTCAATTGCACGTCAATGTGCCAAACCACTGCCAAGACTAGGGCTACCAAGAGATATCATGTGATGTCAAACACCCTTTTAATCTGTGGAGCATAATAGATGAAGCGTTTGAATGTTGTTTTTATCGTTTTCAAAATAAAACAACCCCAGATTAATGAGGTAAAATCAAAAGAAAATTTGATTTCATTTTCTACATCAGATTTACTTGAGGAAACTATTGTCAAACGTTTCTCTACAAGAAATTTGTCTGTAGTTACTGATAAACCCAACAAATCCACACAGATTGGCAAATGTAGACTTCGATTAATTGTTTGTATCTTATTCTTGACTGTATCTTAATTTTACAGACATTTTTTCCCAAAAACTAGGTATCCAAGAATCTCTTAACCTTTTGAAAATAATCAAAACATAGTTAGATAATGCGGACGGGTGATAACCAGGCAACGTCTACCATCTCTGTGAGCAGGCAAAATGTCGAATACGAAATCTGACTCGGTGATCGTTCTGTGGTTTAGCTGAATAATTCTTACCTTCATTGCTGTCTTCTTCACACATATCTGAGTTGGATATGTAGCCGCTGATGCATCCAGACGTACAGACCCCGTCATGTTGGTTACAGATTCCGCCCTCACAGAATGCGTTACAGGTGAAGTTGCAGGTCAGTCCATGATACCCAGACACACACCCATCTGAACATTCTCCTGTTGCTCTGTTACATCTCCATGATAGACAATGTTCACTGCACGTGTAGTTACAGGTCAGTCCATGATATCCAGACACACATCCATCAGAACATTCTCCAGTTGCTCTGTTACATCCATGTTCAGGGTTATCACAGCCAGGGGAACATGGACGTTCACATGCGTCTCCATGGAAACCAGTCGGACATGTCCCTGTATAAGGTATTTATAAAGTATGTTTATTCTTTTTAATCCTATTCTAATATCCTATTACTAAGATTTATACTTCATTATTGCAGTCTTCACAGCTTCAAGTTTGACCTCTATATCAACATTTGATCAGCAAATCCTCCTGATGACAGAGATTTGTTCGAAATAATTATTTTACACAATGCTGACATTCCTCTATACTTAAGAATTGACTTCAAAATTGCTATTTATTTATTTCCATATAGACCTTATATTGAAATTCTGAACTTCAGGTATAATGAGTCTGAAATGAACGGAAAAGTGCATAATTGCAATAGAGAGAAATTATCAATGACCTCTCACTGTCATTATAAGTATGGTTATTTCATTATCTAATCAGAATATATACTTAATTATGAGCTGTAAACAATGATTTTATCCTCAGCAGTTTACGAACCGATGTTCTCCAAATCAAATACTTCAGAAAAAAATGTTTTGAAATACTTATCAAGCTCATAAGCCATGCGTGTGCTACACAAAAGCATTAATATTGTTTTTCTGAAATAGAAATAAATTCATTACGCCCCTCGAAATCGGCTATGACTGAAGTTGACATTATTGTTATCTTAGACCTAATTATTGAGTTAGGATATTCATTTAAAGACTCAACTCAACTTGAGGACCTTGAAACGAACACCTCAAATGTACATATTTAAATCTCTCATATTGTGAGTAAGCATATTCCCATTTCATTATATCCAAACGTAATTTATTAAAAGTGAGATTTATACAAACAAACCAATATTATTTGCCATCGGCAAAAGATAACAAATAAAACCTTGGCCTAAAGAAGGTAAATTTGATAGTGCTGAGTAATCCTATACCTACATTGACATTAAAGTTCAGCATTTACTCGGAGGGGACACTTTATAAGTTTCATATACTATTAGAGAACCTGTACGTTCAATAACATTACCTTTTGATTTGCAAATGTCACAACTAGACAGACATTTGTCTATAATTGTTTCTACTCGGGTGAAACAAGCTGTACACTCCTGATTACACTCGTCTCCGTAGTATCCTCGTCTGCATATGATGCACTGTCCAGTTTCTCTGTCGCATTTCTCATACCTTTCACTGCAGACCCTACTACAATCAGCTCCATAATGACGTTCAGGACACAGAGTCACATTGCAGGAGCCACACTGTCTGTCACACGTCACACAATCTCCTGGACACGCTACTCCACACTTGATATCACAGTAGCCTGGTTCACATCCATCTGTGCAGGTGACTGCTCCGGAGTTTATATCTAAGTGACATCTCTTGTTCAAACATCGTGCCGGACATTCCTCGTCACAGTATTCACCGACATACCCAGATACACACCCGATGATGCACTCTCCATTGCCATAGCATGAATGTTCCTGACATGTTGAACACAGTCCGGACACCGGCGAGTGACTGAGCAGCAGAATCAGACAACCTGTAAAAGGCATGTATGCTTATGGAAAATAACAAGCACATCCTCACGTTTCACAATAAAAGACAAAAGACAACGTGACAGTAAACGGAACTCTTGAAATATAAATGAATGAAATATATGAAAGAATAAAAACGGAGCAGTTTGAGATAGATATATCCAATCAGATAACGTTTCGTTTCTTTTGGAGATACGGATTTATAAAATTTGTGATAAGATATTTTAATATAATAATAATGATGATGATGATGATAATAATAATAAGATACGATTATTGGTTATTGTAATACGTATGATTCCAGTACTTCAAGTAAGTCAATAGATCAAACTTTAGTATCTGTATTTCAGTGAAATACCACTAGTAACAGCAGTATGAACCTTCACAGTCACAATATCGCATAATTATTGTCTGTTGTCAATAATAAACAAAGTCGTAGTCAAACGAAAAGTATTGAACTCTTAAAATTAACCATCCACCATTGATGATAGATTTTCTGATACCATCTAGATATTCACTAAGAAACTATATATAAACAATATATATGAATTGGGAAACAATGGATTTTATCATCCAAAACTGTGTTCCACGGGAGATATCGCTTGTGGCAAGCCTCGGATATCTGTGCCTTTTACCAACTCGTGTTGATATATTTGATATCAGAAGACACTTGGTTGAGATTCTCTATATATTCTGCTTGTATACTTGTAATACGAATATCAAGGCCGGAACGCCTAAAACAATTTTTGTAGTGAAACCTAATCGTCTGGAAATAGTAGACCATTGGTGACACTGGATTTGTAATGATATTACATTGTAACCAGAATTCATGGAATATATAATCTACAAGACAAACATGCTAGTTACTTTTCCCCTAATATTTTGTAATGTTTTTCTAATACACATATATAAAACTAAATTCATACGTACAAACTAAATAGCCAGCATACATCATCTTCAGTCTCCACGTACATGTACTGGTGATCTGAAATCATGACATGGTATATTGCATTAACTATCACAAATTGTTTGAATAGTATCAGTGATGTCAGAAATGCTCCAAAATGTAGACTCCGTTGCTGTTGTTATAGGTAGCACACATTTGATACAGAGTGGTTTCATATGGTAGTCTCTGTTGTTCTTAGTAGCACACATTTGATATAGAGTGGTTTCATATGGTAGTCTCTGTTGTTGTTAGTAGCACACAGTTGATACAGAGTGGTTTCATATGGTAGTCTCTGTTGTTCTTAGTAGCACACAGTTGATACAGAGTGGTTTCATATGGTAGTCTCTGTTGTTATTAGTAGCACACGTTTGATACAGTGTGGTTTCATAACTAGTCATGACTAGGAAGTGATATAAATTAGTTGGCCGAGTCTCTCCCTGCAGTCAGCATGATGAGTCTATCAAGTGGTATCGTGCTCCTGGTGATCTTGGTGGTCTCTGGTAGCTATTTTTACTTATATTGTATGCACTTACAGTAGAAAACGGATATAACAAATTCGGATTTAGCGAACAATCAGATATAGCGAACACAATTTTTAGTCCCGTCTATATGATGGGATATGATCCAAGATGGTGGCCAAACGCGAATAGCGAACACCGGATATAGCAAACTAAATTCGTTGGTCCCTTGGTGTTATATCCGTGTTCTACTGTACTTACTTCCTTAGTTATATTCATGACAATTGAACACATTCAAACCTAAACAAACTGGTCTTGTATCTTTTTAAAATATCTTTAAGGTGTATTTAGTACTTATTTATTTTATAGTGATTACTATGCCTGTGCACTGCAGCTTCATTCAGCATCATTTGTGTACATAGGACGGGTACGTGTTATTTGCAAATATTTATATACCAGTAGTGGGATTTGATATAGATGTCTCAATCACTGGGAAGTTACACTGAAAACGAAATGGTACAGCAAACCAACGTAGCGCGTCCTTTGTTTACCGAACATAACAGAAATGTACGCCCGGAATAAGATGACAGAAAACTACTATGACTTCGTAATAAAAGTTTAGACACCGGAAGCGCTTGCGATTGACGTCATTGTATTTTTGTCGTATTCGAAGAAATTGTGCTGACTGCCTGGTAGCAGAAAGCATATCGTTACTATACTGGAGGGGAGATAGAGGTGAATATTTTTATATATCTGCATATAATATATTCGTTAAGGACGTCATGCCATAAGTCGGGCGAGACTGTCTATTTATGCAATAGCTATTAGGATTATTTATTTCTATGATCTTCATGTATTCTAAATATGAACAAATTGTTATATACTTTTCTATGACAACAATTCGTCAATTTCAGGGCGTGTTCTAACATATCTAGATTGCGAAGTGTTGTTTATCAATATGTTTACACACGTATGAATACAGACCAGCTGATCGATTTCACTACAGCAGTATTACAATCTTTTCAGCTGTCATTGATGATTTGCATTACATATGGGTATTATATAGCATAACAAACTCGGTACGTGTGATCATGGGAACTACATGTATACCCTAATAAAAAGCCAAGCCAGAGGACTGATTATTCAAACTATTGCATATTTCTGCAATCTCGTTGGTTATTCTTGTTGTCTATGCTAATTGATCACTCAAACATCTCATTTTATAGAACATATGACATTCGTTTCAAACAGTCAAACGCTGTTAATTCCGTCTGAAAAGGGATTAATTCAAAAGCATTGTAGTAAAATGGTTTGCCTTTGTGACGCCATTGCATAACTTCGGAAGAAGACAAGGTTTTCAAGATTGGACACATTTAGCCAGGTTCACATAATTCGATCCGAATCTTATTGAACATGATTTATCTGCAGAAGTTCTTCAGAAGTTAACAATGAAACCTGTCACCTCTTAGGGAAGCTGGGTTAGATAATCGAAAAACCTTAACTCTAGAAGAAAAGACTGCATTGACATAAAACACGTAGTCTCATTACATCATGAAGAAAAATTATGTAGATTGCAAGATTGTACTTTATTGCAAAACACATGATGGTTGAGGCTACTCTATTTCTAAAATAAATACTTCAGTTTCAGTGCCCTGTCCAGAGAACTGTGAGATGGTTAAGATCCCGTCTCTTCCCACGTGTAACCCAGACACAGGAGCCTGCTCTAGAGGGTGTGTAGTTGGTTACTATGGAAGCACATGCAACATGAGCTGTGATACCAACTGTCAGCCGGGGACATGCCAGCAGCGAGATGGTTCCTGTTCCTGTGACCCAGGATATACCTTCAACGCTGGGACTTGTGTTCTCCATGAAGGTAAATCAACTACATAAACTAAAGCAATCTGGATTGGCTCAATGGCAGGGAGTAAGCAAACATTATGTACAAATTTGAAAATTGAGTGGTTTAATGGGGAATTTGAAGTGCTAGGAATCATATTCACAGACAATCTTGCTGATTTGTTGGTTATCAAAACAAGAAAAAGGCTGGAAGAAATAAACAGATTGTTGGCAGTGTGGAGAAAGAGAAATTTAACATTGATAGGAAAAATAACGGTCATTAAAACACTAGCCCTTACTAAATTAGTACATATTTTCAGCGCATTGCCCAATCCTCCAAATGACTTTATTAAATACCTTGAACATATACTTTACTTTTATTTGGAATGGTAAAAGAGATAAGATAAAGAGGAGCACAATGAAAAGATTAAAGACTGAAGGAGGATTGGGTATGGTTGATGTAAAAACATTTATTGAAGCTCTAAAATTATCAACTCTGAATCGTTATTATAAGAAAGTACCTATTAAGTACTAAGTACTATTAATCCAAGCAATATACCTTTCAATGATTTTTTTAAATATGGTGCAAACATTGCCGAACTTTTCAACATTGACAACCCTTATTGGAAAGATGTTTTTATAGCATGGAATAACTATTGTAAAAAACTTTATGTTGAAGGGGACAACATTGATTATTTGCTGTCAGAGCCATTATGGCTTAATCATAATTTCAAGGACCCTAACCATATTATCAGACACTGGGCTGATAAGGGCTAACTGACTATTAAAGACATTTGTGATGAACATGGATTCATGCCTTTTGATGAGATAAAGACAAAATATGAAATAAGAGGGACAATACTGGATTATAGTCATCTTCTTCACATCTTACCAAATTATTGGAATTGTGTAATTAAACAGACAAGGATCCTTAGTTTTTATAACATGAATATCAATATTTACCAAAATAATTTTCTTAGGCCTACAAAAGGTCAAGATTGTTTTATGAGAAGCTGATTTCAAAACAAGATAAACTTGAGGTTTGTCATAAATGGGAAAAAATATTTGAGGATGTTGAGTTTGACTGGCACAACACTTTTAATTTCTATAGACATGGCTTAAAAGATGTTAAACTTCTTGATTTTCAATACAGATTTTTGCAAAGAGTGATATATACTAAAAAGGAACTATTGAAAATGAAACTCATTGACAAGGATTTATGTTCCTTCTGCAATAATGTTTCTGAGAGTATTTGTCATGTGTACTGGGAATGTTGTGAAACTGTGAAATTTTGGAATGAATTGGAACTTTGGATTAATAACTATTTTCCGCAAAAGATAAATTTCTCGAAATATTTGAACAATGTGTTAAGGAACCAAATCATCATTTCTGCCAAAAAATATATCAATTTATGTAATATAAAGAACTTGATTCCAAAAATTAATGATTTAAAAAAACAATCGAAACAAATATTTCTAGTAGAAAAATTGATTTCCAAAAGAAATAATGAAACTGAAAAATTCAATAATAAATGGTTTCCACTCATCCCATTATTTAGCTAATTAGCTGATAACATTTGTATACTGAAAGGAATCTTTCCTTAACTCCTTCTACTGTTATACTTATATGTTCTATGTTGTACATTATTGACTAGGTAACCTAAGGGAACAAATAAAAAAAACCAAAAAAAACCCCCAAAAAAACAACTACATAGTTGGTGGAATGACACATTGAAATTGAACTCAACGTGTGGCTGTCCAGGGCGACCAAACTAGTTTTGGTTACTGTGACCCGATTGTTGCCCCTGTGAGGATTACGTCGCCACAAACATCCCGCAGTGACATTGCAAAAGCTGAGAGCAGCACAAATCAGAACTATTTTGAATGAAATTCCTCAATCTTGCCTTACACATCCGATTGGGTCGATGTGTTGATTCAGACAAATGAATGCAATGTCCGACATTGTGGTTGCAAAATTCATCTTTGACACCGTGTGTGGCTTTTGACCTCTATATACGCCGACGTTAATAGGACAGAATATGCAACAAAAGCTGTTTGTCTGTCAATATAGTTATATCAATTGAATAAAACCATAGAAGTAAATATAGCACATTGTTTTACCTGATTTACCTGGTTTTCGGTAACTGAAATCAGATTAGATAGAGTGTTCTTACTTATATCCGTAATCAAATCACTTCTTGTCCAATCATGACCAAGTATTAATGAAAAATACTGTTCTTTTGTCTCCAGGTTTGAGCTGCGAATTCAATGATCATTGTTTAAACAACATATGCCGATATCCTGGTAGACTGGATTGTTTGAAAGGTTGCGCACCTGGGTGGTTCGGCAAGTTTTGTCAGCAACGTTGCTCTCCTCATTGTAACTGTGAGGAAGTGACCGGGGTATGTAACACATGTATCCCAGGATGGTATGGAGCAGATTGTGAATCTGGCTGTAGTCCGGGTTGTGTGAACAAGAACTGTGACAGAAACGGAACTTGTGTTCATGGCTGCACGACTGGAACATATGGAGATCAGTGCGACCTGAAGTGCTCCCAACAATGTGTGTCTGGGTGTGATCAGCTGTCTGGAGAGTGTGTCCAGTGTGAAGGAGGTCGATTTGGTCAAACCTGTCAGTTCAAGTGCAGTGCTGGGTGTGCAGGGGCCAACAATGACTGCGACAGAGACGGAAAATGTGTTAATGGATGTATACAGGGTTACTTTGGAGAGAAATGTGAGTCCAAATGTTCACAGCAATGTGTCGTTGATTCATGTGATATAAATGGAACATGTAGCGCCTGCAACAATAGATTCTTCGGAACTTTTTGTAACGATATCTGTCCTAATTGCAAAGATGAAGTCTGTAATCAGATGACAGGAAAATGCATCAAGGGATGTGAGAGCGGCTTCTATGGATCCTTTTGTAACCTGTCTTGCGAGGACTGTGAAGGTGGAAACTGTGACAGGGCCACTGGAGAATGCAGGCATAAAGGTATTGTATTGCATCTGTTTATCTTCAAGTTTGATAAGTCATTGTCACGTTATTGCAAGTCATAGATTTGATATATATGCAAGTCAGGCAAATCATTCATCACATATATAAGTGTTCTATCTAATGTATGCAGTCACATGGAATTTAACCTGACCTGATGTGAAGTTACATCTGCGGACACGTGCACTATGCGGCTGACTGCAGTGGACAGGCGACGTGCATGTTCTTTCAATACACTGGCCTGTCTTATTCTAGGTCTTTTGTTATATTCTAATGGGGGTAAAGGTGTGACGAAGCTATATGTGTTTGATTCAGGACGTTAAAGCAAAGCAAAGCAACGTTTCAAAAACTTGATTGACATTGCTAAAACATCTTTTCACCATGATTAGTGCTAGTTTAGTATGACATACGACGCTTTGGAGCAAACTTCAGTGTTTGCCTTCCAAAACGAGGCACTGACTTTAAAACATGCATAGGTTGCCAACAAGATTATATGTAAATACTCAGGTCAGAATATAAGTATCTGACGATATTAAAGAAGTCGTACATGTCACACTCAAACGTTAGTAAGCAGTGATGCATCAGATGTCGTCTATGGTATAATTTAAGACGACAAGGGACACCAGTGGAGTTCAACGCAGTCCTGGGTCGGTGGCGGCGTAGCTGTCGTCATCCTCATCATTATTGCAGTCTACATGTCCCGTCGCTTGAAGCGGTAGGTAATAAAGGGGAGCTATCACTCAAACCTATAACCATAAAAGGTTCTAAAAAAATAAAAAATAAAATAAATTGTTGTAAAATTGTGCTAGCTGAATATGTAATCATGAAAACGCATGTCACAGACATTTATTTCTTTGGTTTTTAATCACTCTAAAAAGAAATAATCGATCAAAGCTAAATTGTTCTTTTCTTTTGTAGAAATAAATGATTTAAATTCAAAAGTAAATCTTTAACTTGTAAAATGCGTTTTGTCATTACGATTTGGGTTACAAAATACGAGATAAACAATGTATTCTTATTTATAATTTATGTACTTAAGGTTACATAGAAATTATTATTTTACTACAAAACAAAGATAATAACACGTAACCATAATTATACTACCTTTCTTTATCCTTGATTTGTTTGATTTGTAATGTTTTTTTACAGCACATTGTTGATAAAAATTGGCAAACTCTTAAAGGCTATGAAACTCAAAATTTAAAAGTTGGAGATGTGCACGAACAATTTCATAGCAACGTAAAATATCTTGTGGCTCATTCCTAAACCAAATATAAAGAATTCCCCATATATCAGGTTGATACTGAATTGAACAAAACAAACTATGAAATGAAGCGTCACCAAGCAACAATTATAAGCTGGTCGAGGAATTTCTTTCATTCACTTAGTTATATTAAATTGAAATAAAGAAGCAATAGTTATTAGAAGTATCCTTAAGGACCCACACTTTTAGATTCAAGCCACGTTTTTATTTCATTTTTTTATGTAGCCATATCATAAGCCGATTTGTCCTTATACTCATGTTGTCCTAATGCCACATTTGATCTATCGATTCTGTAACCATGTTTCCCCTGCAGGATTGAGAAGTGGAGGAGAGTTCCTCCCTCTGCTGAACAAGATGGCCGACCGGTTCCTGTTCAAGAACATTTTGAACTTGAAGAACAGGTAACAGTAACTCCTCGAATGGTATGCCCAAGTGTTCTGATCAGACAGACCAGTTATATCCAACCCCGACACAGTGGCAATTTCGGACACCTTCAAATACAACCTCAGTTGCAGGCTGCTGGAGTGTCTGATCAACAGATCGACGAACCTCAGGGAGCAGCTGCTCGTCCTTCAGACAAACTGCTACAACAGGTTCAACGACGCTCTGATGAGTGGTCCGAGAGACCAGATAGTTATGTTTCACCTCACTATTGTGAGGTGAACGAACAGGGGATGGCCACACCTCAAGAACCTCAAGGAGCTCAAGCATCAACTTCTGTGGTGAAAAGACCTATCATCTCTGTAGCAGTAGATGTACATGCAACTCGAGGGGATATAAGGATTCCGCCTATTGCAGAATGTTTCGGGCCAAATGGAACTGAGGACTCGTCACCTAACTTACAACCATTAGTTGAAAACTATGATCATCTCAACAGGGAAGGCATACAACGAACCGGTGGAGCTCGTGTTTCCAGTTACACTCAAGATGATGATGAAGTTAGAACTAGCTTTTCAAGCTCTTGTCACATAAGTACGGCAATGCCTGACAACTATATCGAACCTCGACACAGTGACAGCATAGTCCCATCTCAACAACAAATGTTATCTTCTGCGCCGTCTGATCAACAAGAAGACAAACCACAAGCGTTAGGTGCTCCACCCTCAGACAGACTCCTACATGATGCCCTGATAGCCAACGTTCCACAACCTTCTCAAGGAGCTGAAGCACCACCTAATGAAGCAAAAAACTCCTCATTGTCTGTTAAAGCTGATGTACAGACCGATAGAGGAGACTTCAGCATTCCCCTCATTGCGGAATGTTTTGAACATACTGAGACTGAAGACTCGTCACCTGATGAAGACTCCAACCTATTAGTTGAAAACTATGATCCTCTATTTAGAGACCACTACATGGAGGATTAAATGCTGCTTACAAGGATAACTCTACATTTCGCTGACGTTGAAATACTTCATCTGATGTAATGCAATTATAACCTTTTTCCTGACCAAAAACAATGGCTACATGGGTACAGCCTCATAAAGCTTTTTCGTATTTTCTCTAGGACTCATTACCTCTATTATAGTTCACTGAATAACCTAATAAGGGTTTACAATGTAATCCCTAACAGTGTCACAGGGGCTGCGGCATAAAACCTGTTCTATAAAAGCCTTTAGAGTTGTTGGCCGATAACGATTAGGAAATACGAAATAGTGACTCAAGGACATTAGTGTCAGGACATGCTTATATTCCGTTTACAGATTCATCAAGTATTATTCATTTCATTTGACTATTTAAATACTCTATGTCGGTACATATTGACTCGGTAGTTTTGTAATTGTTTTCATTTTGTCGGTTCCTAAACACTTTCTATACTCTGAACGCCCCTAAGTGTATCAGTGAACAAGATCACATTACAGTTGGTTTAATGTTGTGGGTAGGGGTTTGACGCGGAGGAAAATTGGACTTTGCGTACCCGAGGCGCAGTAACCGACCTGGAATATTGTTTTTGGTTTAGAAATGATGTCAAACAAGGTTAAACGTTGGTTCGGGTTCAATGAAATCATGATCTTTACTTTATTACGGCTTTGCACAAAAATACTAGGAAATACCATTAAGTCAAAAATAATTCCATGTGATTCCTATCTGATGGCTTGTATCTACCAAAACAGTTACTTCTTTAGTCATATCCATGTGAATAATAACAATTTTAAAAATCTCCTGAGGTTTGAGGCACGCTCTGCACACTGATTGATCTCCGATATGAAACTACAACATCAGAGTTTGATATGTTGGAATTTATTTGATCAATGGACTAATTTTGTGTGAACTAATAAACTTCAAATGACCTGCTAAGTACTACCGACCTATATGTCGCCGTGTCGGCTCTAAATACGATTGAAAAATTAAGTTTTAGACTTTGGAGCTCGCCATTGTTAGCTTTTCGATCTTTCATTCTTTGTCACTATACTAAACACATGGAGAAAAACCATGAAGATTTATATACAACCAGTAATCATCAATGAAACAGATCATATATGAAGTTTGTCATGTTTGATACAACATACATACAAAAGCATTGGAACTTTTCGACTGTGTTAAGACACTGATCATAACAGGAAATACATGCTCACGTGATGTGATTTTTAATGTATATTTTGATACTGTTTACAATTAATATTAAACTACGCAAATGGTTTAGATCAAATGGAACCATGCTTGTGTAAAAAATAAAAATAAATATCTGAAACTATTCCTAAATAATATTTCCCTGTGAATTTAGCCTCTGTCTGGTCTCTACAACTCTATTTAAGACAGCGGCGAAACAGCCTTCTCATTGAAAGAAAGATGAATAAACATATGTCAGTGACATTTATTTATGAATAACTTTATATGTAAAATGTATTACTGAACACCGCCTGGTTTGCGTAATCCTGAATCACGTCTACCAGTTTGGTATGAGAACAGTCAGGACTCAAACATAAGATTACAAAAGAAACAGTTATAACAATTTAGCCAAATGGACATATATCATGATGGTAGCTGTAGTATGCAAACTAGATCATTATAAACATATTGATATTTTTTGGGTTAAACTTATCCTGGTTTGCTTTGTTGATACTCTGAAAAGGAAATTCATTGTACTGAACGAAGATGAATGTGCAATGTGTGAGAAATAAATGATATAATAAAGAGTTTGTGTATTTGATGAACATTCATGGACTCAGGTTCTGGATTATTGCTGTTTCAATTAATTAAACTGGGGATCAATGATAACGTGACTGCAATATTGCAAAAGACTATATATAACAGATACTCTGACCCTTGCTTAGTGTATCCATGACTACTATCATAATATAATCATGTTTTATGTTTGTAGGTTATGTGAAAGGGAGGGCGGGGGAAATGGACAGCATCTTACAAAACATACTAGAAAATACCTCTGAGTTACAAACAGTGCCCTCTGACCTCTGACAAATGGCTTGTACCAGTAAAAGCTTTTCATGAATGAAATTAGCTGATGGTGCACATGTACGTGATAAAAACTAGATATTCCCAAGAAAATTAAGATGCACTTTGCACACTGACTGGCCTATGACAAACAAATATAAAAGTTTACAGGTCATGACGTCACCTGATCAATAGACTGAGTGTGCGTGAACCTGAACTTGGGTGAAAAATGTGAATATTGGATTTGTTGCTTGATTTCAAACCTGCTTAATCTAATTCTTTTGGAATTTACCTTATCTGAAAAACAATCACGTCATTTGCAAAAGTCATTCGATCAATCCGTCAGTCATTCGATCAATATGATTAAAAATCAAATGTCCCATATATTGGTAAAATAATAATTTTAATGACTGACAACAAATCGGCACTCATAAATCACATTGGTAACATGGTCAGATATAATGCATGCTGGGCAGAGGAGTCAGTCTTATCTCATTATAATAAATATTTCACCGTTCGAATGTTTAGTATGTAAACAAAGTGAGAAATATTATGTTTTGGATTATTTCTTACAGAAAATTTCAAAATTACAAGTGACTTTATTTTTCATAAATAATATTGAAACATCATGAACGCAGACTGTTTTATCTAAAAAGCATTGTAATGAAATCTCTTTGAAATAGTCAGATTCATTTTTCAGATTCATTTATTAGGTTCATATCGCCACCAACGGTGGTACAAGAGCAAAAAATTATATACAAAGACAGCAGAGACAGACAAATATTCACATAATACAATAATATAAACAAAATCTATAGAAATAGATATGTCTGTTACAAGATATAATCATATGCACATTTCAATAGCATTTCATACAATATCTATAACTTCTAAAATTTGTTTTATATATTTATAGAGCATGTATTGTGCAGTTGTATTTCTATCGATTAAATTACTCCTCATTCATACTAAAAGAATTAGCAATTTTGAAAATAATGTTGATAAATTTAGCAAGCTTTTTCAGCACCTTTTTGTTATTATTAGTATGTGTCCATGTTCAGATGTTAGAATTTCATAACTGCTGTGACAGTGGGTTAGAATGTGTATGTTTACAGTGATCCTGATTTATGCTGACTTCGTACAATGAAACAGTTCCCGTTTGAATGATATTAAACTTTTTAAAATATAATGTGAATGTTTTGTACTTTTTATGAAAGAAAATATTTCAACGCTGCAAATGACCAAATATCTAAACATTCCCCATAAGTTAAAGCATGGGTGAAAAAGCAATAAGTTACAAGCATTGCATTTCAGTGTTATTGCAAATTATTAATAACAGCAATAATGAAAAGCTACCACAGTGAGGGTGTCTGGATATTGACTGATGTTTGATTGGGATATAATAATAGTATATATGATTATGACCAAAATCAGTTCGACTAGAAGCACTTGTAAAGTCACCTCGTGCTGATTATGTTTAAGAACTAGGTGTATATTTCAAATGTTTTATTTGTACGTTTATATCTGTATATCGCTGTAATACTATGGCAAATATTCTCTAGAGATCGAAAAGTTTCTCTATGGAATATTACATTTAACATACTAAAATTGTCTGCATGATTCACAAACTAATGTTATTTCAAGTCCTTGTGGCCTTTAACATTAGCTTTGATCTGATTGTGTGATTCATTATTTCATAACCCTAATTCATTCATACTTTGATTCCTATTCTGCCATTCAATATATGTGAATGTTATAGCTGGGGGAAGGGACAATAGACTTTCTGAGGTGCAGTGAGTCAACATTACCTTTTACAGAAATCTAACATTCCTATCAATATAAATCAACTTTGTATTCATATTCAAAAGGATTCTTGAGTTTCGTTTTACTTCACTAAGTTGGTCGATGATAGTGCAATCCCCCAAACTAAACAAGCATCTACTCAGAGAATACATTTTGGTATTGAATATGTTTTAAGAGATATCGAAATGTAGTTTCATTGACTTAATTTTCATGAGAGATTTGGAATTGTAATGTAGACTTCACACACCTGATATTGTTTAGACTAACGCAATCATGTACGTTGTGATTTATATGCACGTTTTAATAACGATTAACTGTGCAACTTTATAGCTTTTGAAATCTTTATCACATCTTTATGTCTATTTTTACATCTAAAGGGTAGCATATATGTTGCCGTTTTATTATTCCTTAAACAATACATTTAGAAAGACTTAAGTTGTATTATATAATAAACAATGAAATCCTGGGATTTATCAGTGAAAAAAATCTTGTATGTGGTCACAGTAGCGATATAATATATCGTCGCTGGTGGTGATGTTTCCAGGGCCTTTGTGCCGGGACTACTTTTAGGGTTAAGAAATGTTTATCGACATCATAAACACTAAAATCGACATAGTTAGAATAAAATTATATAATAAATAGCATATATTACTAAGTTAATACGATGTTATCTCATCTCGTGGTTGGGTTGAAGTGAAAATATCAGCTCCAACCCCACCACTCGATGAGATAAACATCGCATTTGACAAACTTAATTAAATATCCTCTATATATGGATCATTGACTTGAAAAATATTGAGCTTATCTAATCTAATATCATCTTCACACGACAAGCTGAAAAGTTATCGAGATAGACTCTATCCATTTTCTACCTTGCCCTTTTCGGTAGAAAACCCTGTTAAACGAAGCATCGTCATCTATCATCTATCGTGAGTAACTCCGTTTCTAGCTGCTAATCAAAACACTCATTCACCTCCCGCTCATTCGGTTGATGCAACTTATTTTGATTTTCAGATATTTTTAAATCGTTATCATCTTGTTTACATTCATTTAAATAACAAAACAAATTACATTGTTTGTGATTGGCTTTCTAAGAATATTTGAAAAATAGAAATCTGCCTTGCGTTCAGTAACACACTGTTCACGGAGTGTATCCTTCTTTTAACATTTTTACATCGCATGAAGTTCTGTGTTACTGAGTTCTGTGTCTAAATTAAAAGGAAGTCAAATCATGCACAAACCGATCATCTGTCCTACGATTCGTTCGTTATTTACAAGTACATCAGTACATTCGACCACAACAAATGTTGATATCAAGTGTGGGAAATTGAGTTGTTTAATACTCTTGTTGATTTCATTGATGTAGTTGTTGTGAAGATGATCTAGTGTACACATATTGTAAATCAATATCACTCCCATTTAAGGAAAAAATAATGCTATGTTCTTGTAGTGGCGGATTGAATGCAAGTGTCTTATGTAATTTCGAATTACTTAACTTATCAAAGGGCGGATAAACGAGACATTTCACTAGGAGTATTACTAACAAATGAATTTACCTACACACTTCATGCCAACATATGTAGATCTTCCCCAGACGTGTTCTACCTCTGAGTCAATTAACTTATCAAAGGGCGGATATACGATACATTTAACTAGGAGAATTAGAAGCAAATTAAACTCACCTAGTAACTTCATGCTAACATCTGCAGATCACCAGTAAGTGTTGTACCTGACGAGGTTGAATGAAAGATAACAGAATAGTTCTGTATGAGCAAGTACAGTTAACTTAGAATTTGTGATATCACCTCGTTTGTTCTGTAACCATGAATGGCTTTTATGACACTTAACATCACAATACTGTGCACTATTTTGTCATAGCCTGTAAGTGAGTAATCAAGATCATTTTAGACAGTTTCATAAAGGAGAAGGTTTCACTGACTACTGGAGACATCGGCTACTATCACAGAAGAAAAGGTCCTGACGAGGTTGAATAAAAGATAACAGAATAGTTTTGAATGAGCAAGTACTGTAAGAATTAGAACTGTACTTAGAATTTGTTATATCACCTCGTTTGTTCTGTAACCGTGAAAGGCTATTATGACACTTAACTTCACTTTTGTCATAGCCAGTAAGTGAGATAGAAGATGCCGTGTGTTGTATATTGCTTATTCTGAGCATTGATAACATTAACTGACAGATTGACCGTGATGAATGTAAATTATTCAGATTTGTTACAGATGAAATGCATGTACCACGCCATTTGTCATATACTTTTCAATAGTTAGTACAGAAAGCATCTCACTTAGTTTTCTTGCTAGGTTATGATGATTTTGTAAATACATTAGGTCTTCGAATACAAGTTCATTTTTGTATTTGGAATATCGTAGTATCAACTTCTTTTATCACATTTTACGTTAAATGAAACGACCAGCTCGGGAAAGATTAAAATGAGCTGAGTGACGAGTGGACTTCTTTTGAAATAGGTTTGTTTGGGTTCTGCAGTGACAAGAACAAGTATTCACTTTCAATGCTCCTGTCACACTTGCTTAGCGAAAGCTTTTGTGATTCTCATTGAAAGTTTCCTGCTGTGCTGTAAACACCTCTTGAATCACAAATGGACAATTCTATTCAGTCTGTTCTCAGCTGCCTAATCTTCGTCGGGAACTATTACATCGGTGAGATTTGAAAACCTTACCTGTACAGGCATTCATGTAGTGTTTTATTCAATAACAGATGCCAGCACTTTAAATCATGACCCTCAGTCGGTTTTTAACGGGTTTTTGTTTATCACAATTAGAGGTTTTATCAAACGTTGAAATGCCATCGACTGTGAAGTAAATTTTCAACCACTAATAAAACCTGGTAGCATTTGTTTTTTTTAAATCGAAACTACTCTAAATACATACTTTCAAAATTACTTGGCTTCCATCTGTAGTCCGTTCGTGTTCTTTCCCCCCAATATTTATCAATGTAACCTTTTATCATCCTTTTGTTATCGTATTGGCCAGTGTACTCAATAATGTTCTCATTTGTAAAAAATCTCATTCTGCTTTATTCTGTATATTTTTCTTGTACATATGCACAAGACAAGAAAAGTCAAGACAAAATGAGATCTTTTAGTAACAATGTCTCAAAAATAGCTAGCCAGACATGTGCCTCCTGCCTTGGGAACAGGTTCGACAACTCTTCATTACCCAAACTGACCTATCTGGCTTCATGTATTACTTATATTAATTAATATAATACCATACTTTGTATCATATCAACAGTCACCTGTGGATGGGCAAGAAGTAGCCCAGAAACGTCGTGAGAAATCAAATAAAGAAGTTGTTATCCATAAGAATTGTCTAGTATGTGAATGTTTTTTTAAAAGCCTGTATCAAACAAACATAAATCTAATCCTATTCTTATATAACACTTTCATGGTTGTATAAATGACGAAACAATGGCTATCTTTTCAACCAAAGTAATTCCAAAATTGAAACTAGTTGACTTATAACAACAAAAACTATTTATAGGAACTAAGATAAAGATCCACAACTATAAACGGCGACGTTCACTTGTTTTTGTCGCAGATCACCAGCATCTTTATACACATTGGACATGAACATTCATGTTATGAATTAAAGTATTTATGTTATGTAGAGTGTTACAATTGACAATTTTGTATGGTGTGTAAACAACATAGAGATAATTTTCATACACCTTTCTAAAAGATCGAATTATGTTGGTTTTTTTTTGGTATACTGAGCGCCCTTGATACAAGTAAACAAATATACAAATCATAGAAAGGTAGGTCTGAGACAACTGGGTTCAACATTGCCTATATCATAAACATAAGGTTAACGCATATGTACTCAACTCACTCAAGTAATTGCGGAAATTGAAACAAACTGCACTTCTTTTTGCCTTTAATTCGTGGTTTGGAGAACATTTTGACATTCTACGTTTCAAAATGAAATGGTGGACATTCATTCACTATGATTTTTTCCAACTTTCGTTCTCCTGAAATGTTTCGCTTGCAAGCATGAAAACGATTTGTATTCTCTGTTCATCTAATATAAATCATATTCAAAAGATTTATATGTTTCATGTTAGTCATATGATTTTACAATATCCACAATAAAATATGTTCTCTCCCTCTAGTGGGGAGGGGAGGGGGGGGGGGGGGAGGGGAGGAGGAAAGAGTAATATCGGTAATGCAGTTTGATCAAAGACAGGTTAATCAAAAATTTGATCTGTTACTTGTTTCTTTGTGTGATGTTAGCTACATGCAAGCAAATCGACTTGATGTTTTTGTGTGATTCATACACTTAGACAAGTTACCATGTAGCCCAAGGACGTCAAAATTTATCAAGAGACCTGATTAAGGGTTTACATATATACCTTTAATGATTCAACCACATTAGGTTTGTTATAAATAACGTCTTCTTCTCAGTTATTCGGCCATAATGTAATTGCAGTTTCTTTGATTCAGGTTTCTAACAAAGTGATAAGTTTCATCAGTCAACACAGATCATTAACCTCGGAATATACCTAAACATATATTGTTAAAACGCAGTGTTCAATGTGATACTTCACTTGATTACTTGCTAAATGCATTCCGTTTTTCATGGCTATTTTTAAAAGAAGTGTTGAGCAGCTCTTAATAAAAAGACAAGCCGAGAAGAACCTGAGAAGACGGGACACAGAACAGGAGAGCAGAGCTTACTGCTGGGACATGATAACTCGTCTGCCTCTCAATATATGATAATATTTGTAACTGACCTATGGTTACTCCACAGACTTCGTGGTTGAAGCATCCTTAATGTAGAACATCATTTAGCAAGCTTTAAAGTGGGTTTAACTTTCCTCTCTGTCTAGTTAAGGATATTTCAAATGCAATATTTTTAAGGCATGTTTTTAGTTGTATGGATGTTTGTATTTTGTGTTTTTTTTCATAAGGCTCGCTATCGAAGTAAATCTGCATTTATCATTCAATCAAAATATCAACATACCGTTCAAATTGTAATAGAAACATTTATGAATCAATGAAACATTTCCTGAATAATATTTCCCTGTTGATAGATGTGAACTCTGACCGATCCTGATCACAGACTTGAAATGATTAATCAAAGCTGTAAGTGTTGGAACATTCACCGATCACTTGATTTTATCAAATGAAGTATGACATTTAAAACCACACTGATAATGTTCTGTGTAAGCAACCTTTGACTGGCTTTCATCACTCATAAAAAGAGATATTAATGCAATTGATGTAAAATCTCTCAAATCAGTAGATTTGCATGTGAATTTTCAAATAAGATGGAACAATTATTCTTTGAAAACATTTCTGTGAATTCTATGGAATATTTGACATATATAGAGAATCTCACCCAAGTGTCTTCTGATATCAAATATATCAACACGAGTTGATAAAAGTTACAAATATCCGAGGCTTGCCGAGGATATTTTACTTTTATCAACGAGTGTTGATATATTTGATATCAGAAGACATGAGGGTGAGATTCTATTTATCATCCAAAATCATTTTTCATTACATTTGATTGACAAATGAACATTACTGAACACCCTGCTGCCCTAAGACTCCAAGTGCGGTGATGTCATAGCATTGTGACGTCGTAGTGTTTATGACGTCATAGCATTGTGATGTCATTACTTGATGATGTAAAACAACTGTGATGTCATATACTTGACGTCAGAGGAGCATTGTTCAAAATCTACTGCCAAAAAGATATCTCCTAGGAGATATCACTTGATCTTCCACAAGCAATATCTCCTGTGGAACACAGTTTTGGATGATAAATCTAGATAACTATGTACACGTTTATGAAGACTACTTTTTACAAAAATATGTTATTATTAGTGTTGAACACAACAGACAAGACCCAAATATTTCAGAAAAACAAATTCCAAATATAAATAAAAGCCAAATCAAGATTTCACATGATGGAAGCTGTGATATATAAACTCGATCATAAAAAAGATATGTATTAATAGAATTGCTTGGTTCCGAATTTTATTGATTCTTCAAAATACATGCTCTATTAACGTTATCCAGTCTAATTTAGCAACAGTTTGATGGTAGATCTACATTGGCATTGATATAGTGAGGAAATTACCGTATCCAAAATGAACAAAATATTTAATCAAAGCATCAATCACAGAATTATCAAAGCAATGTGTAAGTAATTGCTGTTGGACAGATATGGTGTTACTGTACTGATTAAGATAATAGTAAAGATCTTCTATCCACCACACACATTACTGCAATTAGTTGAAAATGGTTCTGAATTGAACAACATTAGGTAGCTACAAATGTATCGTACTTAGTAACGTCAGAAAGAAAATCAATTGTCTCCCATTCTTCATTCTTAGTGCATTCTTAATTTCAGTATGTGAATATCTGCAACAATAATTTGTATGATCTTCTTTGTCTATGTGGTAATGTGGGTTCCTTGATGCACCATTATTAAGGGAACGTAAGCGTTCAATGTGCGTTTTGCTAAATAATGATTATTTACAAAATCCTTCACAAAGCCTCATATCATACCGCCTGCAAACAATATCTAGTCCATACCATACCGCCTGTAAACAATATCTAGTCCATATCATACCGCTTGTAAACAATATCTAGTCCATATCATACCGCCTGTAAACAATATCTAGTCCATATCATACCGCCTGCAAACAATATCTAGTCCATATCATACCGCCTGTAAACAATATCTAGTCCATATCATACCGCCTGTAAACAATATCTAGTCCATATCATACCGCCTGTAAACAATATCTAGTCCATATCATACCGCCTGTAAACAATATCTAGTCCATATCATACCGCCTGCAACAATGTTAAGAAAATTTTGTCAAAGTGCCTTGGAAAAAAGTTGTTTTCTAACTTATTTCACAATAAATGTTTTTTGGTGAGGAAATAAGTTGCCATATAATATTTAAAAGTGTTTTCAAGGATCCTCTAGTCGTCACTATTCTAACTGTGTAAATATATATTTACAAATACTATTATATAACATTATTATACATTGACGGGTTCATGTTTAATCCTGAAATCATCGACATAGATAAACAATCATGAAACCGGAGCAATGAAAATATGGACTGTACTGCACTTGAAACCATTGCAGTTCAGCAGAATTATCTTTTCTACTGTATCATGTTTCGTGGCAGGATTAGACAGACAATACCGCAAAGTTGCAAACAAAACCCTCTGACCTCTGACTGTTGGCTTCCTTTTTTCAAAGTATTTCACAAATTGTATAAGCGAATCATATCTAACTCAATATTTTCCGTCTTTGTTTCAAGCAGTCAGTACATTGGTGTCTGACATGAAACAAAAATATCAAAGTTTTCTATGTCAAACGTTTCAATATGAATGGACTGATGTTGTATAAACTAACACAAATATGTGAATGTTTGATTTGTTGATAATTTTGAAGATACAGATCTGCTTAAAAAAATTATTTTAAAGTTCATAGCTTTTCTCGTGTACCTAGAACAACATCCTCACAGGAGCACTATATTTGCAAAAATATTTCTATTGAATTTCGTATACTATTTTTTAACATCAATATCAATAAATGTTAACATTTCATAAGGTAATGTATTTTCATGAATTTACAGCAAATATTTACAAGTGGAATGATTTAAAGCACCATACCTTATTGTAAGCAATAAAAGCCCTCTGATTAGATAGTTTTACGGAATATTATATACTCCATTGGACAAAATAATAAACTTAATCAAAAGGATAATTATCTAGCAGTACAGAAGCAAATGATTTGTTTCAAATATTGGAATTCGACAGTCACTGATATTTTCTTTTCTCTGAATTTCGTATTAATTGGTTTTTAACATCAATATCAATAAATGTTAACTTTTTTTAAGGTATTGTATCATCATAAATTTACAGCACATATTTACAATTGGGATAATTTAAGGCACCATACCATACTGTAAACAATAAAAGCCCTCTAATTAAATATTATTATGTCCATTGGACAAAATAATAATCTTAATCAAAAGGATAATTATCTAGCAGTACAGAAGCGAACGATATCTTTACATTGTAACTCGATAGTCACTGTTGATAATGATAAATGGTTAAGTATTGTAAAGAACGCGTGGAGAGGAGTCGGTCACACTTCAATTATCATGAATAACATGATATATATCCAAATGTTTCAAATTCTATGGAAAACGATGTGCATATTTTTTATTTTGAAGTATTTTCAATGGTCTAATATTTGTATTCTGTAACATAACATTATTTCAGAAATAAAAGTTATAAGTATATCTAAAAATTGCAATTCATTGTATACTTTATTTAACCATTGTTTCAAGTGTATGTATTGATTGGAAACGGTTTACTTAGAAAACGTTGCAGTTCAATTCATTAAATTCAAATAATTCTATCAATGTCTACAGTGATCCTGATTTATGCTGGGGTCGATCTCAGGTCACGATGACTTACCTGATCTGCTGATAGACAGAAAATAGTGGGATATTTGTTATTGGGTTCAGTTTTATTTGTTTAACGTCTACTCAGTTCATTTTCAGGTTTAATTATACCTTCCTCCATAGGGATAAGTAAAGTGTTAGCGTAACTAATTTATTAAAGTTCTTGTAGATAATTGTTAAATGTTTGTGTTCAGATTAGTTCTTCCATATTTAAGATCATACTTTTAATTCTACAAGAAGCGTTTGTAAAATGTCATAGAAGCTACCTCGCACTACTTCTGTTAATACAAAAATTCATGTTTATTTATGTATATTTATATACAAGGATTTATTTTTATACGAGTATACAGTGATTATATATCAGGTCGCATATAGACAAAATAATCATTGTTTGAATAAAATCAAGAGGATTTATTTCACAAGTACTTTCGATCATAGAACATTGATTTCACCTGAAGATATGATATGGTTGATACACATAAAAATGTGATCTGCTTTGGTGATTAATACTTTGTCATATAGAAAAACATATCATATCAAGAGGATTTATTTCACATGTACTTTCGACCATACAACATTGATTTCACCTGATGGAAATGATATGGTTCATATACATCAAAATGTGATCACCTTGCAGATTATAACGTTGATGAACTTTCAATCATTTCATACAAGTCGGTGTTATAGCTTGGAGTAAGGACATTAGACATTTGGTGTGGTGTAGATTGTAAACATGTCTTATCAATTAGTATAACTCAAATTAATATTTACTTGATGAGGATCTTTGAGTTTCATATTTACTTTCCCAAGTAAATCGACGATTAACACAAAATATTTCACACCTTACCCTTACATGCAAAAGTAATGTTTCATTTAGGAAACTAAAGGAATTCCAACTATATTCCTTAATCTTTCTATTGTAACATTTGTCAAAGAAAAAGAAATTTCAAATGTTTGTTAGTACCTTTTCAGGCACAACATAAGATGTGAAGTTAAACTTTTGTAACAACAATTTTCTTTATCGTGTATTTTTGGCATACTGATCAGTGTTTATGAAGTTTCAATTTCTTAAATTTTAACAAAGCACAATATCTTTTTTATTTGGTTGGAAGAGGTTTGTCAATGTCGAAAATGATTTATTCAGTCAAATTACCCAAACATTTCAACAGCATAGCATTTTAGTTCTGAAAAGCTGAGCTGGGATTGCTTAACTTTCCTTCCTGGGCGATATACACTAGGAGTACAAGTAGCATATGAAACTTACCTCATGCTAACAGAGGTACATTTGCATGTGCAGTCTTTAAGTCACGTGCTCTGGCAAATAATCGTCCTCAGGACTCTTAGTAAACATCTGAAGATCTTGGGACATGCTGAAGTTTTGACTCAAATCATCTGCAAGAATGGTCTGCAAGGATACAAGTAAACGCTTGTTAAAACGGAACAATTTCGTCTTGCTCTGTCAGTTAATGACGACAATATCTAAGAGAGAAATGTTCTCGTTTGAATGAGAAATAGAAGTGCAGTAGTATACAATAAGTGGGTCTTTTCATCAAAGCAAGAATTAACACGTTTTCATTTGCTCTTCTAAGCTGTCTAATGCCTGACTCTTTCAAGTCACTGTAAAAGTAATTATAAACATACAAGAAGACTTGTATTACATTACATGGTATGGTATTCGTGTTAGCTTCCTAAATGGTTGTAATTTAGATATGCTAAAGTAAATGTAAGGGAACAAAATGAAATGGTATGAAATGATAGACAATGCCACCTTGATTGTAGAATGAGTTTTCAAAGGTTTTTATTGATCTGGATGACGAACTGCAGTCTCAATGTATTCATTTGCTCTTATTGTTTCCAGGTATGCATTGCCATTACAAAAGCAAAGTTATATCATGACCATCTACTTTTACTGAATACCTTAGAAGTAGAGCAATGTGCAATTGTCCATTTTCAATTCTTCTTTCCGCATTCATATTTTTAAACAGTGATTTACACCCCTGAGTTAACAATATAGTCTCAGGTGTAGTAGGAAGAAACATTGATTGGGATCGAGGCCTGACCTTGGGTTCTAGGGCGGAACTTAAAATCAAAATGGATGTACATGACAATATTTTAATGCTTCTTAAATGTCTTGACGTCAGCGGGTAGGTTGTCCATATGAGAACTACATGACTGCCTCAAGTGGCTGTATACAACTAGTGTAAAATCAGTTGATATCACACCGATGGAGAACTTCGTTCCCTCTTTATCGTAATTCAGTTTTGTCTGATATAAATCGGTCATTGTTAGGTCACGACGACCTATCGCATTACTATTGTATTGCCTTGTATGTATTCGACTGGGGCGTTTATGTTCAATTGTTAAGCATGCCTTTCATGACTCTTGCTCTCTATCTCACTATTGAAATCAATGAATGTATTTTTCAACTGTTATGCTATACGATTTTAGATTCATATTCACCCCCTACAAACAAAATCGTTTAAATCAGATTATTGTGAACATTTCACGTGAGTCATGGCGACCACTATTACTGCACGGGAAGAGCTGGCATTGAAAACGCATGCAGACAGAAATCATTGAAAGACACTACCGTCGCAAAGTCATAAGATATTAAGCTGTATGACACACCAAGCTTGCGCAAACAAACTACCTGCTGATGGTTGTAATTATGATGCAGAGTTGAAATATATGAAAGTTTCAAATAGTCCTTCGACCTTTTATGCTTTTACATTTCTCCAAAGGCAAACTCCAAAATAACTACCAACGTTAGGTGCTGATTGATCTCCTCTATTGTCAATAGAATTGCATGCATGTTGCTCAACATCGTTAGCGTCATGTATTCAATGAGACAGTCACGGTTTTCTGATTGTTTTTGCCTTTTCTATCAATTTGATTTTGATTGCCACACAAGTGATAAATCTTTAGAAATCAAAAACTAATTATGGTAATTTCAAAATTGTTAAGTTTACTCAAATGACTAAAGCAAATGATAAGCAAGGAATTTAGATGTCATTGTTTTTTTAACAAATTTGCTTTTTTTTATTGACGTTACTATTTAAAGAAAAACGATTACTGAACGACCTCCAGTTTAATATCTATTTTACGTGTGTCATGGCGATCACTATAACTGCATTGGGAGAGCAGTCATTGATAAAAGTTAAAACAGGCAGGCCGAAAAATGGTTGAAGATTATGACTCGCTACCTTATTCGCTTACTGCTTGCTGATGAATTCACTTATGATGCACAATTATGACAGGTTTGAACAAATCTTAAAGTTTCAGACAGTCCATCTGACATTTGATCCTCTGACTTCGTCAACAGGTGCATTTCTCGAAACCTCCAAATTAACTACCAATATTAGGTGCTGCTTGATTTTATCTCTTATAAATATATCGTATTGCATCCATCCACCTTAAGGCTCAGGTACTCGATGAATCATTCACAGTTTAACTTATTGATTTAACTTTGTCTATCACTCCGATTTTAGTACCATGAAACAAAACATTATCTATTTAAACGTTATGTTGTTTTGGTTGTCTGAAATACAATGATAAGCAACAATATCATAATGCTTTTATTTTGGGAACTTTTTGCCTTTTTTTAAACTCATTGACATTGCAATTTATAACAAAGAGAATACTTAACTACGTCCAGTTTATTATCATTTTTATTACACGAGTTATACATTAGTTGAGTAGGAATGGTGAACTTCTTTCCAGTAACATCTTTAATTCTCTTATAATCGGCCTATTGATTTATATATGGATTTGAGTATGTTAAAGAAATAACATCGTCTTTGTAAACCATCGTGGGAATCACACATTCAATCAAACGAGCATGATGACTTCGATCATATAAGCTATAAAGCAAAAGCAACCTTTTCAATGAAGGCAGTAGCTACATTGATAGCATTCGCTAATACCACACGTTGTTTATTCATATTTAATTCGAACTAAGATCTTCAACACACAGTCCCCTCGGTGTTATTGAGTTGTATTGGATCCCAGAAGAATAGAAAACTGCACAGCTATTATAGTGGCACATTTTTTCTCATCAGTAATGGTTGCTAAGTGCAGTCTAACAAGTGCCTATCAACTTTCATGTAGCTGTAATTGTGACTGTAGAGAGATAACTGATATGTTATCTTAACACGCTATTAATGCATTACATGCTACAAGGACTTTCACGACTTTGAAATTTTAAAACAGTTGATGACGAATTGTTTGATCTTTTTATCTGTCCAGCATTTGTTTCGAAAACAAAATCGCAATTCAATATTTCAAATGTTTGACCTAGCTACATTTGTAGATTATTTTATTTATTATCTACACAGGTGCAAGTGCCCAACAATGTCAGTTCGTAAAGTCACAAAACACCTGACAAATTTTAGGTCATCTGTTTATTAGGGTTTTAATTGCAACTGGACTAAACTTGTAAAACGTTCTACTATAAGTATGTACCACTTATAGTAACTTCTTAGAAACTGGTTTGACATTTCTTACACGGATTTCATATTTACCAATGATTTTTACCTTAAGACATTTTAACAAACTTTACAGCTTCACGATATAGACAATGTCTTCAACACAGCTTCAATGATTGAGGCATTTGTTTTTTTACATCTTCAACGATTATGCTTAACACTACTTCAATAATTTATGGTTATAATTAACATAGCTTGAATAGTATATGGTTATGTTTATCAAAGCTTTAATGTTTCGGAGTAATTCTTCATTCAGCTTCAATGATTCAGATCGTTGTTAAACACAATTTCAATGATTCAGATCGTTGTTCACCGCAGCTTCAATGATTCCGATCGTTGTTAAACACAACTTCAATGATTCAGATCGTTGTTAAACACAACTTCAATGATTCAGATCGTTGTTCAACGCAGCTTCAATGATTCTGATCGTTGTTCAACACAACTTCAATGATTCATTGTTAAGATTATTACAGCTTCTGTAATTTTATATCAAAGGATTTTGCTTTAAAAAGCTTTAAATGTCCTTGGTTGTGCTTAAAGAAGCTTCACTAATTCAGAGTTGTGCTGAAAGAAGCTTCATTTATTCAGAGTTGTGCTTAAAGAAGCTTCATTAATTCAGAGTTGTGCTCAAAGAAGCTTCATTAATTCAGAGTTGTGCTTAAAGAAGCTTCATTAATTCAGAGTTGTGCTTAAAGAAGCTTGCTCAATTCAGAGTTGTGCTTAAAGAAGCTTCATTAATTCAGGGTTGTGCTTAAAGAAGCTTCATTGATTCAGAGTTGTGCTCAAAGAAGCTTCATTAATTCAGAGTTGTGCTTAAAGAAGCTTCATTGATTCCGGGTTGTGCTTATAGGAGCTTCATTAATTCAGAGTTGTGATCAAAGAAGCTTCATTGATTCCGGGTTGTGCTTATATGAGCTTCATTGATTCAGGGTTACAGCTTCTATGAATTAGTTGTGTGCTTAAAATAATGGTAAAGATTTAGGTCATTTGTCTTGAATAGAAAGCACTATTCGGATTGATTCGGTTGACAGCCGTTTAATCACATCAAATTCACACACAGTACATAGCACGAAGGATCAGAAAATAGGATCGCGGATCAAAACACATGGTTCAATGGAAAAGGCATGGCATCAGACTCTATAAAAAGTTGGACTAGAAAATGGACATTAAACGGAAATTAAATGTAAAAACGAAATAAGAATAAATAAATCTCTGAAAACTCTGAATATTTTAGACACTTTAGGACAGCCGCCCCCAAATTTATAGAATAAATTTGCACATTGGAATTTAAAGTCAGTCATGGCAGTTCTGGCAACTTGACCAGCTTGGTCACGGGTCTGTGGTACTTGTCGCCTCCGGTCACACGTACGACAGCAGATCGGATTCTGCCGTCAGGGCTGGGGCAGACTTCAACAATTCTTCCAACAGGCCACAGTCCTCGGGCCTGTTGGTTGTCGGCAATCAGTACAGGATCTGCTACTTTTAGTTCAAGTCCATCTTTGAACCACTTATCTCTAAGCTGCAGACTGGGTAAGTAGAACTGAATGAACTTCTTCCAGAATTGATCAGCTACAGTCTGGCAGTGTCGCCAGCGACTTTTTCCGAGTCTCTGGTCAGCAGGATAGACCACTTGAGGAAGGGATGGATCTGGCCGCCCAATCAGCAGGGAGAATGGAGTTATGGGGTCAACATCTGCTACATCACTAGATACATAGCCAAGGGGTTTAGAGTTCAAGATTGCCTCCACTTCAAGTAGTACGGTTCGTAGAGTGTTCTCGTGCACTGCTTCTAGACCAAGCACAGTGCGCAGGCCATGTTTCACAGATCTGATTTCACGTTCCCAAGTACCACCGAAATGAGGAGCATATGGTGGGTTGAATTTGAATCGGATCTGTTGCTTTGATAAGCATTTTGCTAGTATGGGATTCATGGATTGGAATGCCTCAGACAGTTCTCTTTCACCACCTTTAAAGTTTGTTCCACAATCAGACAGGATTTTGTGAGGTTTACCACGTCGGGAGATGAAACGGCGTAGAGCCATCAAGAATGCATCAGTGTCCATCGACTCTAGCAGGTCTAGATGTACTGCTCGAGTTGTGAGACACTTGAATATGATTCCGAATCGCTTCTCTATTCGGCGGCCAATTTTGATGAACATTGGCCCAAAACAGTCAACTCCGGTGGAGTAGAAAGGGGGTTTGTAGATCCGTAGTCTGGCAGGAGGCAGATCAGCCATCTTTGGATTATCAGGGTAAGCTCTCCAGCGCTGGCAGTCAAAACATAGTCTCTGGTGGTGTCTCACAGCTTCTCTCCCTCTGAGAATCCAGAAACGACGTCGCAGTTCAGCAAACAAGCGTTCCGAGCCGAAATGATGTAGCTTCACATCATAGTGTTTGATTAGTAGTTTTGTCAGAACATGTTTTGGATCTAGGACAATTGGATGCTTGAGTTCAGGAGGTATTCCGCTTGCGTTTCTCAACCTTCCTCCAACTCGAATAAGATCGGTTTCTGGTTCATACTCAGGGCTCAACTGAATAAGTCTGCTGGAAGGACTGACAGGTTTTCCTGTTGAGAGTGCAGCAAGATCTTCAGGAAAGGACTCTCTCTGTATCTGGCGAAACAACTTTATCTTAAGATCACAGTAATCAGTTTTCGGAGCAGCCGCCCCATCTGAGATACACCAACTGAATCTGACAGATTCAACAGCAGAGTCCCAGTCTTCATGATGAGTCGTTTGTGATGGCAATGTAGTGAATCCACAGAAAGTCTTCTTGAGTTCATTTATAGTTTCCACAAATTCTACCTTCCCTTGTGGCCACTTTTCTGTAGGGTAGGAAAGGAAGGACGGTCCATGTCTCCATCGAGATTCTGGAGAGGATAGATCTCTCAAAGTCAGCCCTCTGGTAATGTCATCAGCAGGATTGTCTCTGGTATTGACATAGCTCCAACTGTGCACTTCAGTCAGGTTCTGGATCTCCGCCACTCTGGTACCCACAAATACTTTGTACCTGCAGGAATCTGATTTGAGCCAGGAGAGAACAGTTGTAGAGTCACTCCAAAGTGTTACATTGGTGAGGGGTAGAGTTAGTTCATTGGTCAAAATTTCACTTAGTTGAGCACCAAGCAAGGCCGCTGAGAGTTCAAGACGAGGCATGGAGAGACACTTTTTTGGAGCAACTCGACTCCGAGCTGACACAAAGGCGACATTGCAATTGCCAATGTCATCTTCGATTCGAAGGTAAGCTACAGCTCCATACACTTTCTCAGAAGCATCACAGAAGATGTGCAATTGTAGATTGGAATCTTCAATGTTGGAATTGGCGTGATAACATCTTGGGAGACATATTTTTGACATCTGACCGAGTTCTGATTCCCAATTGTTCCAATCTTGAAGAAGAGGCCCAGGTTCGATTGGTTCATCCCATGTCCGTTTCTTGATCCAGAGGTCTCGGACTAGTACTTTGGCTCGGGCAAGGTAGGGTGAGAGGTAGCCGAGTGGATCATATTGACTGGCAAGGATTCTGTAGACAACTTTCATTGTGAGCTGGTGGTAGGAAATTGGTCGGTACTTGTATGAGATCACATCTTCCACACAGTTCCAACTAAGGCCAAGTGTGGATTCCTTTGGGTCATCATTTTCTTGTGCAAGCCACAAGTCACAACTCTGAGATTTAGCATCGGCAGGAAGATCGTTGATGACCTCTTGGTTGTTACTGGCCCACTGGCGAATGTTGAATCCTCCACTGGCGAGCAGTTCCCTCATTTTGGCAATGAGTTCCTTAGCTTTAGGAACATTGGAAACACTTTCAAGACAGTTGTCTACATAGAAGGATTGGAGGATCGATTGTGAAACTTCTGGATACTTGTTTTGGTTATCAATGGCATGTTTCCTCAGAGCAAAGGTGGCGCAGCATGGACTGCATGCTGTCCCAAATGGTAATACTTTCCATTCATAAGTGTCAGGTTCACAGTCTTTATTTAGGTTCCGCCAGCAGCAGCAGAGGTCTGTCTTCAGGCAGCAATCTTATCTGATGAAACATTGCCTGGATATCACCAGAGATGGCAACTGACTGTTGGCGAAATCGCAGGAACACCCCTAGCAAGGTTGAGCAGAGGTTGGGTCCAGGAAGTAGGTGATTGTTCAGGGCTTGTCCAGAGTACTCATATGAGCAGTTAAAGACCAGACGATACTTTTCATGCTGCCGGATAACATGATGGGGAATGAACCAAGATTCCGAGGTAGAAGCAGCTTCATTGTCACTAATGATTTGCACATAGCCCTTGTCTACAAGTTCTTGGATTTTCTGGTTGTGGACATTAGCTAGATCTGAATCACGTTGCAGTCGTTTCTCAACAGAACGAAGATTTCCCATTACAGATTCTTTTCCAGCACACAGTGGAGGGCAATCTGGCTTCCTCAGGAGAGGAGTGGCATAGTGGTCAGTATCTCCATCACGGACCTTTACAGTCTTTGTTTCCAAAAGGTTCACTGCCATGTTGTCTAGCTTTGATCGGGTCACAGCTTTGGATGTGAAGGGAATTACTTCTGCCTTCCACAGTTTCTCAACATCTTTCATCAATTGCGAAGAAGGGTTCTGAACAGAAGTGAGCAGACAGCAGTCACTTAATGCAGAGGAAGTGTCATTGCTCAGTCCTTGGAGAGTCCATCCAAGCTTGGTGCAGACAGCAACTGGTGCATTTGACGGACCAAAGCGGATCGGCGTTTGTGGTAGTATCAGATCTGAATGGTCAGATCCTATGAGGATCAAGGGCTTTGCTTTGTCAATATCAGGCAGAATAGCATCTTGTAGATGAGAATGTTCTCTTTGGATGGATCTGACTGGGTAGGAATACTCTGACAAGGCAAGCTGTTCAGAGGTAAAGGCATTGCAAATTGGATATTTGCGTTCAGGATCATCTAGTGGCGAGATAGAGAGGCTTACAGAATGTCCAGCACAATTGAATGGTTCACTTTGGATCGTAGTTAGAAGAATGTCCTCTGGTTCAGTCTTGAGAGCAAGTTGTCTGACTGCAGGCATCAAGATCATTGTCCTCATGGATCCATCGTCCAATACGGCATATGTTTCAAGACTTTTCCCATTTGGTCCATACAAAATGACAGGCACAACTTTCAGGATCACTCTGAAGGAATGGACAGGTTTGTCAAGGAAGAGAGGGGACTGGTTCATCGCATAGGACTGAGTGGAACTTTTTAGGACTGAGTCATGTAAGATGGTCAGATGCAATTTCTGACAGATGTTACAGGGTTTCCTGAGGTTACAGTCATTCGGTGAATGAGTTCTCCCACATTTCCAACACCTTTTCTTTACCTTTATCCATGAAATTACTTCATCAACCTTCAGCTGCTTGAAACTGTCACAGAAACTGATGTGATGATGTTCGTTGTTACAGAAGGCACAGTAGGACTTATAGGTTGGTTTCCCCTCATTAGGAAGAGAAGGTTCAGATTTGGTATATCTGGACTTGGTTACAGTGTTGAGTGAGGAGACAGGAGGGTTTGATCGCTGTGGCCTTGAAGGTTTGAATCCTACCTGATGATGTATCTGGGATCGAGTCTCTGTCTTAACAGAGCTAACAGCTTGTTGGGCAATACGACTAGCTCTTGATTTAGCCTGTAGCCAAGCGTTCAGGTGCACCAAAGTGTAAGTAGATTGTGCTTCATGGGTAAGAATACCATGATTTAGACAGTACTCTATGAAGCTAGTCTGGAAATGAGAGGGCAGTTTGGTGAGTAATTTATCCACATGGGATCCACATCTCAACTCCACACTAGATTCGCCTTCAATTGATGTTAACATCCCAACAAGAGATTGGACGGAGAGGGCAAATTTGTCTAATGCAACATGGTCTCCTGATCTCACAAAGGGCAGTGACAAGATAGAGTTTAATTCTCCAAGAACCAGCTGTCTAGGTCGACCATATTTCTCATTTAAAGCTTGTAGAGCCATGGTATATGGTGTGTCATGGCCAAGGTAGGCATACGCAAGTTGCTTTGCATTACCTCCTAGGTGATCCATCAATAGTTGATATTTGTACTTCTCACTCAAATGAGAGTGACAGTCAATCAGATTTTCAAAGGACATCTTTAATAGTCTAAAGTCCTTCTCATTATCAGTGTCAAAGGTAGGTAAAGTTGGTTTAGGCAGACCAAATGATGACGAAATGAGAAGTTCTGGGACACCCTGAGGTGGTGTCGGTGCGGGAGGTGTCGATGGGTCAGTCATCATAGATGAAGTAGTAATGAGTCTAGGCACAGAACTCTGTATCCTACGAGTCGTCTGAACATTTTCAGTAGGTGGAAGGGTCAGTGGAGGCGATGCAGAGGAAGGTAAGGTCACTTGAACTGTAGGTCGAGTATGTGTGCTAGACGTAGTGAGGGTATTGCTCGTCATCTGTGTCATAGCACTGACAGGTATAGCACTGGATTTTGGGGAAATAGAGGTTGCAGGCAACGATGTTGTTGGAGCCGATGGAGTGACTGTAGATGGATGTGATTTGATATTGGGAGTTGAGGCAGTTAATGACAACATGGATTCGATAATACTAGCCTCATGAAGTTCATCTTGTGCTTTTCTAAGTTCACGAGCACGGCACATTTGTGTTTGTAATTTCTCCCTCTCTTTGAGAACGCGACGAGCAGTCTCCTGTGCTTTATAAGCTTCCTCGTCAAGCTGATTTAATTGTTCATCAACAAGTTCATCTTCCTTTTGTCTCATTATAATTTCTTGTAATTTCTTTTCACTGTGAATACGTTTCACTTGTGATAATTGTTCATCGGATAATCTGGAACGGGCTGAAATCCGACTAAAGAGGGAAGTTTTACTTTGTTTACTACGTTCACTACCACAGCGAGAGCTATGAAGAGATTTTACGGCCGCTTCCTTTTCAACTACCGTTCGCTCGCACCCCTCTGATAACACACTTGACAAATTCAGCTCATATTCTTTGAGATAATCAGGCGGGCGCCTCTCTCTAGAAGATCGTCTAGGTTCACTGATATCACTCATTTTGCGTGATAATTAAACAACAGTTAATGGTTTAATAATCGGAGTTCAGAAAGTTCAGCATACATGTGTAAGGTACTGTAAGTTCGTCATACTCACGGCACGATGTGAGGGAAATTTGGTTCAGAATAGCTGTCAATCCGCTTCGCGGGACCATGTCTTGAATAGAAAGCACTATTCGGATTGATTCGGTTGACAGCCGTTTAATCACATCAAATTCACACACAGTACATAGCACGAAGGATCAGAAAATAGGATCGCGGATCAAAACACATGGTTCAATGGAAAAGGCATGGCATCAGACTCTATAAAAAGTTGGACTAGAAAATGGACATTAAACGGAAATTAAATGTAAAAACGAAATAAGAATAAATAAATCTCTGAAAACTTCAGGAATATTTTAGACACTTTAGGACATCATTCATTCAGGTCTATAGTTTGTGCAGCTTCAATGATGAAGCTTTTTAACAAGGGTAGTAATAGATTTATAATTTCCAATCAATGACTTTTATGTTGCAAATTGGTAAGAATATAATGTGTCACGTAAATTAGAGCGATTTGGAAAATCTTGTTTCACGTTGTAAGGTTGTGTTGGTATCCTCATTGAAACACTCATATTTATGATATAATTTTGTAATATTTTTTACTGTAATACTGATAAAAATGTGATTATTTAAATGAGGTTGAAGTTACAGTTTCTGACTTACCCGAATGTCCAAGCACAAACTCTCGCCACAAGTACAGAGAGTACCTCTGAGTCAAACTACAAGACGAGAAAACCTGACAAGTCTGACGGTCTATGGACACATAAGAGAGACATGGATGGCGAGTAGATGTCTTGCAGATCTTAATTGTGTTGGTTCTACAAAGAATGACGCAAACAAGTATTCACTTGCTATTCTCCTGTCACACTTTCTTAAGGAACGTTTCTAACTTCTCGGCAAGACATGCATGGGCCTCAATAAAAGATTTGAAATCCGCTGTAAACAGCTTTTGAAAACCTGATATGCCTCACACAAATGGTAACGCGAATTCAAACGCTCTTTCCCTGCTAAACGTTTCGACTTGTGTGACATTCGATATTGTAACCAAAGTAAACATGTACCCCCTTTCCAAATGCTTTAAAAGAACTGTTGAAAATGTACTGCATTTAATCTATTGTGCAATTCACAAATTATGTATATCCTAATTAACATTCCTTCACAAATGTATTATTAACAGTATTCTGATTTCTATTCGAATCGTAGCACATGTATGACACCTCTGTTTGACTTAATGCCCTAGAAACGTCTGTAAAAACTGTACTAGAAGATGATGCAACCAAAACACCCAAGGACAACAATTTAAAGGAACTAAGACAAAGATCAACAACCATAAACGGCGACGTTCACTTGTTTTTGTCACAAATCACCAGCATCTTTATACAATGGACATGTACATGTGTTCTGTGTGTGATGTTATTAATATGGAAGCAAATTGACTTGATTTGTTTTTGTGATTCATAAACTTCACCAAATACATACCATGTAGCTCGAGTTTTTCAAAATATATTACGACAGCTGATTAAGTGTAAAAATTGTCAAATAAATATTTATGAGTCATTGAAACAATTTCCGAATAATATTTCCCAAGGCGAACATGTCCTGATCACAGACATGAAATGATTTACCAAAGCTGTAAGTGTTGGAACATTCACCGATCAGTTCATTTTATCAAATGAAGTATAACATCTATCCCATTTAAAACCACACTGATAATGTTCTGTGTAGGCAACCTTTGACCAGCTCTGATCATCCATGAATAGAGATATCAAAGCTGTTAATGTATCAAAGTTTCTCCAATCAGTAGTTCTATCATGGAATTTTCATTTCAGATTGAACACGTATTCTTTGAAAACATTTCTGTAAATTCTATGGAATATTTGCTATTAACAGCAACAGCTTGGACATTTATTTAGATAAATATGTGTATGTTTATCACGACTATATTAAACAATATTAGTTATAGTTGGTTTGAACACAATAGACAAGACCAAAATATAGAAGCTGTAATTTGTAACTCGATCATTTATTATTTATATTTGATAATTTGTTTGATGTTTTCATTTGTAGATCTACATTAGCATATAGTGAGGAAATAACTGTATCCAAAATTTAAAATATACTATATCAAAGTATCAGTCGCAGAGCTAACGAAGCAAATTGTAAGTAATTGCTGAAGGACAGACAATATGTTGCTATACTGATTAAGATACTTACTAAGATAATGGTAAATAACATCATTCACCACACACATTACTGAAATTAGTTGAAAATGGTTATGAATTGAAAACCATAAGGGACCTTATCAATTATCTCCCGTTCTTAGTGCATCTAAATTTCAGTGTGTAAATATCTGCAACAATAATGTTTATGATCACTTTTGTCAATGTACTAATTTGTTTTCCTTGATGCACCATTATCAAGGAAACGTTAAAGCGTTTAATGTGCGTTTCGCTCAATAATGATTAATAACAACATCCTTCTCATAGTTTCACATCATACCGCCTGTAAACAATATCTAGTCCATTTACAAGAAGCGCTTGTAAAATGTCATAGTAGCTACCTCGCACCACTTCTGTTAATGCAAAAATGTATGTTTATTTAAGAATATTTATACGAGTATTTGTATGTGCGTTTATATATATATAAAGCTCCCACCTCTCAGGTGTCATATAGAAAAAATATCATATCAGGAGGATTTATTTCACAAGTACTTTCGACCATACAACATTGATTTCACCTGATGAAAATTATATGGTTCATATACATCAAAATGTGATCACCTTGCAGATTATAACGTTGATGAACTTTCAATCATTTCATACAAGTCGGTTTTATAGCTAGGAGTAAGGACACTGGACACTTGGTGTGGTGTAGATTGTAAACATGTCTTATCAATTAGCATGAATCAAATTGATATTTACCTCAGAAGGATCTTTGATCTTTGAGTTTCACATTTACTTTACTAAGTAAGTCGAAGTTTTAAGTCAACCGAAACCTAATATTTTCAAATCAAAAGTTGTCTAATAAAAAAGACGATTTCTCTTCAGAAAAAGTAATCGTTACAAGTTCAACAAGGAAAACTTTCACGAGTACTGTTGATAGCCTTCCATAAAAAGTTATGTTCCATTGACGAAACTAAAGGAATGCCATCTATATTCCTTATTGTTCGATTGTGACGTTTTTGTCAAAGAAAGAAGAAATTGCAAAAGTTGATTAGTGCCATTTTGTTTATCTGTTGTTCTGGCACAATACCAAAAGTTAATTTTGGAAAAATAATCAAATAATTAATGAAGTTTTAATTTCTTCAATTTTAACAAAACACAATATTTGTAATTGTTGTTGGAATAGGTTTGTCACTACGTTTTCAAATGTCGACAATAAATTATTCAGTCAAATTACCAAAACATTTCAACAGCATCGCATTGTAGTTCTGAAAAGCTGGGCTGGGCTTGCTTCACTTTCCTTCCTGGGTGATATACACAAGGAGTATAAGTAGCATATGAAACTTACCTGGAAACTTCATGCTAACATCTGTAGATTTTTATGTGTTGTAGCCGAGGTGGCAAACGATCGTCTTCAGGAATCTGAGTAAACATCTGAAGGACATGCTCTCGCTCTGATTCAAATCATCCCTGTAGGAATCTTGACTGGCCTGCCAGGAACAAATAAAGGCTAATTAAAACGGAACTATCTCGTCATGCTCTCTCAGTTAATGGCGACAATATCTAAGAAAGAAATATTCCCATTTTGATGAGGTAAAGGTGCAGTACTATACAAGACGTAGGTTTTTTTCATCACAGCAAGTAATAACATGTTTTCATATGCTCTTCTCCTTCAAGTCGCTCTAAAACTACATATGAAGACAAGATTTGAATTGAAAAACAATACAATTTGGCTTCGGGAATACAACAATGTATGATATAATAATTATTTAAGCGTTGTTAAATGCTGCTTAGTTGTTACTGAAATCATACATTTATGTTCAATAAATCTATGGGAACCATTGACGACTGCTGGCTGACGAGTGGTCTTCTTTTCAATATTCTTATGTGGGTAAAATTATTCACTTTCAATCCTCCTGTCACTCTTGCTTTCTGAATGTTTCAAAGTATTTCATTAATTGTATAAGCTATTCATAAGCTCCCACCTCTCAGGTCTCATATAGAAAAACATATCATATCAAGAGGATTTATTTCACAAGTGCTTTCTACCATAAAACATTAATTTCACCTGATGAAAATGATATGGTTCATATACATCAAAATGTGATCTCCTTTGGTGATTATAACGTTGATGAACTTTCAATCATTTCATACAAGTCGGTTTTATAGCTAGGAGTAAGGACATTAGATACTTGGTCTGGTGTAGATTGTAAACATATCTTATCAAATAACATGAATCAAATTAATATTTACCTTATAAGGATCTTTGATCTTTGAGTTTCACATTTACTTTACTAAGTAAGTCGAAGATTTAAGTTAACCGACATCTAATATTTTCAAAAGTTGTCTAATAAAAAAGAACATTTGCTTCAGAAAATCTGATCGTAACAAGTTCAACAGGGAAAACTTTCACGAGAACTGTTGATAGCCTTCCATAAAAAAGTTATGTTCCATTGACGAAACTAAAGGAATGCCATCTTTATTCCTTATTGTTCGATTGTAACGTTTTTGTCAAAGAAAGAAGAAATTTCAAAAGTTGGTTAGTGCCTTTTCAGCAATTTTGTTCATCGTGTTCTTTTGGCACAATACCAAAAGTTAATTTTGGAAAAATAATCAGTGCTAATGAAGTTTTGATTTCTTCAATTTTAACAAAACACAATAGTTGTTGTTGTTGTTCGAATAGGTTTGTCACTACGTTTTCAAATGTCGACAATGATTTATTCAGTCAAATTACCCAAACATTTCAACAGCATCGCATTGTAGTTCCGAAAAGCTGGGCCTTGATTTCTTAACTTTTCTTCCTGGGTGATATACACTAGGAGTATAAGTAGCATATGAAACTTACCTGGACACTCCTTGCTAACATCTGTAGATTGTCATGTGTTGCTGTCGAGCTGGCAAACGATCGTCTTCAGGGATCTGAGTAAACATCTGAAGGGTATGTTCTCGCTCTGTTTCAAATCATCCCTGTAGGAATCTTGACTGGCCTGCCAGGATACAAATAAACGCTCATTGAAACGGAACTATCTCGGCATGCTCTATCAGTTAATGACGACAATATCTAAGAAATAAATGTTCCATTTTTGATGAGAGATAAAGGTGCGGCACTATTCAATACGTAGGTCTTTTCATCACAGCAAGTATTAACATGTTTTCATGTGCTCTTCTAAATGCCTGACTCCTTCAAGTCACTGTACAACTACAGATGAAAACAAGACTTGTATTGAAAAAAAACAATAAAATTTTGCTACGGGAGTACAAATGATTTAAGCGTTTTTAAATGCTGTCTTGTTGTTACTGAAATCATACATTTATGTTCAATAAACCAATGGGAACCATTGACGACTGCTGGCTGACGAGTGGTCTTCTTTTCAATATTCTTATGTGGGTTCTACAATACCAAGTAAAAGTATTCACTTTCAGTCCTCCTATCACTATTGCTTTGTGAATGTTTTTAACTTCTCGTCTCCTTTGTGCTGCTCAAGAAAAATGTGTAGTCAGCTGTACACACCTCTTCAAACACAAATGGAGATAATTATTCAGTCTCTTCTCACCTGCCCTTATATTATACCTGAACAATTACATCCATGTTGATGATTCTCAATATATATGCACATTAGTTTCCGGAGAGTTTGTGTTTACAAATATTCTACAATGTATTTATCATTGTTCTTTGCAGTTGGTATTGGCTTTTAAGAAGAAAATTCTTATTGTACTTTAGAAATGGTGATCTCTTGTTACTGTTGTCGGTGTTATGGTATTTCCATCATGTTTATGATTATAAGCTCAAAATATTCAAATTTAAACACGATCTTCCAGATTACCCCCTTTGGTTTCCAACAGATTTAGAATAATGTCTTAAGAGTTCAGATTAAAAGAACTGATAAATATGTTCTTACCCTCGCACAGTTATACTGTTAACATTCCCTGACATTTTGTGGTTTTCGTGTTAGCTTCATAAATAGTTAAACTCTGACAAAATAAATGGATATGTAAGTACCAAATGAAATGGTATGAAAACATAGAAAATGCTGCTTTAATGTGATTTTAAACTGAACTCTTGAAACTTCCAACTATTTAGTGCAATTACGGAAGGAAACTGATAGAATTATCATTTACCTTTACGGAACCTCTTCAAAATTTAACAATGCACAATTGTCGATTATTTTCTTTTAATCATTTTACAATCGTATTTGAAAAAGTTGCCGATACCCCTAATATCACATGATAGATTCAGTGGTTTTAGAAAGATATATTGATTTGGTTCGAGGGTGCAGCTGAAAATGTTTTTTCAATTTAACACTTTTAAGATGGTGTTGACATCATCGATAATTTGTTAATAGGAGAAAGCAAGTACATGGTTGCTTCAAGTGGCTGTATACAACTAGTCAAACATCAGATGCTATCAACAAGATCAGGGCTTCATTCCTCGCTTTAGTGTTTTTCTTACGTGGTTATACCTGATATGAATTGATCATAGTAAGGTCACGACGACCTTTCACCAAAGTCTGTTAATATCTTATCATGTTTTTGTCTGGGGTATTTATATTCAAATGTAAAGCCTCTCATTCATGGCTCTTGCTCTCTATCTCACTACTGAAATCAGTCATTGAATTTCTCACCTGTAATTCTTATATATACAGTTAACCCAAACTTAGATCTGCAATTTACAGTAACGAATGTAATCGGCTGTATTGAATCCATGAAGAATCGAAAAACTGTACAGCTATTACAGTTGCAACATTCTTTCTCGTCAGCGACGGTTGCTTAGTGCAGTCCAACACATGAGCTTTCATGTAGCGGTAATTATGACTGTAGATATATTACTGATGTCTTATCCTAACATATTATTAATGGTTAACATATGAAATGTTTTTTCGAATAGACATACATTTAACTTTCTGCAAAACAGTTTTCGGCGAATTTATCATTTTATCTGTCCATAATTGTTTTATTAGAACATTTTGTAAGTCAGTATTTTAAATGTGTTACCTAGCTTCTAAAGAGTTCAATAAATAGAGTACAAATATTCACCCAGAAAGTAATTCACTATATATTCCTCAAAATGTCATTTCGCTAAAGTCAGAAAGCACCATACAAGTCTTATGTCATCTGTTTAGACTGGTTAAAACTCCATCTTAAATCTCTACATCTTGGTTATATTATTTTAGAAAGCAATGTTCCTTAAACATCTCTATTACATATTTATTTTTTCCAGATGGTTTTAACTGTATGATAGCTTCAATGATTCAGAATTGTGCTTAACACAGATTCAATGATTCAGGGTTATGTTTTACTCATCTTGAATGATTCAAGCTTATGCTTTACTCATCTTCAGTGATTCAGGGTTATGTTTTACTCTCCTTCAATGATTCAGGCTTAATAAAGCTGCAGTGATTTAGGTTTATTCTTGACATATATGTTTTCAATAATCATGCTTCGCATCGTTTCATTACTCTAGAGGCTTGCTTAATACATCTTCATTTTGTGTTCACTGTGTTTGATCACAATAATTATTTTACAAAAATATCGATTCGTCCTAACATTCTTTGTACAACAATATCTCTGTTTCGTCTTAGATAATATTAATTATTTTATGATACAATAAATACATGTTTCAACCTCTCTTCAGTTGTCTTATATACAGTGATTATTTAACATTTGTCAATGTTATATCTAATTGTTTAAAACAGGAATATAGTTCTTGTCCGATAGCACTATAAAGGATAATGAGGGTAGATAAAGTTCATTTTAGACCACATAAGAGCTTTGTGGGAAGTTAAGGGGTATTTCGGAAATGATTTGAATGACATATCTTTTCATATATTAATATTGAACTAGTATTTTGTTTATAGATTCATCAATGACCGTATTTACTTGAACACATTCGTGTTGTTCGAGATTAACACTCACAGGTATGAATTTCGTTTTCATTTGATTTATTAACCCCTGATTAAATTCACTCATGTTGTTTTCCACACATCAGATGGACTACTTCTACGATTACTACTACTACTACTACTACTACTACTACTACTACTACTACTACTACTACTACTACTACTACTACTTCTACTACTGCCACTACTACTACTATTTCTACTAATTCTACTACTACTATAACTACTACTACCACCACTCATACTGCTACCACACTTACTACTGCTACTACGACTACTTCTACTAATACAACTACTACGACTACTACGACTACTACTACTACTACTACTACTACTACTACTACTACTACTACTACTACTACTACTTCTACTACTACTAAGTCATCTTATACCAAGCCAAATGGACAATCTATTTTATGTTGTTATCCTCATTAAGTTACAACACCTTAATATTTACGCAAGATGTTAAAATTAGATGTACATGTTTAAGGGTATGCTTTATAACACTTTATAAAAATGATTATAGTGTGGATATACATAAGGAACATTTTACACGCACCAGTATGAACCCCGGATTTTGTCGCTAAACGATTCACTACTGTGCTCCATCATTTGTGTCTATTACTTCTAGAGTCTAAAGCTATTCATGATATTAGGATTGAAATAAGTTACAGCACTTAATAAGACTTACCACAACTGTTCAAGCACAAATTCTCTTCACAAGTACAGGGAGTAGCTCTTAGTCAAGTGAAAGACGAGAAAAACAAGACGGTCGTGTGACACAGAAGAGAAACATGAGCGGCGAGTAGATGTCTTGCAGATCTTAACTGTGTTGGTTCTACAAAGAATGACACAACAAAGTAATCACTAATTATTCTAAGTAATCTCCTGGTTAGATTTCTTAAAGGACGATTATAACTTCTCGGCGAGACATGCATTATCCTCAATAAAAGATTTGAAATCGGCTCTGAACACCTTTTGAAAATGTGATAAGCTTTGTACAAATGAAAACACGTATTGACACGCTCTTTCCCCTGCTAAAGGTTTCATGAACTTATTTGATCTGTTCACTGTTGTGACCAATATAATATGTATAATGATTTGTTAATATGAAAACATTAAACAGAATCGTATTATAATTTCATCACATTATTCTGTGAAAAGTAAATGTTTCCGGAAAACATCAAAACAAAGGTTTTTGTCAAATTGTATCTAAACTTATCCAAAATGCCTGTTATTGTACAATTATAGGTACTTCAGTTAAATACAATATCTCTATCTAGAAGAAATAAAGACCTATTGTTACATAAAAAACCAAATATATTTAAGTTAGTTTGATTGTTCATTAGTGAAACAAAGTATATAGCGCTTTCGGATTTTCTAAACCTATTTTTACAGCTTCAAATGATAATCAGGAAATGTTCAATATGTTTCATGTTTATTGTATTGACACGCTCTTCTCCTCTGCTGAACGTTTCGTAAAATCATTTGATCAGTTCACTGTTGTGACCAATGTAAAGGTTTATCTCCTTTCTAAATGCTTTATAAGTCTCACTCCTGGCAGTCATATTCAACATTATGTATATCCTAATTGACCATTAAGATTCCTTCACAAATGTATTATCAACAGTATTCAGCTATGTAAGTATTTGTGATGTATTCAGGTGCAAGTAAGCTATGTAAGTATTTGTGATGTATTCAGGTGCAAGTAAGCTATGTAAGTATTTGTGATGTATTCAGGTGCAAGTAAGCTATGTCAGTATTTGTGATGTATTCAGGTGCAAGTAAGCTATGTAAGTATTTGTGATGTATTCAGGTGCAAGTAAGCTATGTAAGTATTTGTGATGTATTCAGGTGCAAGTAAGCTATGTAAGTATTTGTGATGTATTCAGGTGCAAGTAAGCTATGTAAGTATTTGTGATGTATTCAGGTGCAAGTAAGCTATGTATGTATTTGTGATGTACTCAGGTGCAAGTAAGCTATGTATGTATTTGTGATGTATTCAGGTGCAAGTAAGCTATGTATGTATTTGTGATGTATTCAGGTGCAAGTAAGCTATGTATGTATTTGTGATGTACTCAGGTGAAAGTAAGCTATGTAAGTATTTGTGATGTATTCAGGTGCAAGTAAGCTATGTAAGTATTTGTGATGTATTCAGGTGCAAGTAAGCTATGTAAGTATTTGTGATGTATTCAGGTGAAAGTAAGCTATGTAAGTATTTGTGATGTATTCAGGTGCAAGTAAGCAATGTATGTATTTGTGATGTATTCAGGTGCAAGTAAGCTATGTAAGTATTTGTGATGTATTCAGGTGCAAGTAAGCTATGTAAGTATTTGTGATGTATTCAGGTGCAAGTAGGCTATGTAAGTATTTGTGATGTATTCAGGTGCAAGTAAGCTATGTAAGTATTTGTGATGTATTCAGGTGCAAGTAAGCTATGTATGTATTTGTGATGTGTTCAGGTGCAAGTAAGCTATGTATGTATTTGTGATGTATTCAGGTGCAAGTAAGCTATGTATGTATTTGTGATGTACTCAGGTGCAAGTAAGCTATGTATGTATTTGTGATGTATTCAGGTGCAAGTAAGCTATGTATGTATTTGTGATGTATTCAGGTGCAAGTAAGCTATGTAAGTATTTGTGATGTATTCAGGTGCAAGTAAGCTATGTAAGTATTTGTGATGTATTCAGGTGCAAGTAAGCTATGTATGTATTTGTGATGTATTCAGGTGCAAGTAAGCTATGTAAGTATTTGTGATGTATTCAGGTGCAAGTAAGCTATGTATGTATTTGTGATGTATTCAGGTGCAAGTAAGCTATGTATGTATTTGTGATGTACTCAGGTGCAAGTAAGCTATGTATGTATTTGTGATGTACTCAGGTGCAAGTAAGTTATGTATGTATTTGTGATGTATTCAGGTGCAAGTAAGCTATGTATGTATTTGTGATGTATTCAGGTGCAAGTAAGCTATGTATGTATTTGTGATGTATTCAGGTGCAAGTAAGCTATGTATGTATTTGTGATGTATTCAGGTGCAAGTAAGCTATGTAAGTATTTGTGATGTATTCAGGTGCAAGTAAGCTATGTATGTATTTGTGATGTATTCAGGTGCAAGTAAGCTATGTAAGTATTTGTGATGTATTCAGGTGCAAGTAAGCTATGTATGTATTTGTGATGTACTCAGGTGCAAGTAAGCTATGTATGTATTTGTGATGTACTCAGGTGCAAGTAAGCTATGTATGTATTTGTGATGTATTCAGGTGCAAGTAAGCTATGTATGTATTTGTGATGTATTCAGGTGCAAGTAAGCTATGTATGTATTTGTGATGTATTCAGGTGCAAGTAAGCTATGTATGTATTTGTGATGTATTCAGGTGCAAGTAAGCTATGTAAGTATTTGTGATGTATTCAGGTGCAAGTAAGCTATGTATGTATTTGTGATGTATTCAGGTGCAAGTAAGCTATGTATGTATTTGTGATGTATTCAGGTGCAAGTAAGCTATGTATGTATTTGTGATGTACTCAGGTGCAAGTAAGCTATGTATGTATTTGTGATGTACTCAGGTGCAAGTAAGCTATGTATGTATTTGTGATGTATTCAGGTGCAAGTAAGCTATGTATGTATTTGTGACATATTCGTACTCTTTATTAAGAAATGTTGTATCAATCATTTTGTTGGTATGCAGTCAATCGGTTATTTGAGATGTTAGCATCGTGTTACCATATTCTTTTTATTGATACTTTAATCATAAAAGGACGAAATATAATCCAACAAATCTATCCCAACTTTCAATCACATGTATCACAAGATGCTCCGGTACAGTGAACATTTGGACTGATTTTGTATTCACCATTATTAAGAGCTGGTTATCACAAAGAGCGTGCTGGATCCACATTCACTTTGCACAGTGATAAATCGGTTCTGACTGCAACTCGTTGTGTTCACGTGGAGACAGCCAATGTCAATATCATTAAAATCAGCTCGAACCAATCACTCGTACATCGCTCTGTTTGTAAACTAATCGTTCCCTCCAGCTGGTCAGCTTTGAAGCTGAAAATCTCCGGCATCCTGGCATCGTGGGCTTTAGATTGTAGGATATAATAGAAGGTGAAAATCTCCGGCATCCTGGCATCGTGGGCTTTAGATTGTAGGATATAATAGAAGCTGAAAATCTCCGGCATCCTGGCATCGTGAGCTTAAGATTGTAGGATATAATAGAAGGTGAAAATCTCCGGCATCCTGGCATCGTGGGCTTAAGATTGTAGGATATAATAGAAGCTGAAAATCTCCGGCATCCTGGCATCGTGGGCTTAAGATTGTAGGATATAATAGAAGCTGAAAATCTCCGGCATCCTGGCATCGTGGGCTTAAGATTGTAGGATATAATAGAAGCTGAAAATCTCCGGCATCCTGGCATCGTGAGCTTAAGATTGTAGGATATAATAGAAGGTGAAAATCTCCGGCATCCTGGCATCGTGGGCTTAAGATTGTAGGATATAATAGAAGGTGAAAATCTCCGGCATCCTGGCATCGTGAGCTTAAGATTGTAGGATATAATAGAAGCTGAAAATCTCCGGCATCCTGGCATCGTGGGCTTAAGATTGTAGGATATAATAGAAGGTGAAAATCTCCGGCATCCTGGCATCGTGGGCTTAAGATTGTGGGATATAATAGAAGGTGAAAATCTCCGGCATCCTGGCATCGTGAGCTTAAGATTGTAGGATATAATAGAAGGTGAAAATCTCCGGCATCCTGGCATCGTGAGCTTAAGATTGTAGGATATAATAGAAGCTGAAAATCTCCGGCATCCTGGCATCGTGAGCTTAAGATTGTAGGATATAATAGAAGCTGAAAATCTCCGGCATCCTGGCATCGTGAGCTTAAGATTGTAGGATATAATAGAAGGTGAAAATCTCCGGCATCCTGGCATCGTGAGCTTAAGATTGTAGGATATAATAGAAGGTGAAAATCTCCGGCATCCTGGCATCGTGAGCTTAAGATTGTAGGATATAATAGAAGGTGAAAATCTCCGGCATCCTGGCATCGTGAGCTTAAGATTGTAGGATATAATAGAAGGTGAAAATCTCCGGCATCCTGGCATCGTGGGCTTAAGATTGTAGGATATAATAGAAGCTGAAAATCTCCGGCATCCCGGCATCGTGGGCTTAAGAATGTAGGATATAATAGAAGCTGAAAATCTCCGGCATCCTGGCATCGTGGGCTTAAGATTGTAGGATATAATAGAAGGTGAATGGTCGCAAAAAAGGTCTCATGATATATGGTGCAGTTCTCAGATTAAAAAAACAGTTGGTTACAAGTTGATATTTGATATAAGATTATTGTCAATGTTTGTGTCCCTGTCCGTTTGACAAACTCATAAATTTGAAGATTTTGGAGTAGTACGTATGATTATTTGTTTTTAAACACTTTTATCAAAAGAAAACACTAAGCTATACTTAAAGTCAAGAATACACTTAATCAGGATAAACAATCAACCATGTTTATTTAACAATATTTTTCTCTCATAAGATAAATATGCATGAGTTGTCTGCTGTCAGTTTAAGCTTTAGAGTGGATTGTTGGTTTGTAAAGTGGTGGGTGCAGGTCTTGATGTCTTAACACAACTTTGAGTCACGTGGCTTCAATAAACCAATCAGATGAGCGAACACAGAGCAGTACTTTTTCTTTCAATGTTACACCACGTTGAAAACCCGCTTGTGAGCACTGTTACTCCAAGTGAATGCAAGCAGATAGACGTCAACAAGTGTATTTGATACCCGGTTATATTGAATCTTTAGACCTGCTAGCAGTGTTGCTGATTTAGTGATCGTCCCTTTGTAGAACTTGAAAGAGTGAGTGAGGTATAAAATAGTTGATCATCGTGTATCTGGCAACTTCCACGTCTCAGTGCATTGAAAAAATTGTTGTCATAAAATGTAAAAAATTACTTACAAGATCCATTCTCTCCCACGGTTGTAATTAGATACTTGTTCGAACTCCAATGTTATACTATTTCTGATTCATGTCCCCACCTATAGTTAGGTAAGATAACGTACACGTACTTCGTTTGACTTCCACTTTTACATGGCAAAAGTCCATCTAGCCTAAACAAGCAGTTCTTGTACGATAAAACATGACATGTAGGAACCAGAGAAACATTCACGATGCATTAAATGATATAGCATCAGACTTGTACTTACAGGCGAATTGAACTAAATATCCACCCTGCAGTTTTAAGCTAACTCTACTCTATGACATCAACGTTTTGTACAATTGTCTTTGATAAGAGGATTGTAGACTTTGAATAGATACACATGATAAAGTATTTTACGTTGATGTTTTAAGATTCTAGATATTCGAATGTTAGCTTTATAATAATCAGCAATGTGTGTAGTTGTTTATGGTTTTATTGACATTTGAGCTCAAAATGGTAAATTGTGTAGTTACCTGGCATGTTCTTTACTTAGAGAGATTGGCTGTTATGTACTTAACTGTGACCAGAATTTAGTTTTTTCAAGTAATCGCAATAACACCGTTGTGGGAGCATGAGGTGAAATATGTTTTGTAAGATGTAAACGATGGTGTTGCGTCAACCTAAATCTTAGCTGATAAGTTTCTGTTCATAACATTTCATGAAAAATAAAATCAGTTCATCTGGAACTTTTGAAATGACAATGATTCACGGTTTAGTAAATTACAACCTCAATGATTAGGTGAGGCTAAACAAAACTGAGGTACTTTTGGTTTATGTTTTTCAATGATGATGCTTCATTGCTTTAGAGATTTGCTTTGTACAGCTTCAACCAGGATTTTCTGTTCCCTGTTATTTGTGCAAATAAGAAAACAATTGATTTGATTTGATTTGATTTGATTACAAACTTATTTCACAATAAAAATATTTCGTCCTAACTTCTTATCTTTATAAAGGATTCCTTTTGGTTCGCCCTGTCACCTCTCTTTCATGATACAACAAACATATGGTTATCCTCACTTCAATAGTCAGTAATATTTATTTTATTACAATTTCATGTTGTTCGACGGAAAAGTTCATTGGTATTGTGTGTTTTTTAATGGATTCCCTGATTGATGTGTATTCAAATATATCTCTTGTTAACATGACAAATTTGTATACTCATGTCATTTTCCTCACACATGAAGAACCATATATATGTATACATATCTCCCTGGGAAGATTTGTATGCTTACAATCTTGTTTTGAGTTGTTAGGAGGTGTATATTTCCTCTTGAAACACAACACTATTATATTTATGTAAGATGTGATAATTTCATGTACTTGCTCAAGGGTTGATATTATTATGTAATTCGGCTCACTGTTATCGTAATAAACATGTCGATTTGAATGAAGTTACGGTATTTGATAAGACTTACCCCGAGAGTGTCCAAGCACAAATTCACTTCACAGTCACAGATAGTAACTCACAAATTCACTTCACAGGCACAGATAGTAACTCACAAATTCACTTCACAGTCACAGATAGTAACTCACAAATTCACTTCACAGGCACAGACAGTAACTCACAGATTCACTTCACAGGCACAGATAGTAACTCACAGATTCACTTCACAGGCATAGATAGTAACTCACAGATTCACTTCACAGGCACAGATAGTAACTCACAAATTCACTTCACAGGCACAGACAGTAACTCACAGATTCACTTCACAGGCACAGATAGTAACTCACAGATTCACTTCACAGGCACAGATAGTAACTCACAAATTCACTTCACAAGGACAGATAGTAACTCACAAATTCATTTCACAGGCACAGTAAGTGTAAGTTCTACACAGAATGACACAATCAAATATTCACTTGATATTCTCCTGTCACACTTACTGAAGGTACAATTTTAACTTCTCGGCAAGACATTCTTGAGCCTCAATAAAAGATTTGAAGTCTATTCTGAACACCTTTTGAAAACATGAAAGGCTACACAAATGGAAACATGTCTTCACTCGTTCTTCTTCTCTGCTAAACGTTTCGTAAACTCATTTGATCCGTACACAATTGTAACCAATGTAAATATTTATGCTTCGAGATTCTTTATTATTCTCTGGGAGTCTGGGAGTGGATAGGAACTGTATCGTGTATGATCTTTTCTGTAATTCAGCATTATATACAACGCAACTGACCATTAACATTCTTCATAAATGTATTATTTAAATATTCAAGTGACAAATTTTAAATTATTCCGTTTAATATTTTATGTGTTCGTGTACACATTTCAAGTGTTTTTGTTAAATTGAATAAATACCGAATACAACAAGACATTAGAGCATTGAAGCACACTGACAAATATTAAAAACTTGCCAGTGTTCATCAATATATTCCTCTTCTAGTAAGCTAAGTATTTGTGAGATGTTTCTACTCTTTGTCAGGGAATGATATGTGATTTCTATTGTTGGTATGTGTCCTCCGTTTATAATAGATCACATCATCGTATTACCTTATTCTTTAATTGTTAGTTCAGTCTTGGAAAGTCTGGATAATCCATCCCAACTGGCACTCAAATGTTTGAGCCATGTGTCAGTGTACAGTGGACTGATTTTGCATTCACAATTACTGTTCAAGAGCTAGTTTGACGATCGATGAAAAAGTGGTGGAATCACACAGCCTTTGCGAAATTTGTTCAGACTTCCTCATGTTTATGGTTGAGACAGCCAAGTCAATATAATTAAAATCAGCTTAAACCGGACCATTTACTCCAGCCCAATAGATCTAAAACCTAAAATTTTCGGCATCCTGGCATTTCGACTTGTGGAATATTGCAGAAAGTAATAGGTCGCAGAAAAAGTCTCTTGACATGCCTTTAATGTTGTAGTTCTTAGATCAGAAAAACAGTTTAACATTTGATATGCGTTCAATAAAATTATTGTTAATAATTGTTTTACTGTCTTAACAAAGCCGTCATGACTTTTAAGTAGTAATATCGGTTTGTGATTATTTGAATTTAAGCTTGATTATCAAAAGAAAACACGAACCTATACTTGCAGTCTAGATTGCACTTAATGAGGTTAACATGTCAACCGTAGCTTTTATCATTTTTTTCTCTCAGATATATTTTTGCAGGGTTTGTCTGCTTTCATTATAAGTGTAGATGTAGCTGCATTGGCATTTTCTCCCAACAGAGGTAGCTCTGTCATAAATTCCTACACAACCTCTGTCTTAATACGGGCTTGCGGTAGATTCACCTATCGGCACAATATTGTAATTTATTCTACTCGGCAATATTTCAGTCAATGAAAACACCTAATGCATGAATAATAAAATTGTTGTCACACAGGCCAGTGCAATAATGCAGTCCCAAATGCGTTTGCATACTGTAACTTCACTTAGGTCACAATATTGTAATCTAAATTACATGGCAATATTTCAGTCAATGACTACATCGAATGTATGAATAATATAATTGTTGTGACACTGTCCTGTGCAATAATGCAGTCCCAAATGCGTTTGCATACGGAACAGACGACTCAAAGTGCAAGGTGCATATCTAAAATAAAGTTTAATTAGAAAACTAGAACGCTTTAAAGATCTATGATTGCCCATCATTATTGTAAACACGTTAAACCATTACAGTTCTTTGTTGGGGGAGAATGGTAAGCAGACATTCTCTCCAAACACAGGTAGCTCCGTCGTATAGAAGTTCTTTGTTGGGAGAGAATCGTGAGCAGATAGACGTCAACAAGTCTCTTTGTTGGCCAGTCATATTGAGAACTGTTACCAGTGTTGCTGAGTTGGTAATCGTCCCTTAGTAAAACTTGAAAGTGCGTCAGTTGTGTAATATTAACATGAGAAAATTCTTAGGATTGAAAGAAATTTATTTCATTGAATATAAGGCGTTCGATATGTCATCCTCTCTACAGTTAAATATGAAAACAAATCTTTGAATATTGACATTGGTATTGTGTATAAGTATTTTGGATATACATCGCTGATAGTTCATGTTCATGTATAAAGGTCAGCTGTCCAGAAGTTGAATAATGAGATGATAAACGCTAGCCTATCACGGTCTATTAACCTCTAGCATAGAGTAACAATGTAATAAACGTAATTTTAAGCTGCTTGTCGTCAAACATTTATATATAACATCTACTTATTATTATATGCGTCTAGAAGGGGTATTCTATAGGAATAACAAGTGCACGATTCACCTGTGGAATGTGTATATAAAGGGAAACGATAGTTTGTGCAGTACACCAAACACCAAACAGATGAGTTTTAGTGTAACTATTTTCTAATGTATCTGTGCTTTCTAACTTCAACCTTTTTGGATTGTGTACAACTAAAGACTGCATCTGATGTATTTAGCTGGTGTATTTAACATGTGATGTTGACGTTGGAATACTTGCCTTTTACATACATAGTGTAGGTAATTGATTATTGAGTGATTATATTTGATATTTGAATGCATTTACAATGAGAAGCAGCAGAAGCTGAAGAAAGTGTTCATGAAGTAGTTCATGATAAATGAAAGAGCCTAAAATAGGAAATGAACATGTGTTTGTTGTTAGAATGAATATTGTTCGAGTATAAATGATGTGACAATACTCTTAATGAGATGATGATTATATGAATAGAACAAAGGTTGCATAGCTTATAAACCTTGATTATGAACAGGATAATGTATCCCTGTGTATAAGTGATACAAGTAAAAATACTAATGATGATTGTATTCTAAGTACGTACCTAAGGTAAATGAACTCAATGTATAAAATAACTATTATAAGTGACATGCCTTTCCATTTGTGATTATTAGTATGTATTATGACTTGGCGTGTGGATTGTTTATATGTTATTTGAATAAAATCACTAACGGTGTACCCTGCATCCAAACAGGTCTTGGTGTTGTTGTGTAGCGTTGTAAGTAGCCATCTCTACCGAGCCTAATTCCCCGGAACCGAAAGCCACAAGTTAAAAAAAAGGTTGATTAGCCACCAGGAATAAGGCTGGTTGAAGTTTAGTTAATAATTTCTTTCACCAAACCAAATCGTAAAAAGGAAGGGCTGAAATGCGAGTTCATGGGTTTTAAGGTTACAGCACTGAAAATATATCGCTCATAAATTCTATCGTTTTTACACATTAAAAAATATGTAATCACTTTTATGACGTAGTTGAGGGCGGGGTCTTTGTTTTGTCATTGGTGAAGCATTTCATCGTCATTGCACTCAGTCCACCCAGCTGTAATAAATGGGAACCTGACAAACGGTTGTACAGCGTGGCAGTTTCCCAGGAGAAAGGACCGTTCACTATTTTCCCACCGTCTGACAAACGATATAGTTATATGATTTTAATTAATTTGGGCGTATTTTTGAAAAAGTGTTTTTGCAAAAACAACAAAAAGTTGATTCAGTCATGAACCAGAGATGGTAGGATGCTTCTTGTCTTATGGTTGTTCAAACAGTTTTTTTGTAATCTAATCGTCAACATCCAATAGAATAATTAATTTATGCGTGTAAAGATAACTTTAGATTGACTCAATCTAACGCACTCACATAGACTTAAATGCGCCTATGCATGTTTGGTATATGCCCTCACAAAATATGAAAATTTTGCCAATTTTGCTCTCCTACCTCGCTTTGTGAAAGAGATTCCAAAATGACTCTTGAAATGAACTGTTAAAAGGCTTTTTTTTAAAAATCAACTTGAAATGAATCAAATAAACAAAATGTGTATACTTCGCTGTTTAAAAAAATGTGTAACTATGTTTCAGTCATATTTACCTTCCATTGATGGAAATATCTTATAGATTATATTCTCATTAATTCCGTTGGGGTAATAATGTACCCCGGGAGAGGACGTTGCATTGAATACTAGGCGTAAAATAACCCCGATTAATATTATTACTAATATACATGCAATCCATTTCATACCTCAAATGCTATGGTCTGTGCAACACTTCGCAATGTGGTATCACCAGAATGAATAAACCGTAAAAATAAGAAAAAACTGCCAGATATAGTAGTACTTATATTGATTGTATTCTACATTTTTTATTTACATTACAAGTGTAAGCCCTCTCCAAGGAAAGTCATATTCAATGATAATTATTATTCCTGACCAAGATCGCTTGATGATGTCGATGTCCAGTTTGCGATAGAGTCATACCTTTTGGCATGTTTTGATCGAATCATGTGGCCTGATAGTGACACTGCCGTAGAAACATTACAATAATGTAGCTTTTTGTGTCCATGGTTCAATAAAACAACCAGAGGAAGATGTTAGTATGGTTTAATTTCATTTGTTCGTGTGAAAGTTTGAAGAATTAAATTAATTAATTTTATCTGGAGAAAAAAATCTGTACTCAATTAAGTACATTTAGTGTAGGTAGCTACGCCCATCAATACTTATGACTATTGTATTAGTAAATGTTCTAACACCAGTATTTATGCACATTAAACCTTCGGCCGATATCCTCGGAGATATCATTTTGGCAGCAGGTTTTTCAACAATGCCCTGTCATTGTCAATTATGTTTTACATCAAAGAAAACACAATTCTAAGACATTATAAAAATGATGACGTCACAGTTTTATAATGATATGACCGCATCTGGAGTCAAAGGATATTGTAACACGAGTCTGTTGTCTTCTCGCTGCTGAGTGGTTCATTTGAAAAATGTCCCTATGTTGAATGACAATGAATAACCAGAAATAAGATTACAACAAATAAAAGTCGTACCGTTTTAAAATTTTAGATTGTGTTTATCGTAGATTTTTTTTAATAAGACTATTTTCAACTGGAATATTGCAAGTTTGTGGATTTGTTTCACGCAACCCACGTCTTTCGAATGCCGTTTCCATAGCATGATGTCACACAGGCGAACCGTTTTAACGTCACAACGTTTGCGTCACTGTCACCATGGTCTTGTTTGATACTTTTGTTTTAGGGTTTTACAATATTTTTCGATGAGTTTATCCATATTTACTCGGGCTAAAATTAAACACATATGTTGTAAGATCTCGCTGTCACAAATGACACTGATTATTAACTGTATCCTGTTTTTGTTGTAACTTATGCCGGCAATTCACATTTAGTGAGACCCTACCACACCTCCTAAAAACAGAGCTGTCGCGAAGTTATTTCCACACAGAAATTAGTGCACAAAAAGGGAGTGCTCTTAACTTTATAATAAATTTTGCTTTTGTAACATTTCTGGGATTTATTGTTATTCAACACAGATGCATGCTGTATCTAAAGTAGACCTATATGGCGCCGGGAATTCACATTTGTTTCTTGTAATTTTAACACACTTTATTTCGATATGGAACAGTCACCATTTCCCTTTCCACACAGAAAGTGCAGGACTGTGATGTTACAATGTCCATGAATAGTTGCGTTTGTAAAATTGTATTCAGAAATCACTAACACCAGCACATTTAAATCTTAAAAAAACGAGCGGCCATGAATTCGTAAGTGTTGAATTACATACAATCCGAACATTTTACAAACGTAACGACTAATGTGTTACATAACATAAACGAATATGTCCTCAAATTGCGTTACCATAACAATCTGGGAAATCCGTTACTGCTAAAATGAACCTAACAGAGGCCTGAATTCAAGTAACATTTACCAACTATAGTCCGCGTTTGTTTTCATTGTTTGTATACAAATGGGACGTATGTGCACATATATTTAGCTGCTTTTCAATTTTTTTTTTAGATGTAGCAATTGGGATATGACAGTCCATTAAAGATGCGTGATGTGTCCAACCTGTAGGTAGAGTAAGCAGAAAGCAATGGAAATGTACGAGGGGTGTCTAGTAAGTAGTTAGCCTCAAGTAAAAATCTATAGAATATATATGTAGCTGTTTTATTTTACTCATACTCATCCTAATATCTTTCAACCTACAGGAACATCGTTCTGTTATATCGAAGTATCATGACCCCCACTTTGTGTTATCTTTGTCTTCCAGCTAGTGGGTTATGAACTGAATAAGATCGAGGACAAAAACAGTTTTAACTATTTGACAACATGCAAAATGATAACTGTTTGAGAAGTTTTTATTTACAATTATTCATGTCAAATTAAATTTGATGATTCATGTTTGAAGGACACACTAAGACCGATATACATGTGCAGTAGCATGTAAAAAAACACTAAAAAGTGTGGTATGTATAAGAATGCATGTCTATTCGTAAGCATATGAATGTATCAGTGACTAACTCCCTATCTGAAGAAAATGGAGGCATTGGCCCTGCGGCTCATTAGTCCTTGCTGATTTACTCTCTGAGTTTGAAGGTTTATATGAAATACAATATTCTTTTATACACGGTGACTCCTCATCAGACATGGAGTTGTAATCTGCCGGTCAAAGTATGGCTAAACAAGATGTCAGCATTCTCGCATTTTCGTCAGATTCTGTTAACAACAATTGACACTAACTCAACACTACCACAACTATTTAAACAACAACACTTACTGCCATCAAGTTATACAAAATACATTCCTGTCACGTCCATTTCAAGACGCAATGAAATCTGAGTTGTTGGAGTCATATATGCCAAACTTAATCGGTGTCATTTGATCGCGGAGTATCGACTGTTACCTAAAAGACACATTTTAACGCTTATTGTTTTTTTACAGTGACAATAATGAAGGTAGAACGTCGCAATTATGATCGAAAACCGGACAGTGGCGTGCGTCAAATGGACAACGTAATTTTGGAGACTTATCTAAAACAACCAGGAGGGTAGTTAGGAGTTAATAGTGTTCGTTGGGTTATATAACTAGTATCCATGTATATTGTACGTGATAACTACACCTCTGTGCATTAATAAGGCTCTTTATGGATTTTCATGGAAAACCAGTATTTGTCATATATATGTCTTTTGGACATGAAAAGTTAAGATTTTTTGATTTTATATCACCACATATGACATTTAGGTTCGTATCAAAGGTAAATAATATCTTATGAAAATCACGGAGTGGCTCTTTAATACAACAGATCGTATTCTAATCACTGGTTCATGAAAAGAAGTTGAACAAAGGTTCAAAGTCTAAACATTTGAGCATCCTACGCCCACTGGTTGTGTAGAAGGTGATGAAAGTATTGGCTGTCATGCTTACATCAAAGGGAGGGGCACATCTTCATCTTTAAGAAAAATTTATTACAAAAATGTGATTCTTTGAATTTGAGATTCCCACGCCCATTGGTTTTAGAGAAGGAGTCTGTGAAAGGTTTTTGGTTAATTTGGTCTTCATATTACAAAAAGGTTATTATGGGAAACCAAATCTAAACATTCTAGTCTCAATATCACAAACGAGCTTCCTGTGCGAACTGGTTTGGTGATGAGGTCGCTGAAAGGTTTTGGAGGTAAAGCCTGCAACGCATGTATTTTGGGGACGGGCACAGGATTTAAACCACAAAATGTGATCCCCAAAGTACATGGTACCTCTCCTAATTTCAACTTTGAAAGTACAGCGGTTTTGAAAGAAAATGTGAAAGGTTTATTGACCAATAGGTTTCTGATGAAGGTCAATCTCATTGAAATCAACTCGAACCTTTTCCCTCGTACCTCGTTGCGTTTCATAGAGGTACGATGGACAAGTTTCGATTAAAAAATACGAATACAACAATCAGTTTCATTGGTCAGACGCGTTGTTTATCGACATATACAACTTATACAACAATCAGTTTCATTGGTCAAACACGCTGTTTATCTACATATACAACTTATACTGCAATCAGTTTCATTGGTCAAACACGCTTTTTATCTACATATACAACTAATACAACAATCAGTTTTATTGGTCAGACACGCTGTTTATCAATATATACAACTTATACAACAATCACTTTCATTGGTCAAACACGCTTTTTATCTACATATACAACTTATACAACAATCACTTTCATTGGTCAAACACGCTGTTTATCTACATATAAAACTAATGCAAAAAATCAGTTTCATTGGTCAAACACGCTGTTTATCTACATATACAACTTATACAACAATCAGTTTCATTGATCAAACACGCTGTTTATCTACAAATACAACTTATTGAACAATCAGTTTCATTGACAAAACGAAGTGTTCTTGTACAAGTGTACACCTTCATGATACAAAATTAAGTTCCTTTGATTGTACAGCGTTCCTGTGAATACACATTTAGTTACAAACATTCATGATGATAATTCAGAACAATTGTTGAAATCCGGGTGATAATAAATACTGTTCTTTTTGACCAATCATTATTCCTGCTACAGACTTCATCGTTAAACCGATCAAGGAATAACCCAGAACAGTGTTTATGTACAATAAATTTCCAGTTACAAAGGCAAAGTCGCCAATACAGAAATATAGGAAGTTGCAAAATAGTCTTCATTACTGATACATCATTCACCGTCATTTAAAAATCTTTGTTTATGTACACAAAACGCATTTACAAACATTGATAATACGCTACTTAATTTGTTCATGTAGAAATAAACTAAAAATATAAAATGAAATATCAACAAAACAAATCATAAATTCACTGCAAGACTTATGGTACGATCTTTTTTTTAAAAACCCAGTTTAACAGAACACAGCCTCGAAACACAAACAAATGTGAAAGGGACATTACCAAGTTATTTTGTAAACTTTTATTTCTTTTTTTTCGCGATAAACATTATTCCATAACAAGTGTACGATATTGTGTGGATGAAACATTATTCCATAACAAGTGTATGATATTGTGTGGATGAAACATTATTCCATAACAAGTGTACGATATTGTGTGGATGAAACATTATTCCATAACAAGTGTATGATATTGTGTGGATGAAACATTATTCCATAACAAGTGTATGATATTGTGTGGATGAAACATTATTCCATAACAAGTGTATGATATTGTGTGGATGAAACATCTCATTACAGAACCCGATCTTCCGTACTCGTAGAAGAAATTATCAAGTATGAATCAAAACAATGCCATTTTTGTGTGAACACCTTTACATCATTTTGAGTTCGGGAACTGGAATCGCATAGCTTCACGGAACATGACACATTCGTTTAATAACTGCTTCTTTTAATTAGAAACATTGTCTTGCTATGGATTACATTTATTTTCGTTTTTGTTACATAACTTTATGTACCTTAAAACACGCTCTAATGCCCATTCAAAATTTCAAGAATAATCAACAGAGTTATTTATTCAAATTGCAAAAATGTTTTCACAACTGAAGATTATACAATAATCATGAAAAAAAGATCGTCCCATATGTCTTGCAGTGATTTTATGATTTGATGTAATTTGAGTAATTGTTCACCATTCCGTAGACATTTAGAATGATTCCACCTTAATGGTTATCTACTCAACTTGATCCTGTTTATATCATTGTAAATTAACCAAACCGAACGCTGTGTACCACAGTAGGTACGGAACCCGTGCATGAGAGTCACGTGTCTTCCCTAACAGCAGGTCGAAACATTACTTTGTGTTTTAAAGATTTCATAAAACAACATTTACGAACTTTAAAGAAGAAACCAAAAGGTACGCGAGACAAATGTCAAATAACTGCTTTTACCAATATCGAACATTGTCATCACCTTTAAAGATGCATAATCATAGTATAAAACACGTAAAAGTATTTTTTACGTATTCATTATTTATTTAGAAATCTTTTTCTACCAATAAAACAAAATAAGAAATACGATTATTGAAAACACAGACAAAAAACGAAAAGGCATCTCCATAAAAGTTTACTGCTATAAATAGAAAGAAGTCATATTTCCCAACATCCCAGGTTTATACTTACATTATTCATTCTCCAACACAAGTATTCCCGTTACCTATTAGGTAAGGTAACAACTTTATATTTAGGATCACACTATCTTTAATAGTACAACAGCAAAGCCTGTGTGGGTAAGCTGTTCGTACTGTCAGTGATGTCTTTGTGGGTTGGAATCCAGCAAGATTTGCGTTTTATCCCAATATAAAAATTTGAAATATGTTTAATAAGTTAATATCATGTATTTCTTAGGTAAAGATAGCATGTATGGTGATCTTAGCATTGTTTATTTCAAAACGACTTCTAGTCTTACTAACGTTTAAACCGAACCAACGAAACTCCCCATTCATTTCGAAAATGTTTACTTACAAGTATCTTATATCTTCGGGCAGTTAAAAATAAAAATACATTCGCCTACAATGAGTCAGTTAGGGGCCATTGGGAGAAATTTCAAATTCATTATAAGAAAAATTCGTTGTTGCTACATTTTCAGATCTATAGATGACTCAAATGCCATACTTGACTTAAATGTGGTCAGAAGCCTCAATTATGTCAATTAAGTTTCTCCTTATACTTTGTTTCAAATTCAATCGCTTCCTATCATACAATCTTTGAGAAGTTCTTTTTTAAGCTAATTTAATCATTTTAATCACGTTGCTTACGACGTTTAGTTTGAATTTTCCATGCTGTTTTGCGACATAGCGAAATCTAAAGAAATAAAAATAGATATATTTGATAAATTTGATTAAATAATTTAAGACATAGATGCACGGTTGAAAGTGAAATTTCCCCCCCACTTAAACGTGTTTGCAAAGTCTTTTCTCTTTTAACAAAACAGCTGTTACAATTTCGGTTAACTTTACAATTTTTTACTTTTCATCTGATTTTTTAAAAAGATGGCGATTATCTCATTTATTGATATCTGCAGTTCTTATTGTCTATTTCTTTAAATGCTTTTAGCGGTTTAGAATTATTAATCCATTCTATTCCATCGAACAACATAGACATAAAAAAATGACTTGAATGTACAGTGAGTTTAATTAAACTAAAAGGGATTATACAAATGTAGTCTGGTTTCACTCACGAAAGTCGAAAATTATGAACTTTTTTCAGGGACTCTGCTCTTTTTTTGTAAATCGGTGCTGCCGATAGATTGTGTGGTCCAGTTGGAATCTAGAAACAGTCAAACTAGAAATGCACAAAGGAGGTTGGATCTAAAAGCCCGGGTAGATGAAACTTTAACTTAATATGATAGAATAGGCAAAACTATGCATAAAATATATATAGACAGCAACTACTTACCAGTCCCAGAGAGAAAGATTATTTATGGAAGGGCGCACTTTTGACTACCCTGAAGATCGGAATTACCAAGATCTGCAAAACACTACGAAAAACTTCCTGGAAATCACTGTTATTGTTAAACCAGGTAGGATAAAAGCATTTACAATCTATTATGGCATTATGTGATTTAAACTTTCTCTTTGAGTGATGTTCCATTTGTTTGAAAGATAATTGCTGCATTAAAAAGCATAGAAATTTGTACTATTGTAACATCATTGCACTACATGACAGTTACAATGAACTTATTTCAGCTATATATATCCTTTACATACTCAATGTTTGGTAGTGTAGGGATTTTAAAAAAATCAATAGTCAAAAAATAAGGTATTTGGGGATGATTATAAAATCAAATGTGATGATTTGAGCATGAATAAGCATATCAACGTTTAATATCCTAAGTAATTGTATCAGCCTCAGACTAGAAGCTGATGTAAATTTCTAAAAATAAAAAACTCAACTCAAGACAATTTTCACACAAAAACACATAGAAAAGCTATTTAAGTTACAAATTGCAGTGACACTATCAGTATCAGTCAGCTTTTAACTTATTGAAAAAAAACCAATTCCATGTGATCAATATATCTGAGAGAATGTTTCCATGTTCTTATCACTTACCTTAAAAAGAGTTTAATTATTATTGAATTGAATAAATACTCAATCATGGAATCAAGAATGATGTTACATAATGTAAATACTTTTCAACTTTCCACTAAATGACAAGTGGAGTACAGAGAGTACAGAACCAGCTCTATCTGAAGCTGATGTTGAATATTTATAAAAATAAGGATAACATCATTCCTAATTACTCTGCCATCCACCTCAATAATTTTGTTTCTTTATATATCTTATTGAAATATAGGAATAACTTTTGATCAGTATTGTTAGGATTAATGCTATGAACATAAAAACTTGTGAAATATTTAATGAATTAATGAGTTATCTTTTTCAGTTAGATGAACATTGCCATTGGAAGCATTTTAACAAGAGAATACTCACGAAAAAACAAGCACTGTCCCAGCAGGGCTTGACACATTGGCTCGCAGCGCTTCTGAGAGGAGCGAACCAGTTTGGAAATTTCGTTTGTAGCACGAGATTAATTTCTAGACGACACATTCGGGCATGCAAAACAGTCCGTCGGATCATTCCAAATATAAAAATAGAGCCAGTGGGCAGTGTAGGAAAGATAGCCTGTCCCAACGTCTGAGACGGGTAACTTTGCTTGAGGACGGGCTGTAACATTATTTAGTCCGTCCTTGTGTCGGGCCAATTTTGTCTAACCATAAATGCATTTATATCTAATAACCCCGAGAGAAAATAAATAAATAAATAAATGTCTATATTAATTACGGACTAAAGGGCACTTAGCAGGTTTTGTTCATTAATAATTCAATTACAGCAAAACTATAATATTTTTTTCAAATTATGCTCTCTTGGATAAGAAAATTCAGATATAAGTAAATCAAATCAAGTGACAAACATGTTTACTTGAGTCAGGCAAATGAAACGTCAATCAAAGTCTTGGTCGACCTGGTGAAATAGCTGAAAGATTTCCGACACGTTAAACCCAAACTCACTCACACCAAGCTTGAGGGATGGTCTATTATTGTGCGGGGTGACAAGACTTTAGACAACCAGGGGTAACTTGGGCTTGAACTAGGGCACATTGGGACATTGCAAATTGTTATGTTGAGGAAAGAAAACAATAAAGTATTTCTTAAAAGTTATTCACAATCAAATAAAAAAGGCCCATTTCCCATTTAGGGTCAAGGGGTCACCGAACCTACAATTCAGAATCCCCAGTATCCAAGGATTCTTCACACAATTTTTCAGCTCACTAGACCTTTTGGAACTAGGGAAAAAGATGAAATTAGGTTTTTTAGGTTTTGACCCCTGTGACCCCATTTGGGGTCATGGGGTCACCAAACCTACAATTTAGAATCCCCGTTGGCCAAGGAGTCTACACACACCTTTTCAGCTCTCTATACGTTTTGGAACTGGACAAGAAGATGAAATTAGGTTTTTCAGGTTTTGACCCCTGTGACCCCATTTGGGGTCATGGGGTCACCAAACCTACAGTTTAGAATCTCCAGTGCCCAAGGAGTCTACACACAACTATTCAGCTCTCTGGACCTTTTAGAACTGGAGAAGAAGATGAAAATAGATTTTTAAGGTTTTGACCTTTTTGACCCCGTTTAGGGTCATGGGGTCACGAAATCTACAATTTAGAATCCCCATTTGCCAAGAAGTATGCACATAAAATTTCAGCTCTCTAGAGTCATTGGTTCTGGAGAAAAAGTGAAAAGTTTCATTATTTCCATTACAAATTACCACCACTGGACTCGAAACCTTATCGTGGTTTGCGTGCTTCGGAGACCCCGAGAGCTCTGCCAGCCGGAGCGTACATGCTCCTGGTAGGGACGCCCAAGCTGGACAGGTCGATGGGTAGAAGCCAGACCAAATTTGAGTCCTTCTAAAACCTGTATTCTATCTCTCACTATGCCTTTCTTTCCGTCTTTTCCCTTATCCTTTCGATCTATTTCTCCCTTATCTGTCCACTCTCGTTTGGATGCTTGTCATTCACGTGTTTAATAACTGAAATATTGTTCAAAACACGTTAAACCCCAACTCACTCACTCACTCACTCCATTACAAAATAATATGTTCAATGCCTCAAAACAACAATATGATGGTATTTAGTCTAACGAGTTTAAATCAGTTAAAACATTTTACTATATAAATTCTTATAAATTGCTTATGTTTCATCACATTTAACATTTTTTACTAGCTCCTTCAGCATCACAAATATTCATCAATATCAACTGAAATTGGATATTTTAGATAGAGAAATAAATCTGACGGTGTTTCTAATTGTTTTGCCTTTTACTAAACGTAAATTTGCTGTACTACAGTACTAAGTCCGCGTAAAAAAATTAACCTCGTAATTGAAATAAGGTAAACGTTTCTAATACGACAAAAGAATATATTTTTCCCACAATAAAATATAACCATTATAATTAAAGTTCCATAAATTAACAATGAATATACCATGTTGACCGGTGGATGATTGATGCCGTACAAGAACTATTCTAACAGTCTTTAGGAAACGTCAATTTAGCAGGAGGTCAGTGACACCACGACCGCCATTTTTGTTCACCGTGGAGCAAGGTGCCCGATTAAATGTCTAATGTTTTGGACGTTCAACGACTACAGAGTCATGAAGATGCATACATTTCCAAAATAATGAAGCAACGGGTAATTATTTCCAAGTGTTTCGGGTTTTTTCACGGGACAATTTGTCAATCAGAGTTTTTTGTCTGGATATTTACACATCACGAAAGAGGCGACCAGTCAATTTTGATCGGATATCATTTTTGTTTACATCGATGACTTTTAGTTACGTGCCATATATCTAATAATCAAAAATGTTAATAAATGTTATAGAGATAAAGTTGAGAGAACTAGGAACAATGTTCAGCAATCTTATTAAAATCAGATGAATTATCGCACGCTTAACATTTGTCCATCATCAATATGCGATACCAACATCTGACACTATCCCGCTAGAGGGGTCACCAGATTGACAATCGTCCTTGAACTTCCAACCAACAACCTATTTAACTATAACCAATCAAATTACGCGTTACTTCCATTGTTCGGGTCACCGTTTAAAGGGCGGACGAAGTACGCGAAATGGCTTGCGGGGATCTCGTAGACAAAAACTTTCGTAGATACGGAATTTCGTTGACAACACAATTTCATAGACAGTGATTTCGTAGACAGTATACAATTTGTATTTCTAAGTCAATATTGGCTATTATTTTTAATTATTATTATCTTTTATAGTAGTTAATATCATCCCAGGTAGCAATTCAGCATCGTGCACCATCACCGGGCCGGTACGGTTTATCAACGCTGGTGCGGTACTTGGCCAGTAGTGGCATACTGTATCAAACCGGCACTGCATGGCCCAGCACTTATACTATACTGAAAATATCAGCATTTTGGCTTGTCATGTCGACTTCGGACCCTCATATATTGTTAAACATTCTCAGAACTTCCAGATAGTGATCAATATTGAATGTTACATATCAAATTGTTTTAATTCTTTCAGTCCGAACTTTTGTCTATAGAGCAATGTTTGTATTGTCATATACACAAATATTTAAATATAACAAAATGTCAAAAGATGAAATATTACAATCCTTACAGGAGAAGGGGACAAAGTGAAATTGTTATCGATCGAGAAATGTGAATATTCCAAACTAAACCTACACCTACAAGATAGGAAAGGTAATCGAAATATAAATATAACTTTTAGATATTGAAGATGACAAAACATCAGAAATAATAACTGACACCAGTTATTCATTTGTAAATGATATAGTATATCATTCATATATTATTGATTTGTTATTCAAAGCATTAGACAGGAGGGCCTGTTACCTTAATTTATTTGTTTTAAAAGAACAAACAAGTACTAAAAGAATTGATAATAACACATGAATATTGGATTACTAATTACAACAAAATTGACTTTTATAGTTTTTATTCACTTTATTTATTTAATCGAACCTATTAGCGTTCGAATCCTTGAGTTGGATAAATAAAGGTTTGTTGTTATTACTTCTAATCCTGTTTTAAAACCTGTCTACGATTTCACTGCTCGATTATTCTATGAGTCACCGGATTTCGTGTCTACGAAATTGTTTTGTCTACGAAATCACTGCATCCCGGCGAAATAGATGAAGAATTTGGAAATTCCGAACTCAAAGTGGAACAAGTCAAAATTTAAAGACCGTAAAGATTGTATGGCAATTCTGCCCTTTCACATGTATTTTAAGGTGGTCAAAGCAAGAAACGAACTCGCTTCGCTTCGGATTGTTGTCAGTTTCTGCAAACCCCTCGATCGGGTACTGGTTCACGTTCTGGAACCAACACCCCGATTTGGGATAATAAAACCGTCTAAAACACGGAAAAAAGTGTTGTTTTACTTTTTCTTTTTTTAATTTCACATTGGTGCATTATGACGAAGGAATCTACAGGTAAACAAACCTTATGGCCAACTATCGGCAAAATGTATGTGTGGAAACGTCCAAACACAGAGTCCCAAGCGACCTAACTTTATATTCCACGCTAAAGAACCGTCTAAAGTCCTTCTGGTTTTCAGCAAAAGGAGAAGGGAGGGGGGGGGGGGGGGGGGGGGTGTTAACATCGCCATCAATGGTACTTTTTTACAATTTTGGCATCCTTTTCTGGAATTACCTTTTGCACAAAGCGCAAATGTCAGTCTTACAATACACCCGTTTGGGACATGGTGCCTTCTGTCAATATCTACATTTTTCAAATATTTATAGCAATATTCAATGATCGCTGAAGAAACACACTAACTCCAACATCTTTGTGTAGAAGCGCATATTCGAGGGAAACCCACCGCACAATACACCGAACGAAGCACTTGGAATATATCGGCTGTTTTCGCCATGACTAACTCCGTGCAACACCGAACATACGCTGTATGGAGTTCAGGCTGATGGCATTAATAGCCTAGATTTTGAATTGGTTAATTCTCGTAAGCCCGGGACATTCAACTTAACGGGGCAGTGTCAGATGGAATATAGCTTGTTAAACTGAAAGGAAAGGAAAGGAAAGGAAACAGAAATAAAACGAAACCAAATTAAACAAGCGGCATTCCATCTGATTTTATTTAGATTGAATGTTCAGTCAATTATTTTTTAACACTTGAAAGGTACGCGATTTCCTCATTGAAAGTACACTTTTTTTATCAGAAAGTTAAAATGGCGGCCACTTCAAACTGTTATGTTGATGTATTGTGGAAAAAATTCAAATCAAAATGAACCAATACAAATTAATGCTTAGTAATTTTTCAATGCAAATAATAAAAGATTTATGTTGATATATCAATTAAATAAATATTTAATAATTCTGATTGGGGAATGTCATGGAATGTACATTTATGTACATCCCGGCACCTGGATGGCGTTTCGTGTATGTACATGTATGTCATGGCTGGCAGTAAGGGAGTTAAAATCACTATTATTGTTAAAAATTTCGTTCGAATACAATTACGTCATTAGCACGAGCAGATATAACGTCACAATGCTCTTTGAACACGGTAAAGTGAGCGGGAAACTCTGCAGTACGTTTATGAACACTGATATGTCGGATCTCGGATTTGTATTTTTTTCAGGTTTTTCGATTCAACATCCAAATTAGAAACGGGTACGTCAGATAACATAAAAAATAATTATCTAATTCAAGAAAAATAAGCTCTTGCTTTCAGTCACTCGACAGCTTTAGTAGATTCTTGTTTGAACATTAAAGTTAACAAAGACAAACAACATCTTAAAATAATCTCTAATAATTTCTGATATAACAAATTCACATGAATGTTGCGAAGAAAAATCTAAGTTCTATGTTAGTATATTAAATAATAATTCGGACGGGCCAATTTGATCTTTTTAAAAAAGCAGATCTCGATATATAAATTGTCTTTTAAATTATGAAAAGGGGGTCTTGTTTTCCTTGAAATTTTATGATAAATACTATGAAAATATTTTCAAAGAGATAAGTCACACTTTTAACAAATTGTTTGTTTGTGGAGAGATTTATTAGCGGTGTCGCCTTTACACATTTTGACTTAGGTAAACAATGCAATTACTAAACATACAAACTATCATAGAAACTTCTTATCAAAATATGGCAAATGGCATCTTAAAATTCATCTCTGATAATTTAATGGTCATTGTCACGACTCAAAATGTTAAACAATGTTTAAAAGTATGCAAATGTGGTCTTGTTTTTCATATTATGTTATAACAAATATAATTACAACACTATGAAACAGATATTGGACAATTTTTTAACAAATCGTTAGTTTGTTACAGAGAGGAGAATGTCGCCTTTTATGGCCTCACTCAAAAAGTTCACGGACAGACATTCTCAGTGATTAGAATTGAGATTTTATTTGTTTGAATTAATTTAAAAGTGTACAAATGTATATTTGTTCTTCATATTATATCAAAAGAAAGACATTGAGAGTATTTTCAAGCAAATATCTGTTACTTTTTTTCAACATTTGTTCATTCAACATTCCAGCTAACAGGTTTGGTTTTTCCAAAATTAAAAATAGACAACTGTGACACGCTAATCCAGGATAAACAAAGATACAAATATAACTTGCTAATTTGTCTAACTAAACACTGTATTCTTATTTACAAATTCACAAAATATACAAGCAATATCAAATGACTTTGTTCAGTCTGACAAGGCCTGCTGAATGAGATGTATTTTCTTGTCAGTGACGCAGATCTCGCGGCCGCTGATCAGTCTCATTCTTGTAGCACAGCGGCCGTTGTCTGGATAAACGTGAAACATGGGGGAAGCCCATTCTTCCATCTGCAGATCTACTTTACACAAGAGTTGCCCCCTCTCCACGCCTATGAACCCCACCCTCCCCCTCCCCACATCCAGCACCAGCCCGAAGGTGAAGGTGAACTCTACAGCAGGTGTGGGGAGAGACAGAGAGACACACTTACCAACCTGATGTCCCTCACTTTCCTCCTGATCTCTCCTCAACACCTGGATACAGAGACGGTCGCGGTGATGGGGACAGTCGTCCGTCACAGATACACAGACGGAGTTGGGGAGAAGAGAAACACAGAACTCCACGTCCATGTTCCTCCTCCCCAGCTTCAACCCCATCTGCAGCAGGGGGAACACGCCTCTCTCCCTCCGTGTCAGTGTGGAGCTGGTCTCCCAGTAGGAGGGGGCACTAGTGAGAGGGGAGGGGGAGGGAGGGACGGAGACGGGACTGCTACAAGTCCCATAGAACCACGAGAATTGACCCGGACTCTTTCTGTCTCCACTTTGCTCCAAGTTTGTCAGGACTCGACCGAAGTCTTTAACTTGTAGCTCCTTGTATACTCTCTCTGAGTTGAGAATCATCGCCCGGCCTGAAATATACAAGTTTATTGTTATTAACATATACAAATGACATCTTAAAATGTTTATTTTTGTATTTTAAACACTTTGATCTAAGAATAATGGTAATTTTAGGATTTTTTAAACCTTTGTTTAACCGCTCAAATTAACAAATTGTTAACATTTTAGGACAGTTTTCATTGAGCGCAGGACAAACTGATGTCATCAAAACATATACAAATGGCATCTTAAACTGTATATTTTACTATTTCAAATACTTTGAAGAAAAAATGTATAATTGCGAAAAAAAATTTAAACTTTGTTTGGCCCTCAAACTGACAGATAATTCAGCTGCTTTCTCTGCTAACTGCTAAAAGTTGTTGTCTCAATATGTATAAATGGTATCTTAAAATGTTTATTTCACTTTTTCAAATAATTTGATGAAGAAATACTTAGTATCCTTTAGAATCCCTCACCATAAAATTCTCGTGGTGAATGTTCATAAAAGCACGCGCCTGCGGCACCCTTTATATAAGAGAAGCACGCGACAGCAGAAATATTCTCAACTAATGTTAACATGGATACCCAGGCCAGTGCAATTTTGATTATTAACAAACAATCAATAATAATGAATGCCCCTAAAACAAGTATAAAAATTGTGGATTTCCGAGAGACGAACTTTTAGGACACGCCAATCATTATCTGGAGCTGAAAAAACGTGTCACAGTACCAATGACCACTTATATTGTAGGTAATTCATCTACATTCTTCATGTAGGAATTGTTTCAAAATATGCAAATTGTGTGACAATATTGCAGATTAAATACATGTTATCTTATCGGCTTTTACATTTGTCCGAAGAAATAGCCAAGAGACAAATTACCTTATTTCCTTAAAGTGACACAGAGTATGTAAAAAAAAGTCTGTATTTACTTAGGTAATATCCAATATACCATGTGTCCTTCTTAAAGTTCAAATCATGTCGAAAAAAAATTATTTTCAGCTCTTTAAAGCCAAAATTATTATTAACACTTATGTGGAATGCTTCACTCAACCATATCATATTTTTCCTTGCGTCTGATGTAGAGAAGTTTCCGAAATTACGTTTGTCATTGGCGCGCGACACTGTCCGGTTTTCAATCACAAAACACAACTCGAAGCTGTTAATTCTCCGATATCTCACATTATACTGAACCAATAAGCATTACAGTTGTAGTTTTCAGATACAACAAGTTGTTTTCGAGATAACAGCACCATTTTTAAAGTTTGATATATTTGATCCAAACAACATACTCTGTGCCACTTAAATGGCGCTTTATTCGAACTTGTAAATAGTTGCGCTGGTTCGGGTAACTTGATCAGCTCTCAACCTGGTTTTCGTCTTTCCTTATACCAACAGACATCATGTATCTTTGTTTTGATTAATTCAAACATCACCGACTTATCTTTCAAAAGCTGTCAATTTAAAGAGCCACTCCGTGAGTTGTTGGAGTCATTTTTGCCAAACTTAATCAATGGTGTCTTTTGAGGTTATATAACTAGTATCAATGGACGTGACATCTACACCTATACATATATATGTCTTTTGGACATGACAAGTTCAGATGTTTTGATCTTATATCACCATATATGACATATAGGTTCGTTTCAAAGGTAAATAATGTTTTATGAAAATCACGGAGCGGCTCTTTAAGTTGATGAAAAGTTAAATGTTTGTTGACAGTTTTCGTATTAGTGTAAACACACGTCAAACTTCATATTTTCATATTATATCGATTAGAAATTCTTTCGTAAATAGCATATTTTTTATTAACTTTAATTAACTTTAACATGTGAAAAATGCAAACGCTTGTTCATTCAGCCGATATCACCTTAGTCAACGGTCAGATAGTTCGTCATTTATATATTCAGCCTTTCAATCTCTTATAAGCTGTAAAGCTCCCTTTGTTCAACATCAAGCATGTGGCATGCAAAACAAGTTGCATAGCAATAGATTGGATGTAACGTAATATGTATCTTCACAATATGGTTCATTCAGTTTGTATGTGACTTAAATAGAGCCAAAAAAGCATTTGAACTGGGTTTATTTCAAATCCCCTAACTAAAGTTGCATCTTTATCTCTTAAATAAAAAATTCTTTTAATTTTCTTGTTTTCGATTGTAACTTAATAACGGTCATATGAATGTTAAAATTTCGATGTTCAGCGTCCTATTTCGAGTATATTAGTTAAATGACCTATTAAACAATACTAACTATAATTCTCGTTGTGTTTGTTATAAATAAGTTTCCAGTCTGAATGTTGACTTCACCACTCGATATGTCTATACTATCCTCTCCACAATGTTGTCGAGGTCGAATCTTAGTGAAGTCAAAATTTTGTAACTTTTATTCCTCGGAACACGGCCGTTTTAATTAGACTGAATAAGTTTCCAAAATTACATTTGAGCCATTGTCCGGATTTCGATCATATCTCACCCTTTTCCCTGTTTGTTGCAACAATGCTTACTGATAGGCACTGATATGTTAATTGAAAAAAGCCTCTTTGTGTCGATGAAATAACACAATTTATGAAATTTGACACATTTGACCCCAACAACATACTCTGTGCCCCTTTAAATACGTAGAGTGGTTCTCTCGGTTTAGACAAAACTTTCTGTCGGACAAATTTACATTACAGACATTGTACAGATAATAAATGTGGCATTCGCAACAGCGACATCTTATAAAATACTTGTTGATTTGAGGCCGAAATCAGCAACTTTAAAACTCGTAGAAAGATATCGTATAACCGTAAGGAAAACCTTTTAAACTAGCCTTGACCTTAGACCTTAGTGTTCCATGACAAATCAAACGATCAGAATTCTGAACCATAATCACTTCATTAATCATTTCTTTAAAACCTGTTTGTTTTACCCTCTAGATGCAGATTATGATCAGTTACATTTTTGTTTTGTTTCAATAGTTAAGAAAGTGGTAAGTGTCTATTAATGTTTTTGATTTGGTCGCCTGTCGTCACTAAGCGGCGTCCTTTCCGTTGATCCAAAGGTCGTTGGCCACATGTTGCTAGCCCCGCTCTAAAACTTGCCCTTTCCTTAAAGGCACGCTTTTGCGGTTTTATTTGGCTATTTTAAGGTTTACGAGGTATAATTCTTTACAATTTACCTGCAATCAACAATGAAAACGTTAAGACAGCCGCTGTCGGCTTTGACATATAAAAATATATGGTTAACTGTGCACAAAACGGATCAATTATTGACACTTGGAAAGAGCTGAAGAAGTATTGTGTGCAACTATTGAATTTATCTAAACTCTGAACTGAGAACAAATCCTGAAGTATGTTTTATGAAAGCAATGTTGTAAATTAACTGATTTAATAACACAGTATATTAGCATTGTAATTAGACTGACCATAGCCGCTGCCGTTTCCGCTTTTCTGGTAATGAGCAAAATTTAATATTTCCGATATCGTAGTTCATGCGGATTTAATGTAACATTAAATATTTCCGGCCTTTAAAAGTCCACTTTACTACCTGAGTACTTAGAAATGGCTTGCGGGGATCTTGTAGATAAAAACTTTCGTAGATACGGAATTTCGTTGACAAAACAATTTCATAGACAGTGATACAATTTGTATTTTTAAGTCAATATGGGCTATTATTTTTAATTATTATTATCTTTTATAGTAGTTAATATCATCCCAGGTAGCAATTCAGCATCGTGCGCCATCACCGGGCCGGTAAGGTTTATCAACGCTGGTGCGGTACTTGGCCAGTAGTGGCATACTGTATCAAACCGGCACTGCATGGCCCAGTACTTATACTATACTGAAAATATCAGCATTTTGGCTTGTCATGTCGACTTCGGACCCTCATATATTGTTAAACATTCTTAGAACTTCCAGATAGTGAAACCATATTGAATGTTACATATCAAATTGTTTTAATTCTTTCAGTCCGAACTTTTGTCTATAGAGCAATGTTTGTATTGTTATATACACAAATATTTAAATATAACAAAATGTCAAAAGATGAAATATTACAATACTAACGGGAGAAGGGGACAAAGTGAAATTGTTATTGATCGAGAAATGTGAATATTCAAAACTAAACCTTAGGATAGGAAAGGGAATCGAAATATAAATATAACTTTTAGATATTGAAGATGACAAAACATCCAAAAATAATAACTGACACCAGTTATTCATTTGTAAATGATATAATATATCATTCATATATTATTGATTTTTTATTCATTTTAGTTCAGTCAAACGAAAGGCAAAGCATTAGACAGGAGGGCCTGTTACCTTAATTTATTTTTTTAAAAGATCAAACAAAAACTAAAATAATTGATAATATATAACACATGAATATTGGATTACTTTAATAGTTTCAAAATACAAAAAAATTGACTATTATAGTTTTTATTCACTTTATTTATTTAATCGAACCTATTAGTGTTCGAATCCTTGAGTTGGATAAATAAAGGTTTGTTATTATTACTTCTAATCCTGTTTTAAAACCTGTCTACGAATTCACTGCTCGATTAGTCTACGAGTTCACCGGATTTCGTGTCTACGAAATTGTTTTGTCTACGAAATCACTGCATCCCCGCAAATTAGATGAAGAATTTGGAAATTCCGAACTCAAAGTCGAACAAGTCAAAATTTTGCATTGTTCACTGGACCGTAAAGATTGTATGGCAATTCTGCCCTTTCACATGTAATTTAAGGTGGTCAAAGCAAGAAACTAACTCGCCTCGCGTCGGATCGTTGTCAGGTTCTGCACACCCCTCGATCGGGAACCAACACCCCGATCGGGATAATAAAACACGTCTAAAACACGGAAAAAAGTGTTGTTTTACTTTTTTTAATTTCACATTGTCGCATCACGACGAAGGAATCTACAGGTAAACAAACCCTTTGGCCAACTATCGGCAACATGTCTGTGTGGAAACGATGCCGCACTTTTGTCACTACCCCGTCCAATCACAGGGTCCCAAGCGACCTAACTTTATATTCTACGCTAAAGAACCGTCTAAACTCCTTCTGGTTTTCAGCAAAAGGAGAAGGGGGGGGGGGGGGGGGGGGGTTAACATCGCCATCAATGGCCTTCTTTATGGTATTTACTCTCTTTTCACTGAAACGCAGTTTTTCTTTAAAATACTTTTTTACAATGTCGGCACCCGTTTCAGGAATTACCTTTTACACAAACGAGAAACCACATATCGCGCAAATGTCTTACAATACACCCGTTTGGGTGTAAGGCAGGAGGACATGGCGCCTTCTGTCAATATCTTCATTTTTCAAATATTTGAAATGGCAATGTTCAATATCAATATTATCAATGATCGCTGAAGAAACACACTAACTCCAACATCTTTATGTAGAAGCGCATATTCGAGGGAAACCCACCGCGGAATACACCGAACGAAGCACTTGGAACAGATCGGCTGTTTTCGCCATGCCTAACTCCGCACAACACCGAACATACGGTGTATGGAGTCCAGGCTGACGGCATTAATAGCCTAGATTTTGATTGGTTAATTCTCGTAAGCCCGAGACATTCAACGTAACGGGGCAGTGTCAGATGGAATATAGCTTGTTAAACTGAAACGAAATAAAACGAAACGAAATTAAACAAGCGGAATTCCATCTGATTTTAATCAGATTGCAACTAATATTAACTTGATTTTATTGTATTTTGTAAGAACTTGTTTGATGTTGACAAACGTAGGTACAGAGAGGCGTAGAAAAACAGTGATTAAAAAGTGGTCAATAAATCAAAATATTGCCTCTAATTATTTTTTTTTCTTATTCATTCAATATTATCATTCTTTGTCATTAACTTCCGAATTGCCTCACATCGGCTATTTTATCATTTTACATTTATCAAGTAAATTTTATGTGTATGTATAACCATATCTTTATTCAACCTTTTATGTTTTCCCTCATAACAACGTTCATAGAATTACTGACAAATATTTAGACAGTCAACATTGGATACAAGGCAGTGTTTTAGCGTCAGAATGAAAGCAATCATGGTCACGTTGGTGTTTTGGATATTTTGAGTCGGTCGACATACAAACAACATACTTTGCATTACTGTACCCTCTTTTGATGTTCGTCAGTGATATACTGTTTTGCGTAAATAGAGATTGTTGCCAGAGTATGTTTAGTATGTTTAGTATCGTCAATATCACTATTTAAACAATAAAAATTGTATTAGGCGAGGTTTAATCTCTTTATCATATAATGTCATTTTGAAATACTCCTTTTTTGGTACAAAATTTTTCCCCTCGACAAACGAAAAGGGCGTATGAATATACCCACGTCATCACTAGGCAAACTCACATTCCATTTCGCGTCATAGGAAAATGACATCACACAAGAGAAAAATAGTCCAATTTGTCAAACTTTTTACAACAACAGTGTACGCGTTTTGTTTGAATAAAACATCACACAGAATACAAAACGTCATAAATGTTTCAGATATATTAAATATCGTTCAAAACATTTGAAAATGAAAATGTCACAACATTAAACCCGTGTAGCAACACAACACAGGAACACGCTAACAGGTCACGTTCAATAGTTCTTGCACCGGTAACAAATAAACAGATGTATATTTATACCGTCACCATATATCAGAGCCACAAAGAGGGTGTGAACACCGCCGGAAATGGGCACATGTATTTCACTCTATGATTGAGAACAGGCTAGGTTATTCGGCTTTTATTTTTTATATAGTGATATTTACGATATAAAAACATACGATGGTAATAATCTCTTTACCAAATGATGTCATTTGGAAATAAACTTCCTTATTTTGCTTCATTTGTGTCGATGCGAACACAATCGCCGATTGACAAGGCGGCCATGTTTGTTAACATCGACGCCCTCGTCTGCAAAACACACCAAACTCGACACGTCGTTTGTATTACTAAGAAAACGTTTAAGGATTCCCTCTTTTCGGTACAGAGCTAGAGAAAGAAGTGCGACCTAGTTACCCTCATTTGCACAGTTATCAGGGATCTGATAACATGATTACAAGATGGGTTTATTGCACCGAAAACACTGGCCTTTCTTATGATAAATCTCAGTATGCTGATTTCACACAAAATGCAAAAGGATCTTGGTGTCGGGGATTTACGGGTTGGTTTTGTGAGCAATACAGTATTATAAGTGTTATAAACCGTAATGTAATCATAATGGGGTTGATTTGACTGTTAACGCAAATTAGGTGGAGGGGGATGTAGGGACAGATTGAGGGCGGCTTATATTTTATATCATTAAAACACTTACAAAGCTCAAAGATAAAATAGAAGACATGGAAAGCAGACAAGGAGCGAGGACACTGTGGTTCGTGCAAGCTGGGAAACAACCTAAAATGCGCTAACAAGTTGATAGTCCAAGGGGAAGTATTTATGTATGACAAAAGGACAAAGTCCGTAAGAATATTTCACGTCATCAACAGAAGACCTCACAGTTCACAGGCAACAAGCGCACATGATCAGATTTGTTTGGATCTTATACTATTCTTTGTTTAATCCTACGTATTCTTGTTCAAACATCAGAATTGGTTCCTGTAAAGGATACAGTACTGATTCCAACATATCTTACATCTGAAAATTCGCCTATTTATAATACTAAGGAAAGTGATGGCATGTCAACCTTGGAGTATTACTTGACCCAGATAGTTTTTGACCACCTAAACAAAAAACTTTTCCTCAATGGTGATTTCAATGCCAGGAATAAAACATTTCTTAATTACATACCAGATGATAACATTAATTTTATACAGTACGACTGAATGATTACCCTTCAGACAACTCTGAGGTTCCAAGGAATGATCAGGATTCGGATACCTGTAATAACGTTGGTACGAAGCAACCTCATTAAAATAAAATCTAATATTATTGCACTACGTTACGCAGGTGTTAGATCTCACAAGGTTCCTTTACTCAAGCAATTAGGTTAGCCTATGCCTAAAGTTTACCTCGATATCTCATTTGCTTGCCACAATCACAACCACTCTCAATACGTGTCTCTTGATGGCTTTTAAGAGTCTCTTGATGGCTTTCTAAGAGTAGACAAGTATTTTCACTATGTGAAGTTGAAAATCATATCATTTTCCACTTTACATAGAACAATTTGAAGTTATAAGCATGTGTTCTTTTCTTGAATAGCAATCCGACAGAATTAGTTATAACATCTCAGGCATGTTTATGGTAAATTATTTTCACAGAATAAAACTTTTTGAAGGATTACAACAAACTTACATACGAAACGTTTATTCAACGTGTCTGTTTCCAGAAAAGGCATTTTGGATTGGTCTAGTCTACTGAAGCATTGTGAAGCTCAAACAATATAATCCCAATAATCTCAAACTTTGGGATTGGAACACAGGACAACACAGATCACTTTCCAGTATTCTGCAGGTTAAAATTCACACACAAAGACTATAGTGATCTAGAATCTAATGATAGGATTGAAGAAATTGAAAACAAAGAATCATCCTAACCAAGATCCAATTGGAAAGAGGAAAACAGTGTTGTCTTTACATCCAAGTTTAATGAACTATATGAAGTGTTAAGGGATGAAATTTATCATCTTATACTTAATAATGTGAACACTGGATTGAGTCTACTAGTTCATGTCTATCGAGAAGCAGCATCCATTAACAAGAGATTGTACAGTTTGAATCCCAACCATAACTGAAGGTCAAATTTAATCAGTCAACCACCATGGTGGGACTGTGAACTCGAAAACTTAAAAAATGAGAAATATAGAGCACTGTAAGGGCATAAAGGTCAAAACTTGGACCGTAAAACTTAAACGAGGACATGAAAACGTGGAGGACAGTGATTCTGACATTTCAGTAATCGAACCATCTCAGAAACGTCGTACGAACAAAAAACCTTGTGACAAATCACACGATGACCAAATAGGGCTTCTAGACGACGATAATATGAATGAAATGGATGTTGTGGCTGAAATTGACTATCTATTGGCAGACGGAGATTGCCCACATGACGACATCGGACAGTTCTCAATCTTGACAGTTCTCAAACCGGAAAGTTCAAACTATTTCTAAAGATATTCGAAGACGAATGACAAATTAGTGAAAGGGACTTATGCTGTTGCAAAATTGACAAATGAACTGTTGAAGACAAATAATCAGGAACATCCTGTGTAAAGTGAGCAACTGAATTCTATCATTCGCATGGGTATGGATGCCCTAACGCTATTCAACAACACTGCACAAGATTTGAATCAGAAAAAAAAATCCATGAAACCTGATTTGAATTCTAGATACAAACAGCTGTGCAGTCCATCAAATAATTATGATGGTGCTTCATCTAAGCCCTTCTTTGAGGAAGACTTGACCAAGGCAGTCAAGGAGATAAACGAGACAAACTGCTTTTTTAGGCCCTCCTAGGTACAGGTCCACGTACGGTCATCAATACAGAGGAAGGTGCCAGAAAAGGATTTCCCGCAAAGGGAGCAAGTAGACGCATTGGTAGGTGAGTATAAAAAATTGCTTGATCTCAAATATGTCAAAAGACAAAAGCAGGTGACTTGAAGGAGCATATTGAATTTTGGTAAGGGGTTGATATAGAATTTAACGATCTACCTAGGCAAATTAATGCCCCTCGTCCATATAAATTTGATCATAAAACTTCCATAGCAATTACAAAAGAGCTTGAGAGATTCATTGCCAGAGGCATAGTTGAAATAACATACCATGAAAAAGGGGAGTACATATCTAATATATTTTGTCGACCCAAAAAAGATGGTAGCGTCAGGATCATACTCAACCTTTCCGATTTAAATGATGAGGTAATTCAAAGACATTTAAGATGGATTCCTCATAAACTGCCATTGAATATTTGGTTAGTCAAGGACTGGCGGTGTTTGGTTCAATATTGAAATGACTAATCACATTAACGAGCTAGAACTCCTAGCAGCTAAGTTTACATTACAGAGTTTCTGTAAACATATGTCCAAGAGACATGTGTTAATGCAGATTGACAACACGACTGCTGTGGCTTACATTAATGGTCAAGGTGGCAAAAAACCAGGCTGTAATGATATAGCAAGGAAGATTACCACTTTTGCAATGAATAGACAAATTAAGTTACAAGCTTCAATTTTAGCAGGCTCAGAAAACACTGAAGCAGATTATGACTGTAGGATACACAAAGAAAACATAGAGTGGCAATTATCCCAGGTTGTCTTTTCCTTAATATGTAAAACATGGTGTGTACCAGATATAGATTTATTTGCATCAATACAATGAAATATATTGCATACAAACCAGACCCAAATGCTGTAGCGATTGATGCTTTCTCTGTATCGTGGCTATCAATGTTTCACTATTCGTTTCCACCATTTTGCTTGATAGGTAAAGTTCTGAACAAAATTAATGCCGAGGCTAGCCCAGGAATTGTTATCATATCCTGGTGGAGTACTCAAAACTGGTTTCAAATGGCTATGACAATGCTAATAGACTTTCATCTTGTCTTACCCAGGACCAGGGACATCCTCAGTCATCCTCAGTCCAAGCATCCAGAGGATCTACCCAAGATGAGACTGTTGGCAGTCATGGTTTCAGGGGATACTACCAGAAGCTCAGAATTTCAACACAAACTCAAGCTTTCATCTCCCAGTCCTGGCGGAGCAACACCAAAAAACAGTATAAAGTCTATGTTCGGAAATGGCAGCGGCACTGTAATAAAAGGGAAGTGGATCCCTTTTCACCAGATAAAGCTGATGTGATAGAATTTTTGACTGTATTATTCCATCAAGGACTAGGATATAGTGCTTTGAACAGTGCACAGTGTGCTCTATCAACCTTTATTCTATTTGATAATAAGCCTGTTGGTGCATTACCTATTGAGATCTGCTTCATGAGAGGAGTTTATAACATGAGACCTTCACTGCCTCGTAACGATGTGACGTGGGATGCCAATGTGTTACTCTTACATTTGCGAAAACTGTCTCCAGTGAAGGAACTTTCACTTAAACTGTTAAGTTTTAAGTTACTTGGTCTTTTGGCCTTACTTTCTAGTCAGAGACTTCAAACATCTAGTTTAATGGACTCACAAAACATTGTTCTCACCAAAAACAAGTTACGTTTTAAATGTGGTGACTTGTTAAAACAAACCAGACCTCGTTTTCAACATGAAGAGATTGTGTTACAAGGTTACCCTCCAAATAGGAGGCTTTGTATTTAGAGAATACATCAGTAGAACCAAATGTGTAATGAAAAAACACACTTTATTATTTCTCAGTTACATTAAGCCTTACAACCCAGTTTCCAGGGACAATTTAAGTCAACAGCAATGCAGAACTCCAATCAAACTTCAACTTACAACGTAAGTATTTGTTCACTTTTCGAATGATCTTTTATGAATAAATAAATAATATATAGCTTGCCTTGAAATATATGGTAACTCTTCAAGGGAAGTAACTCTTGCATGCCCTATGCAAACACTGATTTAAGGCATTCAAACAATGTGAATGAAGCACTACTAAATTATATACAGAAAAAAAAAAGCTCAAACTTTAGGTAAGGCCTAACTCTGCACAACATTTGATGGATAAATCTATGAAAACATTCTCTAAATAATAGAAAACCAGTCTGTAAATAGAAAAAGAATGTATGTGCATGTAAATCCAAACTGTTTTTTACTCACGGACTGGTCCATTTACTCAAAAGGGGGTGAACATATATCTGTAAATATCTCATGTGAAAAATGTAAATTCATTCTCATTACAAAAATACAATATAGACCAAACAAATACTTTAATGAATAGAAATCCTAAAACATCTAAATTTATACGCAAACCTAATAGCGCTATCCCAAATTATAATGGACTCGCATGAACTTGCCAGGATCACTTTGAAAATACTTCAAATATTACTAACAAAGATTAACAAATGAATTTTGACCTTTAATATAAATACATAAAGTTATTATAACAAGAAATACAAGTTACCTGAAAAGTAAACCTCCAAAAATACCCAAATACCCAAAAGCAAACATGAACGACAGCACCGTTTGCCTGTCGAAACTGAAACAGGAAATACTCTTTTATGAAATTGGAAAATGAATGATGCGCGCAGCTCAAGAAACTTGGCTCTGACTAATGATAGTAGAAAGTCACTAATTATTACCTAATTTGAGCATAACATCCTAATATTTAAAAATTTCCGCGAATCAAACACGTGATAGACAAACAATATTTAGGCGTACTCAACATTTGCAAACCAAACATCTCATGAATATTCATTATGAGGCGCAGCGCAGTGGCTTAACGAGCCCAGTTGCAAAATCTCCTTTCACTCATTAGAGTCTTCCCTCTCCCGAACGGTTTTCCTGTGGAAACTAAAAACCGGAAATACTCTTTCTTGAAACTGGAAAATTAATGATGCGCAGCACAGGAAACTTTTATTGAAATATTCTATTTCGACTCTCTTAGAAAACATTCAACAAAATCATATTGACTAAATGCAAACAAACAAACATGACTTGTTTTTAAAGCTGTTGGTCACTTCTAAAGGATTTTGTAAAGAAAAATGAAAATTAATGTTTTTGAAATGTTGACCTTGGTCACTCCAGTGACCTGCCAAAAAATATTAAGGTTAACTGTTGGGTATGGCATACGATTGCGCTCAAGTACAATCGATTTCCCTTCGGTTATCAACATTATCCGTTTCTTTTTCGCAATGTTACGATGCCTCAAAGACATGCCAAATTACATAGGACAAACTTTTGGTATGCTGCTGTATTCTAAACTAAACCCTATCAGAAAAAACTTAAATTGATAATAGTTAATATGAATAAATATTTACTCAAAGACATTAAACACTTGAAATTAGTCTTTGATCAAAATGTCTTTCGATTCAAATCACAGTATTATTATTATTATTATTATTATTATTATTATTGTTATTATTATTATTATTATTTAACCAACAATGAATGCACTGTTTAATCAGATATTTTACAATGGTCTTTGTCCAACTACATAGAATAGAAGTTTTATTTATCCTTTATCAAATCTGGAATGTTGTTAATAACCAAAGGGGAATTTTCCTTATTGATGTCAGGTGTAAAATATTTTCTTATATACTAAACTGAAGACTTAAGGTTTTCTGCGAAAAGAATAGAGTTACTGAGGAACTTCAAGCAGGTTTCAGATTAAACTACTCAACCATATACCATGTTTTCAGTTTGCAAGCAATGATACCGAAATATACAGGAACAAGAAAAGGGAGATTTACTGGCTTTTTGTGGACTGTTCAAAGGCATTTGACACCATAAGACATGATATCTTTCTACAAAGCCTAAAAGATGTTGGGATACAGGGACACATTTATAATATTCTCTCATCTATGTATTCAGGATTGAGTGCATGTGTAAGGTGTTCAAGCGGATTAACTGATTACTTCCAGTGTAATATTGGCACTTGCCAGGGATGTATATTGAGTCAATAGCTATTCATAATATTCATTTTTAATTTCTTGAAGAAACTGGAAGATTTGCGAGAAGGAGTTTTAACTCACAAGATTTTGAATATATATTTGCCACTATGTTTGCAGATAATGTGGTATCGGTAGCTAATTCAGCTATTCAACTTTAAAAAAAAGATGCCATCCATTTTTTATGCACTGAAACGGGTATTAAAGTTAACTTGAAATATACAACAAATATAATGGTATTTTGGAATGGTTGTCCCCTGAGAACTTATGAACATTGGACTTATCAAGGTGAAAACATAGATTTTGTGCCATTCTACCGATATTTAGGATTTAACATTTACACCCAAACTTATCTGGACACAGGCTTAAACATGTCTAGCCTCACAGAGTCATTAAGCCATAATGGCTATCAACAGATATCAGTGAACACTTGGTTGTATCCATCGTGAAGATTTATTCAAGATATTTGACAGTCTTGTTTCTCCTATTCTATGTTATGGTTCAGAAATCTGGGGCATTAAATACAGAAGAGTTGTTTAAGATATCCATGTCAAAATGTAAATCTTTCCTCAAAGTATCAAAGAATACCTGTAATGCTATGGTACTTGGAGAATGTTGTAGAACTCCACTGCAGTAGTGTAGGCTGATACAACTTGACCCTGAGAGACTACCGCACCAGTGCTACAGGATGCTCACTGCTCCTGATGATATGGGACGCACCTCCCGGGTTACTCATATCAAGAACATTCTATTCATATTTGGATTTGGATATGCATGGATATGCCAATAATGCCGATGTTGGAAATAGAAATATTTTCATCTCAATGTTTAAACAGATAATTTTTGATAACCAACAGCAGACTTGGATTGTAAATGTAAACCAGATCTGACTCTGGTTCATATAAACAGTATAAATCTCTACTGACTGTTGAACATTATTTTAATTTATCACTTCCATCGCACTTTAAAAAGATTTTATCTCGCTTCAGATGCAGTAACTTTAGAATAGCTGTCAACACAGGAAGACACCAAGCTACAATGTATGCAGAAAGAATCTGTCGTCTCTTTTAATTGAAAACCAAATATCATGTGCTGTTAGTCTGTGAAGCTTATAGTTCTTTTCATAATATGCATTTGTCAAACACATAAATTTTAACATTAACCATAACTCTATATCAATAATTTTTTACGCGAAATTATGATACCATAAACAGCATTTCAATCTTTCACTTTAAGCTAAAAAAATAAGGCAATTGCATACATTATATGATTCTGTAGCATGTTATTATTAACATTTATGTGTAGGGATTTGTTTTACTGTATTTGATATGGTATATTATTATATATTGATAAAAATTGCCCTTGTGATTGACGGTTGGGTAATTGCTGTAGAGGAAAGATTTAATTTTTTTACCCTCTTGAGGAGAGAGCTTAAATCAAAATATCATTACATATCGATGGGCTCGTAATGTTCACTACACTATTTAAGACATGCTGTGATAACATTTAAAACAATATTGGATGATTTTGTAGATTGTAGATATCATTGACCCATCAAACTGTAATGTTCAATGTTCAGGTCGAAAAGCGATCAGCTGTCAACCTCAATTATTTGCAGTTAAAGATAATATATCCCAGTTTTGTATCCGACTTCAATCCCCATTTTCATAAAGACAATACATTCAAGTAAATAAAACACCAAACACAGTTTCGATGCGTCCTTTAATTAAAAAGATATAACGGTTCAAAGTGCGTAGAAATTGGCCACCTCGTAAGCCCAATTAAAAAAGTCGAGTGGCCTGAGCTCTCCTTCGGCGGATGTGACGTCTTAGACAGGACTTGCTCAGCGTTTGTTTGTAAACAAGTATATATCAATACAGATATGGGTCGCATTAGTATACGTTTTCATTGCGAAAGAGACATGCCTTCTTCCTACGTTGCTGCCAACTGTACTAATAATGAAATCAGGAGACATTCAACTGCATCGGTTTCCGAAGGATCCTGTCCAATTCGCGAATTGGACAAAGTTTGTAAGTCAGAAAAGAGCGAAGTGGAGTTCCAATGACAGGTCTGTTATCTGCTCCGATCATTTCACAGAGGACTGTTATGATCTTTCTTACGATTTCAAATCAGACTTTGGACTTGCCAATTCAGGGGGAGGTGGGATAAATAATCATGAAACTTTTGGGGAGTTGACCATAATTGATGATTTTGCAGACGAATGTTGAGTTTTTATGTGCAGTATGAATGTATGTCTCTTTAGATTAGTCGCAGATATTATTAATTCAAACCCCAACAATTGATACACAGTTACGGGTTTGTAGTTTGTTACATTACTAGTTTTGGGGTATATATTATTTTTGTGTCTGCTGATTACTCTAAGGATACATTCAAAAATGCGGGCACGTCACTTATGTTTGTTTGTTGAAACCACAGTTTGGTTAAAACATTTATGAAAAATTAAATTTCTTGCTACAGCGCCATTTTAGAAGCAACAAAAAGTAAAATTAATGTCAAAAAGCTGCCCCGGAGAAACATTTACTTACATTTAGGATAATCTTTAACCTATTTGATAAACATTGCAGTATTAAATAAGATATTTAGTAATATAGATTTCTTAATATATTGTCATGTGTCACGTGTGTTGACAAACCTCATTACCTTCATCAAGTTTCAATAAAGGCTGTTGATCATGTGTGATAAAGTTTAGATAACTAATCAGTGTCTTGTGTCTATTCGAAATGTGCCAGGTGCTGAGGTCATTACGTTTATTGCTTAATTGCCATAATGCAGAGGTGTGTGACATTTCATGTAGGCTGTTAGGTAATAACTTTATGAATATATTGTCTGGTGTGAAAAAGTAGTGTTAGGTAACTAAAAACCTCTCTCTGGTAAAATACCGGTACTAAAGTACTGATTGAAATTGAAATAATATGCTTTTCAGCGTAAATGTTTTTATTTGGTTGAAATAGTTAAAACTGTAAAATGATTTCTTATAAACAACACATTTCCAAGCAGGCTTTAAGTTACATCACAATCAACAATAAATGTTGTGTTATTATTGACAATATTGGCCTACGTCACTCTAGATTAGTACGACACTCTTTATCTTAAACACTGACCATTAACTCAAACCAAACAACAATAATATGTATCCTTACTATGCAAAATACATTAGTACGTAACTCTAAGTTTTTATTAAAGTGGCAAATCGCGAATCAAGAGGTGCATTTACTAAACACATCAAAGAGTTGATCTTCATTCTCACTAATAACTGGTAAATAAGGCCAAAAACAGCTACTCGGAACCGTCGTATCCCAGTAACGAGATCGGGAACTTGGCTATTAAAGATGATAATGATCAAAATGATCCTAGTTTATTACTATATTTACCAAGCACAACGATCCAGTTGTCTCCAAGTGCCAACCTACACAGCACCAGGTCAGCAGCAGATCTGGCTATCATCCCGTCTTTCCAGGGTAGACTTTTATCTTACAATACAGAAAGGCCAATCAAATCATTAAGTAAAATTCAACAACTGAGTAAATTGTAAAAACAAAATTACTTTACTTAGTGAGGAAATGCCATCAACACATGGAGAATTGCCGGAAGAGCAGAATTTTGTTTTTAAATGTTACTTCCCTTCATCAGACTGGGTGGAGTAAACTGTTTAAGAGGAATTATGTCAACTTTTTTTCCAAATTATATTTTCCTTGTAGTGACTGTGTTAGTCATGTTTTCACTGAAACTGTTAAACAAAATTCATTCATGAACTGAACAAAATGACTCAAAAATATCATCACTGATATGTGTATGAAGTGTGGTGGAACAAGTTTGTAAGTTTTGGAGATATGCTCTTGACAAAGTTTTGGGACGGACGGACAGATTAAAGGCTACACTCCCGCTTATGTTGTCTAATTGTAACAGAAGTGATTGTGAGGTCACCTCCCGCGGGACGCGAACCCGGGACCTCCGAGTGAGAGTCACACACTCTACCGATTCAGCCAAAGAGATATCCCTCTGGCCAAAGCCAGTAGGAATGCTTTTACTTCACCCTGCCACATAATGACTAACTTGTATTGTTAATACTCTGACAAAAGACGGCACTCATAGTTATTTTAGTTGAAGAAGCCTAAGGCTTATCTTAGAAAATCCATTTAGGACGTTTAATAATGACACTCAATTCCTCAAACTTTATGTTAGGTTCATCAATATATCATAACAATAAACCGTCTTCTATAATATTTAACTGTAGATAAAATTAAATCATGATATAAACTAGACACACCTCCGTCCAACAACAAAGATGGCTGAAACTATATTTTTTGCTAATGCCCTCGGGAATTAAACAGAGGACGTTATCTAGCAATATGTTCACAATCTCATTAAAATCAGGTCGAAACTTGTCCCTCGTATTTTAAAACTGACCACAGCTCCATAAGAGCCATGCCAGACAGCATTTACCGTGACCTTTCAACTTAAATCAATTTAACCAATCACAGGTCAGCTTACATATCGATTTTGTCTGATTATCAAAGATTATGGTAAAGTGAGGGCTTTCTGAAAAAAGTTTTGCCAAAGGTTTGAGTAGTTAGCATAGAAAAATGAACCCAGTGGTTATTGCAACAGAGATCGTATCATATTGTGTTGTAAGATCAGCTTTTATTCTGCAATTTTGCTTGACACTGTATGTCATTTATCATTTTTAACTGGAAATGTTTCTGTTAACTCATTAACGCCGAGACAGCTTTACGGCTCAACGCCTGGGCCACTGACCACAGACACTGCTCGCTGTAACGAGACCAATTAGCTCAAAAAACCCGTCTTTTCGCAGGGGCCTTTGAGGCCCATAGTTGAACGGACACTGTCTAGCCTTGTGCCATAAAGTCTTGATTGTTTTATAGTTTCGCGAAGATAGATGCAGGTGCTGGATATTGATACTTTACAGGAATATAACATGTGATATTTCACCATTGAGTTGATATTTTGCGGTATGTTCGATTTCAATTCATAAACATGCTCAAAGAGTATTTTCACATACGTTGATTTATATGCATTTTCATTTGTAAATACAAATACTGCATATCTACACATCATGTTGAGTAGATAGGGTGTGTCGGTATTTCAACTATCTGAATTATAATTAAGGATTTATAGAGATGATATCCTGATTTAAAAGAGAGCACGTAACATTAACGAATGTAATGATTATTAATATTGACCAAGTGATTTATTCTGTTGGGACGTTGTCAACTCTAATTATTATTTAACATGTGCATGTATCCATTCAATGGCAGACAGGGTCGTGGATCTATGAATGATATTGTAGAATTGAAATAAAAAAAACCATGTACATGCTAAAACTATTATTGTTACAGGACAGCTACTGACCGTGCTTGATATAGGATGCGCTCAGCTAGTTCAGTAAAGTAATATTCGAACAAACTGTCATATAAATAATAGTACTCAAAGTAGAACAACACTGGTGTTCAAAATATTAATTACATGTAATTATCAAATTGATAATTCATGACATGCCATCCCAAAGTGATGCATTCAACAAGTAAAGTTAAAATCAAAGTGTAACTTTCAATAGCCTCAAATTCTTATCAAATGATTTATGAATACATGTACATAATTGTTAATAGTAACGCTTCCTCTCGTTTCGTCTTAGATATATGAATTCAATGCTTTTAACAACTAAAATGTATCTAAAAATGTTTCAAAAATGGTAACTTCACAAAGACTACAATCGTTTCATCTGATTTAATAAAGCTTCTTTTCAAAGTGTTTATTTTTCCCTTCCAAGACCTACATATGCAGAATGTTTTCATTTACCAAACGTAGCATATTTTTGCACAAAGACCAACGATTTTCTTTTCTAATTGATTTCCTGAGGATAGCATCTTATTTACGAAACTGTTATCTACACTTATGGATACTAAACTGATTTTTAAATAAGTTCATTGTTATACTATACGACGGACGCACATACGCGGCTCTCCCTGAATAAGAGATGCTTTCTATTTACCCACATAGACGTCTCTCGCTGTGAGAAACTGCTAATTAACAGACGCTTATATGCGGCTCTCGCGGTGAGGATCTCATTATTTTAACGCATGTACGCGGCTCTCGGCGTTAATGAGTAAATGCTATAATTGATTTATTTATTTGCTCTCAGTTAGAGATATCCGTACTTTGGAAATTCAAATAGAAAATGAAATGTATTCCTAAAGATTTTTTGACAAAAAGATTGTCGTCCTAGCCAATATTCAACAATTTGTCATAGTTTTGTTTTGGTAGTTTCTCTACTAATACTTCCAAGATTTCTGAAACTGCTTTTAGATTTTTTTTTTTAAAAAAACATAAGCATATTCGTCTGAGTTAACAAACACAATTTTATTCATCCCAGCTTTTCTCTGGCTCATTCAGAAAAAGCTATTTTTCCGAGATACACAGGATAGTGATGTTCAACTCAATGTCATTTCATAAGTTTTTGATGTCTTTCCAGTCTCAATGCTTATTGGCTGACACAGTCTAGCGGTGAAGACTGTCTGAAACAGTCTCTTGTGGAGAAATCATGGTCAGATAAAAAAACGCTTCAAAATACGAGGGACAAGTTTTGATTTGATTTCAATAAGGTTGTATTTGTGTGTAACTATTCTACAGACTTTGGATTTCTTCTGCGTAGAGTTAAATGGATTAATTATTCTAGAAGTCAAAAAATTTACCAATTAAGCTAATTCAAATTTCTGGAAAAAATTAAACTGAATAATATTGAGAATAACTGTCGATATCTTCATATTAATGCATTTTAGAAAATAACAATGATAACTGTCAAACTTAAGATTTATATGTTTACATGTTGAAATCATATACTTTGATTGCACAGTTCTTTTGAATGTAATAATAAAAAAAAAAGAAAAAGAAAACATGATAAAAGATATATAAATCTCGAGTTGATCTGAATGTTTTCAACAAGATGTATCATTTAGCGGTTATTCGTCGTAGATAATTTGCGGGTATTCATTATCTTTCGACATAGGTAAATATTTCAAATCAGCCAATCAGCAGCAAGAAACCTTGTCCTATCTTTCAAAAATAAAATCTCCTTTAATCAAATAAAACCGTCACTATTTAAATAAATACATGATTTTGATAATATTATTTCTTAGGTTGTTACATTAAGAAAAGACTGATTCAAAAAGGTAGTGCTTGAAACATGGATAGTAATATAACATGATTTAAGTGGAAATAATGCCATATCATTAATTATCACAAGGCAGAATGTTACCTTGGTCAGTGAGGTAGTCCAGGGGTGTGTATCCAAGGTTGTTTTGATTTTTCATATCTGTTTCTGGAATCTGCTCCAGCTGCTGTTGTAACACTTCAGCATTGATTCCTCGCCTCCTACACAGGTAGTGGAGTGGAGTGTTTCCATACATGTCGGCCTTGTCTCCCTGATTGATCAATCTCAGAATATCCTCCATGGGAAGTGATCCCTTGCAAAGAACATGAAGTGGTGTTATTCCATTCTCATCTTGCTTGTTGATGTCTCCATTTGCTGTGTTGACAATTTGATTGACTTCATCAAATTTGACCTTTCCATAACTACAAAGAAAATGAAATGGTGTAGTTCCATGTTCATCACCTTTATTGAAGTCACCTTTCCCTTCCTTAATCACTAGATTTACAGTGTCCAGTTGAAAGCTTGCGTTTCCACAGAGGTAGTGCAGTGGGGTGCTCTTATGCTGCTCACACTTGTTTAGGTCACCCTCACATTCAGTTATCATCAACTTCAGTAGATCTGTACTGATATTCCTTTGTCTACAGAAGTAATGAAGTGGTGTACTTCCATGAACATCAGGTGTATTGACCTTCCCACCTAAGGTGATCATCAGTTTCAGCAGATCCAAACTAATGTCGTCATGTCTACAGAAGTAATGAAGTGGTGTACTTAGATTTATATCACCAAGGTTTGGGTCACTCTTCATAGCACTGAGCATAAACTTGATTGCTTCTGCATGAATTGTTTGATGCTTCAACAGATAATGGAGGGGTGTTCTGCCATACTTATCATAAACATTAACATCCCCTCCCCCTTCTTTGATGATCATTCTGATAGAGTCAATATCCACAAGGTGTGCATCCCCATCAGCAGTAGAGCCCTTTTCCTGACAGAGGTAATGAAGAGGTGTTCTTCCATACCAATCATTTACATCCTGTATACTGGCTCCCTCTCTCATCAGAACACACACTGCAACTATGTTTCCACTACTGAAAGCTGTCCACAACATTGTATCTTCATCAGACATGCCTCGACCCATTAGAGGTGAACTCAACAGTGTATCTTCATCAGACATGCCTCGACCCAACAAAGATGGCCACAACAGTGTATCTTCAACCTCTCCTGGTTGGTTGATGAACCGTTTTGAACAATTCTGGAAAGATAAAAATGGTAACTATTACATATACGTACACAAAAACATACTACATAACCTATTTCTATTCACGTTGCATAGCTGTTTTTTTTATATAATTTAATTAACAGGCCTTTTTTAGACCTGCAGTCAATGTTTTAACTGCATTCCAGTCATTCTTTTCAAGTCAAACAAGAAGACCAATTCAGCAATATATCTTGTCAAGTGGCAAATGTGTGAAATATATCGTCAAAATGTTATGAAGCTGTTATTCTTTACGAAACCCTTGATATCCAATAAGTTTAGTTGAAAAGTATTCTAAGCAGATCATTGGGTTATCAATTCATCATAAACTTATCATAAAACATAATAATTGTTAACATACAGTGTAAGTAAACATAATTGTTTAACATCCTTAGTTCAATTGTGCTCAAATTGATAGCTTAGTGGTCCTGCTCTGAAAACAGTCACATAACTTGTGTTTCCATGGAAACAGCCACAACTAACATTCTGAATAAGTCGAAATCCAAAGTTAATTGACTCCTTAGAGTGCCATAAAATCACATATGACAGTAACAATGGTTACAGAGGAATAAATCGCTGACATGTAACTGACACTGACAGCTATCATGAGCTCTATAAAAATGAGCAAATGGCCCTCGCCAAGTTGGAAATAGAGTCAACATATGCCTTCACATTGAAAAAACGTTTGAAATCTATTGCTTTGGAATTTATCTGACTGGGTACAAATTGGATAACAATCTAATTGAGTATTTCCAAAAATGAATGCGTAATTATACACAATTTAATTTACAGAAATTGCGTTTTAACCAAAACACACGTTATCCGTACCTCTGATTTCATATAAAGTCCCTCTTTTCCGTAAAGAGATATGAGAAGAAATTTCAACTGATAGGGGAACTCCATTAATATCAAGTTCACAAGCACAATTATTATAAATCCCAAATATTAGGAATCATTTTCATCTGAAACAAGCAGTAGCAGTTTGAAGTCTGTGTAAATATTCATTTTGATATTTTAGTCAAATAATCAATCAATATCTTTAAAATACACATGATGGAAAATGGTGTAATCATTATCACTACTTACCTCCTTTTCATCTGTGGTAACACAGCAGGAGACAAGAGCTTCACAAAACTCCCTACTCCGACAAAGTCTGTGTTTGAACAAAGAGTAATCTCCCTTGAGTAACTCTTCTTTGAACCTCTCAGCTAAAGCCGTCAGAACAACAGGGATTGGCTTCACGATGATGTAACACGGAGATCTAGTTTTGTCTTCTTCATCAGATGTTGAGATGATCATCTTCTGTCGTATAACAGAGAGAGTTGCACACTGAACACAGTACAGAGGGTCAATGTTATTGATGACATTTAGTACACTCTCATAAACAGAGGGATGAGCAAACTGACAAGTTCCATTCCTCCACACAGTGATATAGCTGCCTTCTTGCTCCTTCTCTACCTGAAGAAGTTTCTGTCTTTTTCCTTCATCCCTTATGGTGAAAACATTAAACATTCCATCATTCTTTATCATCAGCTGGAACAAGTCCCTGCAGTTGTCTTTGTACAGAACCTTTGTGGTTATGTCTAGAAACTTCAGGGGAGATTCAAAGAATTCTTCTATATCCACATCATATCCATTTGACCTTAGCTTTGAATACATCTTGCAACAGTGCGGGAAACCATGAGCCATGTCTTTATTGGAAACTTTCTTCATTGGTTCAAGATTTACAGTCACGTTTTCATGCTGCAGATGGTAATCAAGGATCTTCAGTCGTTCTTCTGTCACTTTTCTTACACTCAGGTCAACAACACATTTTGGGTCAAACATCTTATCAGTATATTGTCCAAGATAAATCTTAGATTCATTCACAACGTTCTTCCTGCTTATGAAAATGATATGATTATTTTGCTGATCATTTTCATTGAAGCTTAATAATTTTCTTATTGCATCTAACCAGCTTTTTATCAGGTGTTGATCTGCAAGAAATGCACCGAATCTATCATCAAACATGATGACTCTGTCTCCTTTCACCTTTTCTATCTGATCATACTCTTCAGGTTTGTATATTGTGAAGACATTGACATTCTTCTGCAGGAACTCCTTCAACACCAAATAACCGAGTGTTGTCTTGCCGTCCCCAGCATTCCCTGTTATAGTCACCCATCGCTCACCAGCCTTCAGTTTGTCTAGAACTTCCTCCACAGCAGACACTCGAATCATCCCATTTGTGATTGACTCTATTTCCTCTCTGGTTCTAGCTAAAATGTTAGAATTTAACATTTACATGCTAATAAGTAATCGACAATCTTCAAACATTCTTGTTTTCAATATATCGTGATCAATATGGAATATTATTTGATAAAATCTCCTTCTTCCATTACATATTTTATTCGTTGGCTCTTATAATTATATCGAAATCATGTTGTCATCTAATTAGGTTGAATTAAATTGCATTAAACATCCAAACTTGCTTTCTGAGATGAAAGTTTTACTCACCCTTGAGATGCTGTACTTCCTCGGGGAGCTGCTGAGGAGAATCCTCTGTAAAACCAACAAAGTGACACACGACTGAGTGAGTAATTGGATCAATCTTAAAGTTTGAAATCAATTTTACTTTTTTGCTTGATTCAGGTTTTTGTGAGAATTTGTCAAAAAAGACTTATCAAAATGAAACTTATAGCTACATTTGTACATGATGAAAGTCTCAATAACTTGAGCAGTGAATCTTTGAAGAAGCGCTAATTCTTCAGCATTCAAGGTATTCCAACCAGACTTGTAACAGTTGTCGAACATGATATCCCATCTGTCTTGATGGTTAGACCTAAATAAAAACTTTTAGTTTACGACTTGCATAAAACACTATTAGTATTGACTTGCCAAGGAAACCTAATGTCTCTAGCTTATCTCACAAACTATGCAAACCATCTTCAACAAACTTAATAAACATGACCACTAACCCCTTGATGTGCTGTTTCAATGGAGTATGATCAAAATAGACAGTGTTCCGAGGAATACAAGTTTTTGATATTTGACTTCAGCTGGAATAGAACTTATCTATCTACCCAGCGGCTCACTGCTTCATTGACCAGAGCAGAGGGTAAAGTTACAGTGTTAGAGTAGAAGTGTTGTCTTGTATTATGTATTACTGGTGCTACAGGTTTAAAATATAGCCATTTGAAGTTCATGAACATGGCTATTTGATAACATTCAGTTTTTTATCAAGGCCCTGAACAAGGCAAATAGACTCCACCAAGCTAAACCACTCTAAACATGATTTCTGCACTAAGATTATAGCCTAATGCAGGCCCTACTGATAGGCCAATCAGAAGGGGAGTACCTCGTGATGACAATGGAAGTCGCCGCTTCGTACATAGGTTTTGTTACCGATGAGGGCAAGGTAGAAAATGGATAGAGTCTATCTCGATACATTTTCACCTTGCCGTGGGAAGATGTGCTTACAAAGGATCCATGTTTTATATATAATAAAGGAAAATGCCTGGAAATGATTTATAATCCTTTTTCATTTGTTCAAAAATATGTCCTGAATCTAGGTCTCAAAGTTTTGAAAATTATGATATCTTAATTAATCAATTACCTTGTAAAAAAAACCATGCACATGTAAACCATTGAGGTTTATCATAAACTCGAAATAAAAGTCATTAGAAGTTGACATATCCAACCGGTCCCAAATAATTCGTTACAAATAATTTTGTTTTCATAAAACAAAAATATCGAATAAAACCATTGAGGAGGGATTTAGGAAAATATCATGAGCATTTTTAGTTCATACTCAATACATGAAAAACTCAAACCCTGAAAATTTAACACGAACACATTTAAGAAATAGATTATGGCAAAAACCTGTCATATTAATTTTAATTGTATGTAATTGGACGTATCTCTCTCACTGACCGAATACATAATTAACAGAGGCCTGGTGAACGCTTGTTTGCTTTTTATATCTCTATAATAGATTTTCTTAAACATATTCACTGTTCAAGCAGAACAATTTTGATTTGAAAATATGAATTTATCGATACACCGATTTTGTTTGTACAAAGAAATTTCAGTTTTTAAAATTGTGAACCTTTCAGTTTCAATTGGGTTGCTTTAAAGTAGGTTACCTGTATTATACTTCACGAGAGGCTCAACGACATCAGTACCTTTGGTGCCTGTAACAATATTATAATTAATCATGGACTTTTATTTCATTGTCAGGTAGAAACTAAAGATGCTAATTTTCAAATCATTGTATTTTATACATATGTTACTTGCCATCCCTATACCTTGGTGTAGTTTCACATTAGTCTGATTATCGCTGTCTGTATTTTTGGTAATAGATTGTTCCATTAAGAGATTAAAGAAATTCTGAAAGCAAAAGCAGTTGAGAGTAAGGTTCATGTTAGGTTATTTACTCTAACGGACCATCAACTGTAACAACTGACTCGTCTACAAATACTTACCCTTCTCAGCATGTTCTGTCTGGGGTCTGTTGGGTCTGTAATAAGATTGATATTATTGAACAATTACAACTTACAAGTGTTATTAAACATTTCAATAAAAAGTATCAACTACATAAAAGTTATCAACATTCAAGCTATTTTTTGGTAAAAATATGCTTTCTCCAAATAATTATCTACATATCTACCTGAATGCATACATCAAAATCATATTCTTTCAATACATCTACTTTCTCAGAAAAATAGTAAATAAAACTCGCTTAAATGATAATTACAGTTAAATTAAAATGATGAGTAAGCAAAATTGTGAAAATACAAAATACCTTCAAAAACACCATATTATTTTGATTTACAATAATAGTCCAGTCATTCTATGGCTAATATGCATGAACCTTAAACAAATTGCAACAAAAACAAACTTTTGTTTTTTGTAATCTATAAAGGTTCCTGTATAACATATTAAAAGTATAGAAAAATATCACGAAGATATTTTTTGTTTTTGACAGTTTAAGTGATGACGTAATTGTTGCCCGTTTCAGTAAATGTGAAGCAATGCAATAAGTCTTAAATGTACTAGAAAATAAGCAGGTGTTTTTTTAGATGATAAAAATACTTAGGTAGTATTTAATAGAGCTGATCCCACCTTAATTAATAAGATTCTTAACAATATAAAATATTTTTACCTTACTTTTCGTCTTTCACTACTGATCTTGCGTCCCAAGGAAAATCCAAATAACGTTCCTCCTCCCATACACAGGAGAGTCACATCATTTATCATTCTACGTTATTTAGGAGTTCACTTTATAACATTCAAACTTCAGTCAGTCCACATCCTGTGTGTGGCTTCATGTTCTTTATGAAGTTGGCATGTAACATTAATCACTATTTGTAAGTACGATATCCTGGAATTCTCCGTCAAAGTCACTTTGTGCTGAGTTAGTGCAGCTCACACCTCGACACTCTCCACATCCTGGTGAACAGTCCAAGCCATGTTTTCTGCAACTACATCTTGCTGATGCACAGTCCGTCTTGCAGCTGCATCTAATGACTCGAAGGAGCTGAGGTGGTGCAGGTGGCAAATGAGTGTGGATTGGGACAAGACGATCTTGACAGAGTTCCCATCCCCAGTCTTGAGCTACCATTTCAGCTGCTCTTACATCTTTCCAAATTTGTACTTGAAAGTACACTCTCAGGGAATGTTGTTTAGCTGCTGCTGATGTTGGAGGCAAGCTTTGAGGCTGTACAAATGTGGTGTTGGAGGAGACTTTCTCACGGAACCTCAGATGGCGCAGCTCATCCAGACTAGTACCCTTCTCGCCACTGTACAACATGACCATAGCTCGTTCTCCAGCTGATATTACTTCTTCCTTTGTTGACCATCTTGTGAACACATCTGCCAGTTTCTTGAAATAGGGATCAGATTTCAACTTCTTCAGAGATATTCCTTTGCCTATACCAAACACACGACTTGTTGTGTCACAACCAAGAAAAGCATGTTCTCACACAGTGAGTGACCTAACAATTTCTTAACATCTTTGATTTTCCAAACCTTCCCTTTTTTCTTTGACGTCAATTTCTGCTCAGGAATGAAAAAAAGCTCTTGAGATTCAGTTTTTGCATGATAGCACAAGAGGACAAGTAGATCTGTATCATCGCCAATGAGAACAGTTACCTGTTCCTCTGCACTTGCAACTGCAGATTGTACAATCAGCAAATCAGCATCTCCAATTGCATGTTTGACTTCACAACCACCCGCCTTGAGTACTTCACCTAAAAGCTGTATGAATTTCTGCTTGTTGAAGTCGTTTGCAAGGAAAAGTTCTTTCTTGGAAGACAACACCATGTTCTTGCTGAAGTTCACCTTTCCCCCTGAAGCTCCCTTTCGTCTCATGTGAGTGATGTCTTTTGTGGAGGGTCCATTTTCATAACCATCAAAGACTACAGTTGGTTTTCCATACCTCCTTGACACATACTCAGCATATAACAGAAGAATGTCATTGTAAGTTGAGCCACGAGGCCAAATCACACGCTGCAGTAGGCCACCACCATCAAGAACAAAGTGTACTGGTTTCTCTGCTCCTGGTGGTTCCCAGGCAGGGTTTTTCAGCAAGGCCCACATTGAATCAGCAAGCACTGGTTTATTGGGTAGTCTTGGTAGTCCTGACGGCTCAAATAATGCTGGTGGGACACTGCATAGCTCATACTTAAAAACTGACAACAAGTTCTCTCCCGTATGCTTAGCTGTTGTGATGAGGCGTTGAAATAGGAGTTGAGGATCAACTTGGATAATATCTCCATCAATTTTCACAGACGACTTTGTAGCAAGAGTTGTAACCTGCTCTTTCTTTTTGAATGAAAATTTCAAGACTTCCTTTCCTGTCATAGAATCTAATATTTTCTGCCCATATTTCACAGCCTCCTCTACATTGACAGACGGGTCAGCAATCTCACCAGTGGTAATGTTGCGAAGAGTTGGATCATCAGTGAAAGGATTTCTTTCCTGAAGAAACTGATGAACAATTTCTATGTCCTTCTCATCACGTTGTAGCCGAGATTTTGTCACGTCCTTGTGTTGTTCACTGGTAGTGAAAGCAAGCCCTGTTACGTTTTGCATGGCTGTATTGTAGGCTGCACAAACTGGCATAGAAAGTAGCCAAGTGAGTCTCTGTTCTTCGCCCATCCCCCTTCCTCTGGTTAGACCACCATTTGTCTTGAGACTTCTCATAAGGACCTGCTCAATAACTAGGTCAGTGGACAGACCAGCCCAGTATCGATCCGTGCGGCGTATGACGTGATATCCTTCTTCAAAATATCTGAAAACCTCGGGATGTTTGTTTTTGAGCTGTATCATATCTTGTAGATACAATCTGGCTGATTTTGTATAGAGGTTATGACCTGATGCTGCAAAATAGGGAAGCATATCAGCAACTGAGTGAAGGTGAAGGTTCCAATTGCCTGTTCTTTCAGATTTGAGGAAACGTCGGAGAATATTTAACATATCCATGTACAGAAACCAGAGGCTAGATGTCCTTGAGGATTTTAGTGAGATTCTATATTCTGACATGTGTTTCTCAATTCTTTTCAAGACCTCCTTGTTGCAAGCATCTGTACATAAACAATCACCAAGAACAAGGTCTTCAAAAAGATCAGAAGCTTCTTGCAGATCTTGGTTTGTTGTTCCTGTTGGACTTCTATAATGCTGATCTTCAGTTCCTTGTGAGTCAATGTCATCCTCTTTGTAAAAATAAATGTGATAGAACAATTCTGTGATTCTACAGGCATGAAGGTTAATCTAAATAAAACAAAAGTGATGGTATTCAGGAGAGGGGGGACTTTAAGGAATAATGAAAGATGGACGTATAAGGGTAATAAACTTGAAGTTGTTAACTTTTATAGATATCTTGGGATAGTATTTACCCCAAAACTTTCATGGAGTAAAACATTCAGCTGTCTGACTGCACAAGCTAAGAAAGCTATATTTAACATCATGTCTTTCCAAAAGAAATTTGGAAAATTGTGTTATGAAGATATTTTTAAGGTGTTTGATAGTATAATCGTTCCAATATTATGTTACGGATCTGAGATATGGGGGACTTCATATAACAAGCTGATTGAAAGTGTACAGGCATCATTTTGTAAAAGATTTCTCAGACTGACTAAAAATACTCCAAACAACATGGCACTAGGGGAGTGTGGCAGGCTCCCCCTTCAATATAACTATATGACAAGAGCAATTAAGTACTGGACAAGATTAATTCACCTTGGAAACAACAGACTACCTCATCAAGCATATAATATGCTAAAATCTCTTGATGAAGTGGAAAGAAATACATGGGCTACCTCTGTAAAGAATATCTTGTTCCGCCTTGGGTTTGGAGGGGTTTGGATACAACAAAATATTGGTGACATCAATCTATTCCTAAACAACTTTAAGCTTAGACTCTCTGACAATCTTTACCAAGACTGGCACGCCTCACTGGACTCTTCCTCAAAATGTGAATATTATCATCAGTATAAGTCTCTACTCAATGTTGAATCATACATAAGTAATGACATTCCGCAATATTTAAAACATTTCATATCAAAGTTTAGATGTAATAATTTTAGAATGAAAGTTGAAATTGGAAGACACAGTAATATACCCCATGAAGAAAGATACTGTGATTATTGTTTAAAGAATGATTTAAAAACTGTAGAAAATGAATATCATGTGCTTTTGAAATGTGAAAAATACTCTCTACTCAGGAAAAAATATCTTCCAGCTCGATTCACGGACTATCCAACAGTTAACAAATTCACTGACTTGATGAAGACTACCGATAAAGAAACAATTTACAAACTTGGACTATATTTATCTAAAGTGTACAATTTTAAAGCGTCTACAGAAACTTAAATTAATGCATGCAGGATAACAATATTTGCATTTTCCTTGTATTATGGGCCTATGGCCTCTTTACCGAATAAATTTGTCTGTCTGTCTGTCTGTCTGTCTGTCTGTCTGTCTTTGTAAATCCAAGGATTGCCAAAAGCCTGTGTAACTAGAAGAGCATTCAGGGCTGTATCAACAAGAAAGTGAGCCCGGATTGCTCTAGCTGTCGCTTTTCCAGTCAGCATGTGTGAAACAGCATTTGGTGAATAAACCGTTTCAAATACGTCACTGAGGCCTGATCCTCCCATCAAATGACCTATGCATCCTAGAAAACTCATTTCAGTATGAAAAGCCCCAAGTCTCAATACTATGGATTGTAGTTCTTTTTCAGATGGAAGACTTGAAATGATTGTTTTGGCTTTCCACCAAAGTGGCTGATCAAAACTGAGGACAGGAGTTACTTTGTACTTTGTTGCCTGCCTGCAGATGAACTTCAAAGTGGAAAATATACATGTTGAATCACTTGGATTCATGTCAATCATGGGTAAGAAGGTGACAGATGACTCCCCTGGATAAGATCCTTGTTGAACAGTTTGCATCATTCCAGACCATGAAGGTCTTGGTGATTTGAGTGGCCAGGATATCTTCCAAAGTGTGTCTAAAGGTGAAGTTGGATCATCTGAATTAATCTGGTTTAAGTTACTAAGGTCTTCATACAACAAGGAGGAAAGTCCATTCCACTCAGACTTGTAAAAATGAATTCCAATTCGTCCAATTTCAGCTATATTCTTTTGAGACGCACATGCCCTTGGTATTGCTTTGTTCATTTTCCTTCCAGGAGTAGCTGTTGCTATTATGCCCATTCCATGAAAAGTGTTGAAGCCATCAAGAGTTCTAACATTATGGTCCACATTATCTGCCACAAACTGAAGAAATTGTCCAGGTTCAAACCCTTCAATTTCTGTACCTTGGTTAGCTGCAGCATTTGTTTCAAATTTCTTAACTTCGGTATATGAAGTGCAAAATCCGTGACGATTAAGTGAATCAATTAGAAATCTTGAGGCAAAATGATGATGCATTTGGACAGCTAGACCTATCTGTAAAGGTGGTAATAAAGCACGTGGTCTAGTTGCTTGGATGATTGCCTGTCCAATGGAGGCAATCTTGATGTCTGCATCTGTTCCAATAATAAGTTTTCTCAGAAAATGTAGTAGGGAATCTGGTAGATAGTCCAGATTTTGTTGGATATTTGAAATCTCGTCAGAATTTGAATACATCTCTTTCTCTACACCCATTGATTTAATGTCACTTCGAATAAGATTAGCACTTGTTTCCACAATTCTGAGTTTCTCTGCATCAGGGTTTTCTTTCTTTGGTAAATGGTAAAACTCATGAAGGATAGCTGCTGCATTTGTTTTCAGAGTTACAACATCAGCTCTACCATTCAGTTCAGCAATGATAACCCTGTCACCAAAATGCTCGATCAATCTCTTTTTCATGTATGGGACACTGTATGGCGATTCATCCTTCAAACATTTCTCCATTTCCTCAACAAGATCGGAGACAGTTACTTGCTCACTGTCATTTGCTTGAATATATTCTGTGACATGCTGGAAGGCTTGCCACTTTGAGGGATCTTCAGGTCTACCAACACGGGGCCGTTTTGCAGGTGTTAGGTTGTCATCGGTTATTGAAACTGGAATTTGCTTAAACGTCCGAAAATTGACACTGCAAACGTTGTGATACATGGCATCCACTGCACAGCAGTCTCTCCCATACTCAAGCCTTGACAGCACGACCATACCCCAGTCGTCATTTCTTTTTTGACAGATGCTTCTAATGGTGTTTTGAAATTTTGTTTCTGTCCGAACATGGATCATTTCTTTAGCCTGTTTCTTGCTTCCAATCTGACCGCAAAACAAGCAGTCAGACTGAAAATTGAATTTGGTGTCTGCTGATCTAAGTTCACGTTTCCTTGATCCAATTTCTTTGGCACTATCTGTTGAACTCCTCCTGGATGCTGCAATATTATTTGGATTGATGAACAGTCGCCGACACTCTTGATGAACAATCTGTCCTTCTGTGGTCTCAATATCAATGCCACGACTTCTACTTGCCTTGTTGACACTGTCACTTCCCTTTTTTCGAAGTTTAACTGTTGGTTTTCCATCATCCGTACTCTGATTGCAGAGGACACAGCAATCCATTGAGGTTGTCCTGCAAGTAAATTGACAAAGAAATACTATGTATGAAATTTGTTCTAGACACTTGTTGTATATAAGGATAATCACAGTCTGTTTTCTTGATATATTTTTATAACAAATGATTTCATACATTTGGAAAAACAAAATTATTTTCAAATGATGAAAGGAATTATTTTTGCGTCTATTGAACCAAAAAATGCGAAAAACTGGGTATATTCCTTCAAAATGGCATTTCAAAGTTATGGCAGAAATGTGTTTCCATACATTGAAAACATCAAATAAACTCTGCTCCACAGTATTTTTCTTCCTTTTTTGATACTTTAAAGACAATATAGATGTAAAAATTACATATTTCATAGAAATTAAGAAACAGTATTATTCATTTAGTGTAAAACAATGTTTTTATTGTGCTTAGTTGTACTCAATTTCTATAGCTTGTAAAGAAATATCAGAATCATTTCATATTTGATTAGAGTGTTCATAGTGTATACACTTATTTATATATGTATAAATATATCTAGTTTTAGGAGAAATAATGAAAAAATAGTAAGTATTTACCTTTATTATCCAGATTTTCCATGTATAGGTCCAACAATGTTCCTCTCCGTGGGGCCAATGAGTTTTGGTTCTTATCAGCATTATCAGAGAAATGGTCAGGAGAGCGACTCTCTGATGACAGGTCTAATAAAACACTCTCCAGTTCTTGTAGAACAGAGACTAGACTCAACACAAATGTTTCACAGTTTATTCTTTATTCTCTCTTTACTATCAGAAATGTGTCAATTTCCTTTACTTTGTTAATATGTTTACGAATATTTTCTATGTATATTTGGTAACTGATGAAAACTTGTTGTTAATGTGCAACAAGCAATGGAAAAATTTAATGTTTAAGGGCCTGATAAAGTCTTGCTTAATTTTTCAAGGAAAGTGTTGAATGGCCAGCATTTGCCATCATGCTTGATTAATGGCAAGTCCTTTTGTTTACATTCAGCTTCTCGATGGTAGGCCAGCAGAGTCACATTCTGAATGCGGCAAATGTATTACATTTGTTATTTTTTTAGGTTCTTAAAAAACACATTTTGAACAAAGATAATTTTCTATACTTTTTATATGTTGTCAAGTGATGTCATCTAAATGCTTTCTGATAAAAATACTTTTTGTTGCAATTTGTTTAAGGTGTTTCTTTATTTTGACTGGACTATAAGTCAACATGAAAATAATACAAAACAATAGAAATAACACAGATACACAATTTATTTTTCCTATCACATCAAGTTTCAAAAGGTACAAAAAGTCAAAGAGTCGTGAAGAGAAGCAACTGGTCATTGGGAAGCGCACGTAAATCTAGGGATTTGTGTCTTGTCAGGTTACTTCAGCAATCAGCAACTGTAAATACTTGGTTATTGTATGTTGTCCAATAGGAATGTGTTAAGTCATTATTCTCTTTCTGAGATTCACAGACAGACTGGTAAAGTCAGGACAAATCCTAATTTTGTATGATCTGTATGTCACTGTATCCATTAGAATGGTTTATCCTCTGCTCTGTATCGGATGTAAATACACATGTACCTGGAAATTTGAACAAGTTTGTTAACTCCACTCATTAGAATTGATTCATTTTCATTTTAATGGCAAACATAAAAAAATGTCATATCTTTGTAAAACTCCACTACATTTTATACAATGATAAACATGAAAATAACATTGAAGGACAGATACAACTTTCAAAGTCATTTTGCTTTAAAGAACATGAAGAACATTGTACACCTAATATAACATAATCACTAGCCTCAAATAAATGGCAGCAAGAGTTTACCAGAGTTTGGATTTACAAAAGCCGAAATTTAAACTGGAATTGCCAAATATAATTCGGAATGATTAATTGACAACTTAAGCAAATGTTTTTTATACAGAATCTGAGAATCAATGTGCATGTTATAGTTGTTTGAATCTTAGGAAATTTGGTACTTAAGTAATTCATTTATACATTTCAGTCGTTGTTATGTAGATTAACACAGCTGTAAAGAATATTTGTGATACATTCAAATAACAATAAAGTAACATCATGAAAACTGAATACGTTCCAATATGATGATAATTGAAAATTAAATTTTAAATAATTTGTCTCTGTCCATTCTGAAAAACTGTTTTGAAATAAGTTCATTTCACATGATCATTCATAAACATAGAAATTACAAACATTTAATTAAAAAAAATAACTACGATGATTGTATTTGTCTACAATGGTCAAATTAGGATTTTCCCTCCTTGAGTTGTCGTAAGAATACTTCAAACAAGGAAGTACAAATATTAATGGATGACAAATTCTGTATTCTGAGATTTGCAACATTACGAAACAGATAATGTATCACCATATATATGTTAAAATCGGTATCGAAACGTCGCAAATTTCTGAATAAAGAAGTTATCCTCCATTGATATTTGTACTTAAGTGTCATTTAATGAATACATAAACTAAATGAGTAAGTCGTCTTATGCTGCTAGGGCAATATATCAGCCATTGACGGCGCACATGATTAATAAGACTCTCCTTGATAATCATCATGTCTGTTTATATATTCTAAAACAACATAAATAAGTATTCAAATCAATAATAAGTTTTCATTATATTTCCAAATATTAATTAATTTGGAGCATGCAATGATGTCTTCTGATCAGAATAAATCAAATAAAATCAGCAAATCAGCAAATTGATGTGCTTTTTATATTTGATTAAAATCAAATCATTTATCTCAAACTCAATTTTTGCGATCGTTTCTGCAGCTTTAGCTAATTTCAAAACAACATCTTTATCACTGGTAATCTCAGTTTAGTATTACAAGAGTAATGAACATTTATTCTACAATAAAGTCTACATTGAGCTCATTCATTGAAATAATGTGATAAAGATCATGTCACATTGCTGGAATTCACATTATTAAATAGTATTTGTTTCAGCAGGTCTAAACTATTTAATTAAAAAAATTTAAATGATTAATTACTATGAAATTAATAAGTTAAGTTCAATAATAGATTTGAATGATGTTAACAGAAAATTGAGAAGATTTAGATTTAGAAAAGTTTGTAATAAATCATACACACCAGTGGTTTCATGTTGGCCTCGCCTGTCCCTCGCATCGGAATCAGATGACAAGCATGACCTAATTTCAACATGGCATAATCAGCTGACGATCATGACCTGTGTCCACTCTTGGTTATCTTAGTGGCAGTGGAATGTAAACACACGCGACTGTAACAAGATACTGGACCCCTTCTTTCTATGCCGAATTTACCAGATTTCATAACTTTATTTACGGTTGTCGTAAATATGTTACTTTTAATAATTCTGATTTGTTTTAATTCGGAAAAAAATAAAAATTGTGACATTATCGGTAACTTTTGGTTTCGGGCAATAAGAAAATTATGATTTAAGGTTATTTGCGTTTTAAAACTTGGACTTGTAAGTCGACAAATAAAACCAATAAATTAATCTTAATGTTGAAAGGTGACAACCCATGAATGACCATTTAGATTTCAGACACTTGACAACAAATTGAAGGGATCAGGGTTCGGAGTCAGTGTTTTTTTTAAGCTAAAAAAATAACAATGTCACATTTCTCAATCACCTATGTTAAATCTATGATAAATATGATAAATATTCAAAACAAACCTGAATGATTTTGTTTCTGTGGCAGAGTCAATAATTTGAAATGTGTATAATTTTATTAATAAATATGTGGTTTAAACAATATTTATTCATGTACTCAGGTACAGAGGGATCGACAAAATGTAAATGTCTCTCCCCAAAACATACATTTTACTACAGGATGTTTACATCATAAGGATGCATTTATATAAACAAAGTAGAAAACAAACATATAATTGTAATACATTATCAGGCGAAGCGTCTGCTTAACAATATAAATTTGTGAACAGATGATATTATTCTTGTATTGATATCATTTGACAGGGATTTATTACCAAATAAAACAGTTTTCAAGTTGTGACCATTAGCGTAAAAGAAACTTTCATGACGAATATTTATGTAATTTGGACAGGTAAAAAAGTAGTGATGTGCATCTTCATAAACGAAACTACAGGAGCAGCGCGAGTCGTTCCCAATAAATCTATCGAATTTATGTCCATTTAAGTTGATGCATCCTAATCGAATACGGCAATGTAAAATATTTTCGTTTCTCGGTCCGTAATTCTGAAATAGTTCATGTACTATACATCTGTTATTATATAATTTGTTTTTGAACATAACGTACGATTCTGAATTCTTTAGAGTTAAATCAAGGTTATTCCATTCGACAATAGCAGACGGCAAGAATGAATTTTTGTATATATCCGTACGACAATTAGAGACCTGAATGGCTTCAGAGTTTCTTAATTAATAGAGTGATTGGCGGTATATCGTGGGTGGGATAAGCTCCGACAGATAATAAGGCGTAAAATCTGAATTCATTTTGTAAAACAGGCACATTTTATGGTAATATGGTCTCGTCGACAGTGAAGTGAAGCCAGTCTCGTCATATAATTTTTGATGATTTGTGCCCTTTACAGCACCACAAGTAGTTCGCAGTGCGTCAAGGTGTAATTTTTCGAGAAGACACTCTTGTGATTTAGTACAGTTATTCCAGGTTTGATCGCAATAGTCAAATATTGGAAGAATGAAGGCATTATACAAGGTCTTGAGACTTTTTCGCGTTAACATATATTTAAGGCTACGTAAACAATTGATCATTGGACTAATTCGATTAACCATCTGATCTATGTGAGAATGCCACTGACCATCCTTTTGAAAGGTTAGACCAAGCTGTTTATGGTTGTCAACGTCTGCAATGATTTGGCCATTCATATTTAGATTTGGTAATACAGTTTCAATTCGTTTTCTTGTAAACATTATGGTTTCTGTTATTGCAGGATTGAATTTAACTTTCCATTTATTTGCCCAAGCAGAAATTCTTTCAAGATCTTTACTTAGCATATTGTATGCTACGTTTGGATTGTCTATAATGACATAAAGCGAGGTGTCATCAGCAAATAATCTAATATTACATTCCATATCATTTACAATATCATTGATAAATACTAAGAACAAAAGGGGCCCTAACACGGATCCCTGAGGGACTTTAGCTAGTACAAATTTGTTTTCAGATTGAGAACCGTTTATTACTGTATACTGTTTATGATCAGATAAGTAATTTTCAAACCACGCGAGGAGTGAACCGTTCACGCCGTATCTTTGGAGTTCGTGAATAAGACCCTTATGCCATACACGGTCGAAGGCTTTAATAATATCACAGAACACCGCCTTTAGTTCTTTTCCGTCGTCAAGAGCTTTAGTTATGAAATTATATAAATGTGTTAATTGGTTAACGGTTGAGTCGCCGGCCGATAATCCAGATTGGAATTTGGTAATTATTCCGTTGTCTAAGAAAAAATTGTAAACATATTTGTGGACACATTTTTTGAAAAGTTTAGAAACACAAATCAATAAGGAAACGGGTCTATAATTTGAACATTCAAGAACAATGCCTTTCTTATGCAACGGAACGACCGCTGCTGTTTTCCAAAGTGAGGGAAATGAAGATTAGTCAAAGACAAATTAAAAAGTAGAGTCAGCGGTTTTGCAATGATTTTTTTAAAGAGTCTTTAAAATACGATTACTTATCAAGTCAGGCCCAACAGATTTATGGATATTTAGAGTTGATATTATATCTTCTAATTCCTGTTCATTTATAGTTACTTCTCCAAGTGAAAAGTCAGGTGTAGGTACGTTATCTTCGATATCGTCATCTTCATTATCAACACTAGTTTGATTAGCAAAATAGTCATTTAGTAAATTAGCCTTATCGGTATCATTTTCAAATACAAGCCCATCGTTTTCTAAGCTCGGGAAGACTTTTAACTTGTTCGATTTCGCAGTATAATTCTTTATAATTTTCCACCAAAGTTTGCTATCCAAGGAATCATTTAACTTCTCGTCGAGATTGTATTATAGTATATGATTTAAACTGTATTTATTTCCAGACAGGAAAGGGGATTGATAAACAGGGTTGCCCCTATATAAATGTCGTTCCCCGTGACGTTGACAGGATTTATACAAAGTAACATGTAACATACATTAAAACAAGAAAGAAATTCATGAATACTTACAGAATATCTAAATACAATGATCAACACAATCTATGAGCATGTGCATTCAAAAGAGAAAATTTACAACAACAAAAAATGTTAGTGCTTTATAAATCACTGTAATCGTTTGCTTAGGTCTATAAATGTACAAACAGAATCAACAATTTTCAAGATAGTGTCATTATAGTATAAAATAATAATATATGTGTGTGAAGTGTACATAATTGTTTGTGATCTTTTGATGAGAAATACTTCTCATTAAATAAAGTAAATCTAAACATTTTGAATAAAAGAATTTACACTGAACATTTTATATTATCACATAGCTCTCTAAACAACAATTCGATCTTAGTGTAATCTTAAGTTCAGCTCTACTAACTTGCACTGCATGCTTTTCACATTGCAATCTATCCCCAAGCTGCCCCTTGCTCAGGTTCTTCATGTGAGTCCTGTTCTGTGCTCACCCAAACATGACATAGTCTTTATAAGGTTAATGTAATCATATTTCATTGGAAATATTAGAAGTTGTGTTGGGCAGTCACTTTGACCATGTGATTGGTGATATTTCTTTTCATAACGATCGAGACCATATGGTGGTCTGGATGTGTTTTCATTTTGGAAAGGTTAGTCTTATCTCTAGTATTGTGTATATATTCGGTGTTGTATTCATATGTATTTCATGGTTGGTTGTCACATCGGCTATGGTTAAATAATGTTCCTTATTCATTACTTCTCATGTGTAAATAGTGTATGTTGATAACTCACAGTACAGTGAGTTATAATAAATATATACATGCAGTTAGTAGTTCGCAGTTTTGTGAGTTATTTAGATAAGTTTATATCATATATATTTCATAGAGTAAGTTATCAATTCACTTTATGTTAAAGGTATTAATCAGCTTCTACAGACTACTCACAGTACAGCGTGTTCTATTTACTTTGTGTTTACAGTCAAGCTTGATCTCACAGTACAGCGTGTTTTATTTCCTTTGTGTTTACAGTCAAGGTTGATCTCACAGTACAGCGTTTTCTATTTACTTTGTGTTTACAGTCAAGGTTGATCTCACAGTACAGCGTTTTCTATTTACTTTGTGTTTACAGTCAAGCTTGATCTCACAGTACAGCGTTTTCTATTTCCTTTGTGTTTACAGTCAAGGTTGATCTCAAATTACAGTGTTTTCTATTTACTTTGTGTTTACAGTCAAGGTTGATCTCACAGTACAGCGAGTTCTATTTACTTTGTGTTTACAGTCAAGGTTGATCTCAAAGTACAGCGTTTTCTATTTACTTTGTGTTTACAGTCAAGGTTGATTTCACAGTACAGCGAGTTTTATTTCCTTTGTGTTTACAGTCAAGGTTGATTTCACAGTACAGCGAGTTCTATTTACTTTGTGTTTACAGTCAAGGTTTATCTCACAGTACAGCGAGTTCTATTTACTTTGTGTTTACAGTCAAGCTTGATCTCACAGTACAGCGTGTTCTATTTACTTTGTGTTTACAGTCAATGTTCATCTTACAGTACAGCGAGTTCTATTTACTTTGTGTTTACAGTCAAGGTTGATCTCAAAGTACAGCGTTTTCTATTTACTTTGTGTTTACAGTCAAGGTTGATCTCCAGTACAGCGTGTTCTATTTACTTTGTGTTTACAGTCAAGCTTGATCTCACGGTTTGTAAGGGTAAAATAGTCATGAACAGATTCTAAAATGTTTAGGTTGATATCATCAGATAAAGAGTAGTTGCCAAATAATATGGTTTGAAGATCATAACCATTGACGTAGAAAAAACACTTTGACCGAATTTTCGTGTGACGTCACGATGGTGGTCGGACGTGTTATGGAGAGCTGACTCTGTCCAACCGCGCTTAAATGATGTAGAAATAACCTTCTACCACTAAAATGTGAATCAATGCATTCCTAATGTTTCAAGGTTCATGATATTTAAAAGCTGGAAAAAGATGTTTTGTATTTTTGTCGATGCATGTTGGATTGTGCTACAGTGAGTGAGACGTAAAAATCGTTGCCACGTCCATCTTGTGTTTCAGTTGTACACACCTTGCTTCATGTGTTTTGTGATGTGCATATAATTTCCTTGAATTTCATGGATATATTACGGACTTATCTCAAACGTCACTGAGTGAGTACATATGCTTTGCATTTTTCATGACTTTAACCTGTAGCACATGTAGTAATCAGTCGCATGCACTCCCGTAACGTCAAAACGTAATAGAGAGACAGTGTTCACATCGCCTGACTCGGAATCAGACTTTGACTTAAAACGCCAGTGCCCTAATAGTTCGAGCTCAGACATTTCTAACACTTCTAACATGATGAGTGACGATACATTAGATGTGTCAGTCCCTAACCCAACTTCCGATTCTCTCATTTCTGAGGTGGTAAGAGCTTTAAAGAATCCGGAAGTCCTTACAGCTATAAGCTCGATAGTGGCTGAGGTAATAAGGCCGATGTTTCGACAAGAAATCGATCAAATTACTTCCCAAAATAAAATTATTGTGGATAAAGTGGCAATTATGTTAACCAAACTAGAGGAACAGGAACAGGTTATAGAGACTCTTACAAATAAGCTCGATAGAAGCGAACAGTACTCTAGAAGAAACAACATCAGAATCTCCGGATTGGCAGAGTCCGAGAGTGAAAACACTGACCAGTTAGTGGTAGACGTAGCCAAGTCCATCGGGGTTAATTTAACTCATGCAGATATTGATGTTAGTCACCGTATTCCAAAACGTCCATCTACGCCACAAACTATCCCTCGGCCGATAATTGTTCGGTTTGTTAGTAACGCCTCAAAACGTGCAGTCCTGAAGTCAAGATCGCAGCTTAAACATGTCACAATCCATGGGTCTCGAAGAGTCTTCTTAAACGAAGATCTAACTGGACCCCGAGCAGCGTTAGCTCGAAAGGCCCGCCAGCTTGTCCAGGACAAGAAAGTTGAGGCGTCATGGGTAACCAGTGGGGTCATTTTGATAAAAATGTTGGATGGATCTGTTAAAAAGGTCGCCAACAGCACTCATTTCGATGAAGTGTGTGAGGCTACCAAACTCAGGATGGTAATCAATTTAAGTCAAAAACAAGTGAACAAACCTTACGTTGTTTTAGTTTTTGTTGTTTTCTTTCTATTGACATGACATAGAAATGTTTAATGTGAATGTTATGGTATGTGTTGATGTTTGTCAGCATCTCTCTTCACATTTACAATCAAAACACTCATCGCTGGATGTTACAGTAAACGCGCTGTGAATGTTGTGAATCACGTGTGTGCGCAGTTTACACGAGCAGTTTGTCCGAGTACTGCATGCAGTGTAACTGTTCAGTCTCCCATTGACAGAAAACACGAACTAACTGTATATGGTTAACACAGTTGAACTGGTTACTTATGACAACATTGATAATCACTCTTGTGGACTTGTTGGGCTATTGTACCCATTAATTATTAGCTTATAGCTAATGCCAATGATAAATATGCAAGATTTATCTACTAAAGATATAAGGAAAACAAACATGGGCAATTTTTACACCAAAGAGCATCTGTAGTATGTTTTATGTATATTCTTTATAGCAGACATGTTCTATCATATGATTAGCAAATCCGAGCAATAGCATAATTATTGTCTATGTGTTAGAAATTGTGTTGCTCAGCCCATATATTCTCTGTAATGAGTGCAGTATGTCTGTTCTATAGCACATTCCAATATCATATGTGTAGTATGAGTGTCCTTTAGCATAGTTTCTGTATCACGTGTTGTATGTGTTTAAAACCAAGGTGTCTCTATCATGTTTGTTGTGCGTGTGCTTAGAGTTTATAGCACATATATTCTGTATGAAATGCGTAATTTAGTGTAAGCATGCATACATCCCGTATAAGTTGTATAACAAGTATGTAGTATGTTATATATTTTCAGCAATGTAGGTACTGAGCATTTTCATGCGTATCATGTCTCATATTCGCCGTATAAAGTGTAGTAATCTGCAATATACCAATATGTGCAAAGCCACCGAAACGTGTGTACGAGATGCCTATGATATGTGTAGACATACATTTATGTAGCAAGGGTATGTAAGTATCGTGTTCAGTAAGTAAATGTATCTACAAGTAGGTACGGGTATTAATAAGTGGATGCTAGTTTCGCTTGTAAGTCTTCGACTTTGTATGATTTCATGTATGCTGTAATCATGAGCGGATGCAAGTTTCGTGTGTATGTGTTTGACTTTGTATGATTTGATGTATACTGTATGTGTGTGTAACAGTGAACGTAAGCACGAGAATGTGTTTATGTGTTGTGTACATGCCATACATGATTTCAGCTAAATAGTTTCACGTAGTTTGAATGCTTTGTTTTTATTTTTCCGAACGGAAAAGTCATTATTTTCTTTCCTTCCATAAAAAGCGCTCTTGCCATTCTTGTTTCACTTTATTAAGTTTTTTTTTTTTAGATCGAGGAAATGATCTTCCTATTTTTTCTTTCCTTTTACTTCTGTTTACCTTCATTTTTTCAATCAAAATCAGTTGAGTTACATCATCATCATATAGCAACAAACCTTAGATATATCAATTACCTTAAGCTCAGTTCAGTTTGTGTGTGTCTACTCCCATTCATTCCACCTCTGGATCCCACTGGCCTGCCTGTAACCATTCCACGTGCATGTATGATATTTGATTATGGCTGACATTGAACAGTACAGGCAGGCGGTGGGTACCTTTGCTGTAAAACTACATTCCAAATTTGCAGTTCGATTTATGAAAAACATAAAAAGTCTTAAGTTTTTGTGTCTCTACAATTCTCAAGTATCAATAATAATTTCTCTCCTCCTCCTATGTTGCGGTGATATTCACCTAAATCCAGGACCGAAATATTTCCGAGACCTTAAAATCATACATTTAAACGTACGCAGCTTGAGAGATAAAATTGACTTACTTCAAGCAGAATTTCGATCATACGATGTCATATGTCTAACGGAAACTTGGTTACATGCAAACATTCCCAACGTTGATGTAGCACTACCCGGATATCACCTACCATTCAGGAAAGATAGACAAACACGCGGCGGCGGTGTTGCGATCTATGTTAAACGTAATTTACAAGTGAAACGTATAGACAATCTTGAATCTCCCGGGCTAGAGGCAGTTTGGATTAAATGTAAAAATCGATCATACCTCATAGGTTCCATCTACCGAGCAGATAAAAGCGCCACGTACTGGGATCTGATTGAGGAATCAATCGGTAATGCAATCGACCTGAATATGTATACTATCGTAGTCGGCGATTTCAACATAGACGTCCTAGGGAAAACCGTAACAAAATAGATTACATTCAATTGTATAATGTATGATCTCAAACAGATTATATCAGAACCAACAAGAATTACACACAATTCAAGTACCCTGATAGATTTGATATTTGTATCAAATAGCAAATTTGTAAATCATTCGGGGGTTCTTGACCCTATATGCAGTGACCAATGTCCGATATATGTGACAATTAAAGAACTAGTTCCCTCCAATAGCAACTATAAGAGGAAAGTTTATAACTATTCGTTAGTTGATACAGAAAGTATGAACAGAAGTATAAATGATATTGACGGCGATCATTTATTTTCTTCCAACAACGTGGATAAAGTAGCAACCGATTTAACATCTGCAATTAAGAAAATCTGTGATAACCATATACCAAATAAGATTGTCACTATCAGACCTTCAGATCCGCTTTGGATGACAAGCCAAATACGATCTTTGACCAGAAAACGAAATCGTTTTCATAAAATTGCGAAGAAAACTAATCATCCAAGCAAGTGGGCTAATTTCAGATCAGCCAGAAATAAAGTTACTTCTGCTATCAGAACTGCGAAACAAGTACTCGTTACTAAGATTGAGGATTCTGTAAACAACTCGCTTGGAACCAAAACTTGGTGGCGCCTGACTGAAGCGTTCATAAAATCGCGTAACGATGACGGTCAATATCCATCAATTATTTTTAATGATACAGTCTATAATGACCCTGAAGATAACGCAAATGTCTTCAATAATTATTTTTGTTCACAGTCGACTATTGAAGACCTAGATCGAGATCAACCAGAAATACAAGTACCCTGTACGTCAACTTTAACTAACATTACTCTAACCCGAAATGACGTCAGCGATATCTTATTGTCATTAGACACATCAAAAGCAACCGGCCCAGACGGAATAGGAAATAAAGTACTCAGGTATACTGCAAACAGTCTAACATCATTACTCACGAAAGTTTTCAACTTATCACTTAGGCAATCAATATTTCCATGTTCGTGGAAAGAGGCATCTGTTTTACCTCTTCATAAAAAAGATAGCGTACATGAATGCTCAAACTACCGTCCTGTCGCACTCACATCTTGCTTATCAAAAGTTTTTGAGAAATGTGTATTCAAATATGTATTCATTTTCCTAAGAGATAATGACCTATTGTCGAATTTACAATCTGGATTTATGCCAGGAGATTCCACATCAAATCAGTTAACGTACCTGTATAATGTTATTGCAAAAGCCCTGGACGAAGGGAAAGAAGTCAGAGCAGTTTTCTGTGATATTAGTAAAGCCTTTGATAAGGTCTGGCACAGAGGAATTATTCATAAGCTAAAAACATATGGTATACAAGGCGACCTGTTAAAATGGTTCGAAAGTTATTTAGAAAATAGAGTACAACGAGTTGTAATTAACGGGTATAAATCAGATAATAAAGCTGTACTAGCTGGAGTACCTCAAGGCTCAGTTCTTGGACCGCTACTATTCCTCGAATACATTAATGATTTTGTATCCGATATCGACAGTAACATTCGTCTCTTTGCGGATGACACATCCTTATACGTGATTATTGAAGATCCACTTACTGCTGCGAATAATCTTAACAGTGATTTAGGCAAAATTTCACAATGGGCCCGTGAATGGCAAGTCACATTTAACCCAAAGAAAACAGAATCTATCCAGTTCTCGCGTAAAGCAAAACCGTCTGTAAAACCTAACCTACTCATGGACGGAACGATTATAAAAGAAGTCAAAAGTCATAAACATTTAGGAATAACACTCCAAAGCGACTGTGCATGGAATAATCACATTGATGATATTGTACGGAAGGTTCGCCCTATGATCAGTTGTATCAGGAGTTTCAAATACCGATTAACACGTAAAAACTTGAATACAATGTACAAATCGTATATTTTAACCGATATTCGACTATTGTTCGCACATTTGGGATAATTGCACATCTGAACAGTCACGAATATTAGAAAATTTGCATCTTGATGCTTTGAGAACAATATGTGGTGCCGTTCGTGGAACAAGTCACAACAAAATCTACAGTGAAACTAATTTTCAGTCTTTGCAAGATAAAAGATACTGTCAGAAATTAACTTATTTCTATAAAATGTACAATGATCAATTACCAAGCTATCTTTGCGACTTGATCCCAAATTCGGTTTCCGAAACTGCAAGATATGAATTAAGAAACAGCTCAGAAATACAGGGAATTTACAGTCGAACTGCCAATTACGCCAAATCGTTTTTACCAGATACTATAAATTTATGAAATGCTTTACCTCGTTACAAAGAGTCGTGCACATATTCAGAATTCAAACATCTAATCACTAAAAGTAAAAATAAAATTTATTTCAACCTTGACTACGGCACCCGATTTTGTCAAATTATTCACTGTCAACTTAGACTCGGTTGTAGTAATCTAAACTCGGATAAATATAACAGACACATATTGGACAGTCCATGCTGCTCTTGTGGATATCAGACAGAAAACGCCCTACATTACTTTTTCACTTGCGGTAATTATACCAACCTAAGACAAAATATGTACTTTTATAACACTGGTCATACCCTGGATACAATTCTGAACGGGAACAAAGAACTCAGTCACTTTGAAAATCAGAAAATAATTGATTCAGTTCACGGTTTTATCACCAAAACTCAACGATTCAAATCTGACACCCAAAAATAAAAACTGGATTTGAATCCCTTGATAGATTTATATGTATACAAATGGGTTGCTAGACACACCAAACCATTACTGTCTACTTAAATATTATTATTGTAATTGATGAATGTATATTTATATTGTTTACATAAGGATCAACATCGATGATGTCGCATTTTCTTTCATTTGTATCATATGTTGTATGGGAGCGGTGTTAAAATAAGCCCTTCGGCTTGTTCACCAATCCCAATTCAATTTTATTGACTAAAATATGTTTAAACCAATTTTCGTGTAATTTGGACAGATAAATAAATAATGAATGACATCTTCATAATGATGACCGCAAGTGCAAGTTGACATATTTTGTAGACAACGATCAAATTTATGTGTGTTTAGATTGCTGCAGCCAAGTCTTAATTTACAGTGGATAATTTGGTTGGTTCTTGTTCCAATATTTCTGAAGACATGATGTACATTACATGAGATATTTAGGTCAAAGTGTTTTGTAAACGAAGCAACGGAATCTACGTTTCTAGTTTTATTATCTAACATATTCCATTCCAACACAGAAGGTGGAATAAATGATCTTTTATATGATTCTGTACGACAAAGAGGAACTTGAAGCGTGTTAGATGATCTTGATTCATACATTGATGCGGAGGATATTTTAAATGGAATTAAATCCGATAAATGTTTTGGAGTTTTGTTATAGAACATTTTATGAAAAACACACATTTGATGAGTTCTGCGACATTCGCTTAGAGACGTAAAAGCAGTTTCAAGATAAATTTTTGAATGGGTGACTCCTCTAACGGATCCACATATGGTTCTAAAAGATGTTTTGTATTTTTGTCGATGCATGTTGGATTGTGCTACAGTGAGTGAGACGTAAAAATCGTTGCCACGTCCATCTTGTGTTTGAGTTGTACACACCTTGCTTCATGTGTTTTGTGATGTGCATATAATTTCCTTGAATTTCATGGATATATTACGGACTTATCTCAAACGTCACTGAGTGAGTACATATGCTTTGCATTTTTCATGACTTTAACCTGTAGCACATGTAGTAATCAGTCGCATGCACTCCCGTAACATCAAAACGTAATAGAGAGACAGTGTTCACATCGCCTGACTCGGAATCAGACTTTGACTTAAAACGTCAGTGCCCTAATAGTTCGAGCTCAGACATTTCTAACACTTCTAACATGATGAGTGACGATACATTAGATGTGTCAGTCCCTAACCCAACTTCCGATTCTCTCATTTCTGAGGTGGTAAGAGCTTTAAAGAATCCGGAAGTCCTTACAGCTATAAGCTCGATAGTGGCTGAGGTAATAAGGCCGATGTTTCGACAAGAAATCGATCAAATTACTTCCCAAAATAAAATTATTGTGGATAAAGTGGCAATTATGTTAACCAAACTAGAGGAACAGGAACAGGTTATAGAGACTCTTACAAATAAGCTCGATAGAAGCGAACAGTACTCTAGAAGAAACAACATCAGAATCTCCGGATTGGCAGAGTCCGAGAGTGAAAACACTGACCAGTTAGTGGTAGACGTAGCCAAGTCCATCGGGGTTAACCTAACTCATGCAGATATTGATGTTAGTCACCGTATTCCAAAACGTCCATCTACGCCACAAACTATCCCTCGGCCGATAATTGTTCGGTTTGTTAGTAACGCCTCAAAACGTGCGGTCCTGAAGTCAAGATCGCAGCTTAAACATGCCACAATCCATGGGTCTCGAAGAGTCTTCTTAAACGAAGATCTAACTGGACCCCGAGCAGCGTTAGCTCGAAAGGCCCGCCAGCTTGTCCAGGACAAGAAAGTTGAGGCGTCATGGGTAACCAGTGGGGTCATTTTGATAAAAATGTTGGATGGATCTGTTAAAAAGGTCGCCAACAGCACTCATTTCGATGAAGTGTGTGAGGCTACCAAACTCAGGATGGTAATCAATTTAAGTCAAAAACAAGTGAACAAACCTTACGTTGTTTTAGTTTTTGTTGTTTTCTTTCTATTGACATGACATAGAAATGTTTAATGTGAATGTTATGGTATGTGTTGATGTTTGTCAGCATCTCTCTTCACATTTACAATCAAAACACTCATCGCTGGATGTTACAGTAAACGCGCTGTGAATGTTGTGAATCACGTGTGTGCGCAGTTTGTCCGAGTACTGCATGCAGTGTAACTGTTCAGTCTCCCATTGACAGAAAACACGAACTAACTGTATATGGTTAACACAGTTGAACTGGTTTCTTATGACAACATTGATAATCACTCTTGTGGACTTGTTGGGCTATTGTACCCATTAATTATTAGCTTATAGCTAATGCCAATGATAAATATGCAAGATTTATCTACTAAAGATATAAGGAAAACAAACATGGGCAATTTTTACACCAAAGAGCATCTGTAGTATGTTTTATGTATATTCTTTATAGCAGACATGTTCTATCATATGATTAGCAAATCCGAGCAATAGCATAATTATTGTCTATGTGTTAGAAATTATGTTGCTCAGCCCATATATTCTCTGTAATGAGTGCAGTATGTCTGTTCTATAGCACATTCCAATATCATATGTGTAGTATGAGTGTCCTTTAGCATAGTTTCTGTATCACGTGTTGTATGTGTTTAAAACCAAGGTGTCTCTATCATGTTTGTTGTGCGTGTGCTTAGAGTTTATAGCACATATATTCTGTATGAAATGCGTAATTTAGTGTAAGCATGCATACATCCCGTATAAGTTGTATAACAAGTATGTAGTATGTTATATATTTTCAGCAATGTAGGTACTGAGCATGTTCATGCGTATCATGTCTCATATTCGCCGTATAAAGTGTAGTAATCTGCAATATACCAATAACATATGTGCAAAGCCACCGAAACGTGTGTACGAGATGCCTATGATATGTGTAGACATACATTTATGTAGCAAGGGTATGTAAGTATCATGTTCAGTAAGTAAATGTATCTACAAGTAGGTACGGGTATTAATAAGTGGATGCTAGTTTCGCTTGTAAGTCTTCGACTTTGTATGATTTCATGTATGCTGTAATCATGAGCGGATGCAAGTTTCGTGTGTATGTGTTTGACTTTGTATGATTTGATGTATACTGTATGTGTGTGTAACAGTGAACGTAAGCACGAGAATGTGTTTATGTGTTGTGTACATGCCATACATGATTTCAGCTAAATAGTTTCACGTAGTTTGAATGCTTTGTTTTTGTTTTTCCGAACGGAAAAGTCATTATTTTCTTTCCTTCCATAAAAAGCGCTCTTGCCATTCTTGTTTCACTTTATTAAGTTTTTTTTTTTTAGATCGAGGAAATGATCTTCCTATTTTTTCTTTCCTTTTACTTCTGTTTACCTTCATTTTTTCAATCAAAATCAGTTGAGTTACATCATCATCATATAGCAACAAACCTTAGATATATCAATTACCTTAAGCTCAGTTCAGTTTGTGTGTGTCTACTCCCATTCATTCCACCTCTGGATCCCACTGGCCTGCCTGTAACCATTCCACGTGCATGTATGATATTTGATTATGGCTGACATTGAACAGTACAGGCAGGCGGTGGGTACCTTTGCTGTAAAACTACATTCCAAATTTGCAGTTCGATTTATGAAAAACATAAAAAGTCTTAAGTTTTTGTGTCTCTACAATTCTCAAGTATCAATAATAATTTCTCTCCTCCTCCTATGTTGCGGTGATATTCACCTAAATCCAGGACCGAAATATTTCCGAGACCTTAAAATCATACATTTAAACGTACGCAGCTTGAGAGATAAAATTGACTTACTTCAAGCAGAATTTCGATCATACGATGTCATATGTCTAACGGAAACTTGGTTACATGCAAACATTCCCAACGTTGATGTAGCACTACCCGGATATCACCTACCATTCAGGAAAGATAGACAAACACGCGGCGGCGGTGTTGCGATCTATGTTAAACGTAATTTACAAGTGAAACGTATAGACAATCTTGAATCTCCCGGGCTAGAGGCAGTTTGGATTAAATGTAAAAATCGATCATACCTTATAGGTTCCATCTACCGAGCAGATAAAAGCGCCACGTACTGGGATCTGATTGAGGAATCAATCGGTAATGCAATCGACCTGAATATGTATACTATCGTAGTCGGCGATTTCAACATAGACGTCCTACGGGAAAACCGTAACAAAATAGATTACATTCAATTGTATAATGTATGATCTCAAACAGATTATATCAGAACCAACAAGAATTACACACAATTCAAGTACCCTGATAGATTTGATATTTGTATCAAATAGCAAATTTGTAAATCATTCGGGGGTTCTTGACCCTATATGCAGTGACCAATGTCCGATATATGTGACAATTAAAGAACTAGTTCCCTCCAAGAGCAACTATAAGAGGAAAGTTTATAACTATTCGTTAGTTGATACAGAAAGTATGAACAGAAGTATAAATGATATTGACGGCGATCATTTATTTTCTTCCAACAACGTGGATAAAGTAGCAACCGATTTAACATCTGCAATTAAGAAAATCTGTGATAACCATATACCAAATAAGATTGTCACTATCAGACCTTCAGATCCGCTTTGGATGACAAGCCAAATACGATCTTTGACCAGAAAACGAAATCGTTTTCATAAAATTGCGAAGAAAACTAATCATCCAAGCAAGTGGGCTAATTTCAGATCAGCCAGAAATAAAGTTACTTCTGCTATCAGAACTGCGAAACAAGTACTCGTTACTAAGATTGAGGATTCTGTAAACAACTCGCTTGGAACCAAAACTTGGTGGCGCCTGACTAAAGCGTTCATAAAATCGCGTAACGATGACGGTCAATATCCATCAATTATTTTTAATGATACAGTCTATAATGACCCTGAAGATAACGCAAATGTCTTCAATAATTATTTTTGTTCACAGTCGACTACTGAAGACCTAGATCGAGATCAACCAGAAATACAAGTACCCTGTACGTCAACTTTAACTAACATTACTCTAACCCGAAATGACGTCAGCGATATCTTATTGTCATTAGACACATCAAAAGCAACCGGCCCAGACGGAATAGGAAATAAAGTACTCAGGTATACTGCAAACAGTCTAACATCATTACTCACGAAAGTTTTCAACTTATCACTTAGGCAATCAATATTTCCATGTTCGTGGAAAGAGGCATCTGTTTTACCTCTTCATAAAAAAGATAGCGTACATGAATGCTCAAACTACCGTCCTGTCGCACTCACATCTTGCTTATCAAAAGTTTTTGAGAAATGTGTATTCAAATATGTATTCATTTTCCTAAGAGATAATGACCTATTGTCGAATTTACAATCTGGATTTATGCCAGGAGATTCCACATCAAATCAGTTAACGTACCTGTATAATTTTATTGCAAAAGCCCTGGACGAAGGGAAAGAAGTCAGAGCAGTTTTCTGTGATATTAGTAAAGCCTTTGATAAGGTCTGGCACAGAGGAATTATTCATAAGCTAAAAACATATGGTATACAAGGCGACCTGTTAAAATGGTTCGAAAGTTATTTAGAAAATAGAGTACAACGAGTTGTAATTAACGGGTATAAATCAGATAATAAAGCTGTACTAGCTGGAGTACCTCAAGGCTCAGTTCTTGGACCGCTACTATTCCTCGAATACATTAATGATTTTGTATCCGATATCGACAGTAACATTCGTCTCTTTGCGGATGACACATCCTTATACGTGATTATTGAAGATCCACTTACTGCTGCGAATAATCTTAACAGTGATTTAGGCAAAATTTCATAATGGGCCCGTGAATGGCAAGTCACATTTAACCCAAAGAAAACAGAATCTATCCAGTTCTCGCGTAAAGCAAAACCGTCTGTAAAACCGAACCTACTCATGGACGGAACGATTATAAAAGAAGTCAAAAGTCATAAACATTTAGGAATAACACTCCAAAGCGACTGTGCATGGAATAATCACATTGATGATATTGTACGGAAGGTTCGCCCTATGATCAGTTGTCTCAGGAGTTTCAAATACCGATTAACACGTAAAAACTTGAATACAATGTACAAATCGTATATTTTACCGATATTCGACTATTGTTCGCACATTTGGGATAATTGCACATCTGAACAGTCACGAATATTAGAAAATTTGCATCTTGATGCTTTGAGAACAATATGTGGTGCCGTTCGTGGAACAAGACACAACAAAATCTACAGTGAAACTAATTTTCAGTCTTTGCAAGATAAAAGATACTGTCAGAAATTAACTTATTTCTATTAAATGTACAATGATCAATTACCAAGCTATCTTTGCGACTTGATCCCAAATTCGGTTTCCGAAACTGCAAGATATGAATTAAGAAACAGCTCAGAAATACAGGGAATTTACAGTCGAACTGCCAATTACGCCAAATCGTTTTTACCAGATACTATAAATTTATGAAATGCTTTACCTCGTTACAAAGAGTCGTGCACATATTCAGAATTCAAACATCTAATCACTAAAAGTAAAAATAAAATTTATTTCAACCTTGACTACGGCACCTGATTTTGTCAAATTATTCACTGTCAACTTAGACTCGGTTGTAGTAATCTAAACTCGGATAAATATAACAGACACATATTGGACAGTCCATGTTGCTCTTGTGGATATCAGACAGAAAACGCCCTACATTACTTTTTCACTTGCGGTAATTATACCAACCTAAGACAAAATATGTACTTTTATAACACTGGTCATACCCTGGATACAATTCTGAACGGGAACAAAGAACTCAGTCACTTTGAAAATCAGAAAATAATTGATTCAGTTCACGGTTTTATCACCAAAACTCAACGATTCAAATCTGACACCCAAAAATAAAAACTGGATTTGAATCCCTTGATAGATTTATATGTATACAAATGGGTTGCTAGACACACCAAACCATTACTGTCTACTTAAATATTATTATTGTAATTGATGAATGTATATTTATATTGTTTACATAAGGATCAACATCGATGATGTCGCATTTTCTTTCATTTGTATCATATGTTGTATGGGAGCGGTGTTAAAATAAGCCCTTCGGCTTGTTCACCAATCCCAATTCAATTTTATTGACTAAAATATGTTTAAATCAATTTTCGTGTAATTTGGACAGATAAATAAATAATGAATGACATCTTCATAATGATGACCGCAAGTGCAAGTTGACATATTTTGTAGAAAACGATCAAATTTATGTGCGTTTAGATTGCTGCAGCCAAGTCTTAATTTACAGTGGATAATTTGGTTGGTTCTTGTTCCAATATTTCTGAAGACATGATGTACATTACATGAGATATTTAGGTCAAAGTGTTTTGTAAATGAAGCAACGGAATCTACGTTTCTAGTTTTATTATCTAACATATTCCATTCCAACACAGAAGGTGGAATAAATGATCTTTTATATGATTCTGTACGACAAAGAGGAACTTGAAGCGTGTTAGATGATCTTGATTCATACATTGATGCGGAGGATATTTTAAATGGAATTAAATCCGATAAATGTTTTGGAGTTTTGTTATAGAACATTTTATGAAAAACACACATTTGATGAGTTCTGCGACATTCGCTTAGAGACGTAAAACCAGTTTCAAGATAAATTTTTGAATGGGTGACTCCTCTAACGGATCCACATATGGTTCTAAAAGATGTTTTGTATTTTTGTCGATGCATGTTGGATTGTGCTACAGTGAGTGAGACGTAAAAATCGTTGCCACGTCCATCTTGTGTTTGAGTTGTACACACCTTGCTTCATGTGTTTTGTGATGTGCATATAATTTCCTTGAATTTCATGGATATATTACGGACTTATCTCAAACGTCACTGAGTGAGTACATATGCTTTGCATTTTTCATGACTTTAACCTGTAGCACATGTAGTAATCAGTCGCATGCACTCCCGTAACATCAAAACGTAATAGAGAGACAGTGTTCACATCGCCTGACTCGGAATCAGACTTTGACTTAAAACGCCAGTGCCCTAATAGTTCGAGCTCAGACATTTCTAACACTTCTAACATGATGAGTGACGATACATTAGATGTGTCAGTCCCTAACTCAACTTCCGATTCTCTCATTTCTGAGGTGGTAAGAGCTTTAAAGAATCCGGAAGTCCTTACAGCTATAAGCTCGATAGTGGCTGAGGTAATAAGGCCGATGTTTCGACAAGAAATCGATCAAATTACTTCCCAAAATAAAATTATTGTGGATAAAGTGGCAATTATGTTAACCAAACTAGAGGAACAGGAACAGGTTATAGAGACTCTTACAAATAAGCTCGATAGAAGCGAACAGTACTCTAGAAGAAACAACATCAGAATCTCCGGATTGGCAGAGTCCGAGAGTGAAAACACTGACCAGTTAGTGGTAGACGTAGCCAAGTCCATCGGGGTTAACCTAACTCATGCAGATATTGATGTTAGTCACCGTATTCCAAAACGTCCATCTACGCCACAAACTATCCCTCGGCCGATAATTGTTCGGTTTGTTAGTAACGCCTCAAAACGTGCGGTCCTGAAGTCAAGATCGCAGCTTAAACATGCCACAATCCATGGGTCTCGAAGAGTCTTCTTAAACGAAGATCTAACTGGACCCCGAGCAGCGTTAGCTCGAAAGGCCCGCCAGCTTGTCCAGGACAAGAAAGTTGAGGCGTCATGGGTAACCAGTGGGGTCATTTTGATAAAAATGTTGGATGGATCTGTTAAAAAGGTCGCCAACAGCACTCATTTCGATGAAGTGTGTGAGGCTACCAAACTCAGGATGGTAATCAATTTAAGTCAAAAACAAGTAAACAAACCTTACGTTGTTTTAGTTTTTGTTGTTTTCTTTCTATTGACATGACATAGAAATGTTTAATGTGAATGTTATGGTATGTGTTGATGTTTGTCAGCATCTCTCTTCACATTTACAATCAAAACACTCATCGCTGGATGTTACAGTAAACGCGCTGTGAATGTTGTGAATCACGTGTGTGTGCGCAGTTTGTCCGAGTACTGCATGCAGTGTAACTGTTCAGTCTCCCATTGACAGAAAACACGAACTAACTGTATATGGTTAACACAGTTGAACTGGTTTCTTATGACAACATTGATAATCACTCTTGTGGACTTGTTGGGCTATTGTACCCATTAATTATTAGCTTATAGCTAATGCCAATGATAAATATGCAAGATTTATCTACTAAAGATATAAGGAAAACAAACATGGGCAATTTTTACACCAAAGAGCATCTGTAGTATGTTTTATGTATATTCTTTATAGCAGACATGTTCTATCATATGATTAGCAAATCCGAGCAATAGCATAATTATTGTCTATGTGTTAGAAATTGTGTTGCTCAGCCCATATATTCTCTGTAATGAGTGCAGTATGTCTGTTCTATAGCACATTCCAATATCATATGTGTAGTATGAGTGTCCTTTAGCATAGTTTCTGTATCACGTGTTGTATGTGTTTAAAACCAAGGTGTCTCTATCATGTTTGTTGTGTGTGTGCTTAGAGTTTATAGCACATATATTCTGTATGAAATGCGTAATTTAGTGTAAGCATGCATACATCCCGTATAAGTTGTATAACAAGTATGTAGTATGTTATATATTTTCAGCAATGTAGGTACTGAGCATGTTCATGCGTATCATGTCTCATATTCGCCGTATAAAGTGTAGTAAACTGCAATATACCAATAACATATGTGCAAAGCCACCGAAACGTGTGTACGAGATGCCTATGATATGTGTAGACATACATTTATGTAGCAAGGGTATGTAAGTATCATGTTCAGTAAGTAAATGTATCTACAAGTAGGTACGGGTATTAATAAGTGGATGCTAGTTTCGCTTGTAAGTCTTCGACTTTGTATGATTTCATGTATGCTGTAATCATGAGCGGATGCAAGTTTCGTGTGTATGTGTTTGACTTTGTATGATTTGATGTATACTGTATGTGTGTGTAACAGTGAACGTAAGCACGAGAATGTGTTTATGTGTTGTGTACATGCCATACATGATTTCAGCTAAATAGTTTCACGTAGTTTGAATGCTTTGTTTTTGTTTTTCCGAACGGAAAAGTCATTATTTTCTTTCCTTCCATAAAAAGCGCTCTTGCCATTCTTGTTTCACTTTATTAAGTTTTTTTTTTAGATCGAGGAAATGATCTTCCTATTTTTTCTTTCCTTTTACTTCTGTTTACCTTCATTTTTTCAATCAAAATCAGTTGAGTTACATCATCATCATATAGCAACAAACCTTAGATATATCAATTACCTTAAGCTCAGTTCAGTTTGTGTGTGTCTACTCCCATTCATTCCACCTCTGGATCCCACTGGCCTGCCTGTAACCATTCCACGTGCATGTATGATATTTGATTATGGCTGACATTGAACAGTACAGGCAGGCGGTGTGTACCTTTGCTGTAAAACTACATTCCAAATTTGCAGTTCGATTTATGAAAAACATAAAAAGTCTTAAGTTTTTGTGTCTCTACAATTCTCAAGTATCAATAATAATTTCTCTCCTCCTCCTATGTTGCGGTGATATTCACCTAAATCCAGGACCGAAATATTTCCGAGACCTTAAAATCATACATTTAAACGTACGCAGCTTGAGAGATAAAATTGACTTACTTCAAGCAGAATTTCGATCATACGATGTCATATGTCTAACGGAAACTTGGTTACATGCAAACATTCCCAACGTTGATGTAGCACTACCCGGATATCACCTACCATTCAGGAAAGATAGACAAACACGCGGCGGCGGTGTTGCGATCTATGTTAAACGTAATTTACAAGTGAAACGTATAGACAATCTTGAATCTCCCGGGCTAGAGGCAGTTTGGATTAAATGTAAAAATCGATCATACCTTATAGGTTCCATCTACCGAGCAGATAAAAGCGCCACGTACTGGGATCTGATTGAGGAATCAATCGGTAATGCAATCGACCTGAATATGTATACTATCGTAGTCGGCGATTTCAACATAGACGTCCTACGGGAAAACCGTAACAAAATAGATTACATTCAATTGTATAATGTATGATCTCAAACAGATTATATCAGAACCAACAAGAATTACACACAATTCAAGTACCCTGATAGATTTGATATTTGTATCAAATAGTAAATTTGTAAATCATTCGGGGGTTCTTGACCCTATATGCAGTGACCAATGTCCGATATATGTGACAATTAAAGAACTAGTTCCCTCCAAGAGCAACTATAAGAGGAAAGTTTATAACTATTCGTTAGTTGATACAGAAAGTATGAACAGAAGTATAAATGATATTGACGGCGATCATTTATTTTCTTCCAACAACGTGGATAAAGTAGCAACCGATTTAACATCTGCAATTAAGAAAATCTGTGATAACCATATACCAAATAAGATTGTCACTATCAGACCTTCAAATCCGCTTTGGATGACAAGCCAAATACGATCTTTGACCAGAAAACGAAATCGTTTTCATAAAATTGCGAAGAAAACTAATCATCCAAGCAAGTGGGCTAATTTCAGATCAGCCAGAAATAAAGTTACTTCTGCTATCAGAACTGCGAAACAAGTACTCGTTACTAAGATTGAGGATTCTGTAAACAACTCGCTTGGAACCAAAACTTGGTGGCGCCTGACTAAAGCGTTCATAAAATCGCGTAACGATGACGGTCAATATCCATCAATTATTTTTAATGATACAGTCTATAATGACCCTGAAGATAACGCAAATGTCTTCAATAATTATTTTTGTTCACAGTCGACTATTGAAGACCTAGATCGAGATCAACCAGAAATACAAGTACCCTGTACGTCAACTTTAACTATCATTACTCTAACCCGAAATGACGTCAGCGATATCTTATTGTCATTAGACACATCAAAAGCAACCGGCCCAGATGGAATAGGAAATAAAGTACTCAGGTATACTGCAAACAGTCTAACATCATTACTCACGAAAGTTTTCAACTTATCACTTAGGCAATCAATATTTCCATGTTCGTGGAAAGAGGCATCTGTTTTACCTCTTCATAAAAAAGATAGCGTACATGAATGCTCAAACTACCGTCCTGTCGCACTCACATCTTGCTTATCAAAAGTTTTTGAGAAATGTGTATTCAAATATGTATTCATTTTCCTAAGAGATAATGACCTATTGTCGAATTTACAATCTGGATTTATGCCAGGAGATTCCACATCAAATCAGTTAACGTACCTGTATAATTTTATTGCAAAAGCCCTGGACGAAGGGAAAGAAGTCAGAGCAGTTTTCTGTGATATTAGTAAAGCCTTTGATATGGTCTGGCACAGAGGAATTATTCATAAGCTAAAAACATATGGTATACAAGGCGACCTGTTAAAATGGTTCGAAAGTTATTTAGAAAATAGAGTACAACGAGTTGTAATTAACGGGTATAAATCAGATAATAAAGCTGTACTAGCTGGAGTACCTCAAGGCTCAGTTCTTGGACCGCTACTATTCCTCGAATACATTAATGATTTTGTATCCGATATCGACAGTAACATTCGTCTCTTTGCGGATGACACATCCTTATACGTGATTATTGAAGATCCACTTACTGCTGCGAATAATCTTAACAGTGATTTAGGCAAAATTTCACAATGGGCCCGTGAATGGCAAGTCACATTTAACCCAAAGAAAACAGAATCTATCCAGTTCTCGCGTAAAGCAAAACCGTCTGTAAAACCGAACCTACTCATGGACGGAACGATTATAAAAGAAGTCAAAAGTCATAAACATTTAGGAATAACACTCCAAAGCGACTGTGCATGGAATAATCACATTGATGATATTGTACGGAAGGTTCGCCCTATGATCAGTTGTCTCAGGAGTTTCAAATACCGATTAACACGTAAAAACTTGAATACAATGTACAAATCGTATATTTTACCGATATTCGACTATTGTTCGCACATTTGGGATAATTGCACATCTGAACAGTCACGAATATTAGAAAATTTGCATCTTGATGCTTTGAGAACAATATGTGGTGCCGTTCGTGGAACAAGACACAACAAAATCTACAGTGAAACTAATTTTCAGTCTTTGCAAGATAAAAGATACTGTCAGAAATTAACTTATTTCTATAAAATGTACAATGATCAATTACCAAGCTATCTTTGCGACTTGATCCCAAATTCGGTTTCCGAAACTGCAAGATATGAATTAAGAAACAGCTCAGAAATACAGGGAATTTACAGTCGAACTGCCAATTACGCCAAATCGTTTTTACCAGATACTATAAATTTATGAAATGCTTTACCTCGTTACAAAGAGTCGTGCACATATTCAGAATTCAAACATCTAATCACTAAAAGTAAAAATAAAATTTATTTCAACCTTGACTACGGCACCCGATTTTGTCAAATTATTCACTGTCAACTTAGACTCGGTTGTAGTAATCTAAACTCGGATAAATATAACAGACACATATTGGACAGTCCATGTTGCTCTTGTGGATATCAGACAGAAAACGCCCTACATTACTTTTTCACTTGCGGTAATTATACCAACCTAAGACAAAATATGTACTTTTATAACACTGGTCATACCCTGGATACAATTCTGAACGGGAACAAAGAACTCAGTCACTTTGAAAATCAGAAAATAATTGATTCAGTTCACGGTTTTATCACCAAAACTCAACGATTCAAATCTGACACCCAAAAATAAAAACTGGATTTGAATCCCTTGATAGATTTATATGTATACAAATGGGTTGCTAGACACACCAAACCATTACTGTCTACTTAAATATTATTATTGTAATTGATGAATGTATATTTATATTGTTTACATAAGGATCAACATCGATGATGTCGCATTTTCTTTCATTTGTATCATATGTTGTATGGGAGCGGTGTTAAAATAAGCCCTTCGGCTTGTTCACCAATCCCAATTCAATTTTATTGACTAAAATATGTTTAAATCAATTTTCGTGTAATTTGGACAGATAAATAAATAATGAATGACATCTTCATAATGATGACCGCAAGTGCAAGTTGACATGTTTTGTAGAAAACGATCAAATTTATGTGCGTTTAGATTGCTGCAGCCAAGTCTTAATTTACAGTGGATAATTTGGTTGGTTCTTGTTCCAATATTTCTGAAGACATGATGTACATTACATGAGATATTTAGGTCAAAGTGTTTTGTAAATGAAGCAACGGAATCTACGTTTCTAGTTTTATTATCTAACATATTCCATTCCAACACAGAAGGTGGAATAAATGATCTTTTATATGATTCTGTACGACAAAGAGGAACTTGAAGCGTGTTAGATGATCTTGATTCATACATTGATGCGGAGGATATTTTAAATGGAATTAAATCCGATAAATGTTTTGGAGTTTTGTTATAGAACATTTTATGAAAAACACACATTTGATGAGTTCTGCGACATTCGCTTAGAGACGTAAAACCAGTTTCAAGATACATTTTTGAATGGGTGACTCCTCTAACGGATCCACATATGGTTCTAAGTGCAGTATCTCTAATAACAGTTCTTGACTTTGCGTACAATTATTCCAAATATAATCACAATAATAAAATATAGGTAAAATGAATGAGCTGTATAAAGTCTGTAAAGTGTTTCTATGAAGGCGATATTTGAGACTTCTCAGGCAATTAATCATAGGGCTAACCTTAGAAATAGTATCATTTATATGTGTTTTCCAAAGGCCATCACTTTGCAGGGTCAATCCCAAATGTTTATGACTATCAACAGCTTTAATTTGTTCACCATTCATAACCAGATCTGGCATTAATGTAACTGTTTTCTTTCTTGAAAAAATTATAGATTCTGTTTTGTTAGGGTTGAAATCTACCTTCGATTTTTGGGCCCATTTACCAATCAAATTTAAATCATCATCTAGCTTATTGGAAGATAAAACAGGATCATCTATTATTACATTTAGAGAGGTACCATCAGCAAATAGTTTAATGTTACACTGGATATCTTCAACAATGTCATTAATATAAACTAAAAAGAGCAAAGGTCCTAAGACTGACCCCTGGGGAACCCCAGCTTCAATTGATTTTACATTTGATTTTTACCCATTAATAACTGTGAATTGTTTTCTATTTTTCAAGTAACTTTCAAACCATGAGAGGAGAGAACCCCGAATCCCATAAGCCCATAACTTATGCAGGAAACCCTTATGCCAGACCCTGTCAAAAGCTTTACTTATGTCGCAAAAAACAGCGCGTACTTCCTTGCCGCTATCCATCGCTTTAGCAATATAATCATATAAATGGGTGAGCTGATATGATGTAGAATCACCAGTCGTAAAACCTGACTGAAAAGGAGTTATAGTTTCATTATCTAAGAAGAAATTGGATACATGTTTAAAGACACACTTTTCAAATACTTTTGATAAACAACTGGTATGTGAGACAGGTCGATAATTTGTACAGCTATGAATATAATTTTTCTTATGTATTGGTACTACAGATGAATATTTCCATAAACGTGGGAACTCAGACGTTGTGAGTGAAATATTGAAAAGGTCGCAGAGAGGAACTGACAACTGTTCAGCTAAACATTTCAAGATCCGGTTACTAAGATGATCAGGGCCTGTTGCTTTTGTAACATCAAGAGATAATAAAATATCCCTAACTTCTACATTTTCTAATCTTAAATCATAGAGACAATGATTGACATCCACATTAGAATCAATTTCTACAACATCATCAGAATCATTATTAACCCGTGCTATACTCACAAAGTAGTCATTGAATATATTGGCTTTATCAGTGTCATCTTCATACACAACATTATCATGTTCAATGTGTGGAAATACCTTTGCTTTGTCTGTATGTTTGAGATAATTTTTGACAATGTGCCACCAACATTTGCTACCATGTTCGGTATTAACAACCTTATCAAGTTTGTCAACATGTAATGCTTTGCGTTTACGTATTTCAGATATCAAGTTATTTCGACATTTTCTAAATTTTTCCCAGTTACTGGATGAATTACTTCGTTTTGCCTTTCTGTGAATTCTATTCTTTTTTCGCATGAGCTTTCTAATAAATCCGTTCATCCATGGGGCATCATTAGGGCGAATAATAACAGTTTTATTTGGGATATTTGAGGAACAAAGATCTGTAAGGGCATTTACAAATTTAGGTGCAGTATTATTTACATCTTCATCTTGTGTAATGAAACTTCAATCAATTTTGTTCATATCCTCTCGAAATGTATCTAAATCAATATTTTCATAATTATAAATGATTCTTGAATAGGCTTTCCTAGATTGTTTAGGACACTTTAGAGACACGCACACTGAACAATGATCACTGTAGATTGGGGGAGAAACACTAGATGATTTTACAATATCAGGACAAGAAACTAATATTATATCTATAAGTATCTATGTCTATATATCTATGTTATATTATATTATCATCCTTATCTTAGGCATATTTATATCATTATAATATTTGAGTATGATACAAATCAGTAAGTTTAGTTTCTATATAATTAATATGTCAAGAAGTATCATTTCCAGTATCATTATCATACGTGAATGTGTGAGTGAATGTGGTAAGTGTGATTGGTTATAGATGTGGTTGTGCAGTTCTTTTACCGTAGTTATTCTTTTAATCATTTGTATATATCAACATCTGAATAAGGTATTTATTCATCCTGCAGATGACGTAGGCTACGACGGTGGCATTTACATCTGTATGCAGGAGCACGGGTTAAACCCACCTGGTACGTTATGTCATTGTCGCTTGTCAATTTGTATTTCCTTATGTTTATCCTTCACATGCCTGACGTCATGATTTATATTATTTAATGAAGTGTATCAATGCAACTAATGCTCTACCGAGTGTGGTCATTATTATCTATTTATAGCTAGTATCATTAACGTTAGATATGGATATGTGTATTTATTCATTATGTCATGATTTACGTGAAACAAGCAACTTGAGTATTTACTGTGTGTCGATGGTATATGTATATATTTACCATTAAAATCTATCTTGAGCGGCGAAAAACCCTTGTCACAGAGTGCTAACGAATCCCTAATAAAATCTGTATAACATTTCATAAATGATACCAACCGATTTTTATAACTATTTTATTAAATCTGTACCAAATGCAAAGGTAGACAATGCTTAATATGATTTTGAGTTTTGTAAAATAATTGAAAATATATATTTCCACCAATGTATTTGATATCTTAGACGTTTCTTGCTTGTTTCAGGAGAAGCATTTATATAGGCATTTGCTGCCTGTTTGCTAATCCTTTTTCCTTTTTGTATATATATATATATATATATATATATATATATATATACATATATATATATATATATATATATTTATATATTCTTTAAAAATAACAAACTGAAGATTGGTCTTCATATAAGTTCATTACCAACCGGTTTCACAACATAGTGATCATCAGGGTAACTTATACATTGTGTTGCTAATAGTATAGCGTAAACAATGGCAAGGGACGTAATTCATGACGTCATATGCATACCACTAAAATATGTATAGTAAATGCGACGTCAACATGATTTAATATTAGTTACAATTCAATTTCGGAGTATATCCATCAATAAAGAATCGTTCTTTAATTTTCCTCAGCTCTTCATTATCGGTGCGCATTTTGTAAATAGGACAGATTGTGAACTGGGGATTGCAATTCTTTGCGCATCCATCTATATGTGCGCTCAGGGGAATACATCTATAATTTGGTGTTTTTATCTGTTGTTTATGCACTCGGATTCTCGCCCTTAATGTATCCCCCGTTTGACCAATATACTCTTCGCAACAACCAGCGCATGTTATTACATATATTAGATTTCTGGAGGCGCAAGACATGTTTTCCATTATTTTGAATTTTGAATTATTCCTGAAGGTGAATGAATTTAACTCTAAAATGTGTGTACAAGTGCCGCAATTCGGCTTATTACATTTTGTGATACTTCCACCTAATTCAGGTTTTTGATCTTTAAAGCACGCTTTAGATAACAGTTGTTTCAGGTTTTTGCTCTGCCGTTTACTGTTTATCATTTTAGTATCTTTTAGAGCGTGCTTTAGTTTTGGACATGCGTCTAGCGCCTGTACATAGTTTTTCACATTTGGATAGATATTTGGATTGCAGGGATTAAATGTAGTAACAATAGGTAGGGCTGCCGAATTGTTTTCCTGTTGTCTTTGTTTTAGAAGATCTTCCCGGTTAAAGGAACGGCCCTTTGTTATAGCATCCAAAATGATGTTATCAGGGTACCCTCTGGCTTTTAATAATCTCTCTAATTCTTTCAACCTCAAGTTTAGATTATTCGGGTCTGATACTATGGTACATATTCTACGGGCTAGGGAATATGGAATGCTATTTTTAATATGGCGCAGATGGCAGGACCTATAGTCTAAATACTGTTTGGAATCTGTAGGTTTGTAATAGATATCAGTTTCTATATTTCCTGATTTTAAAGTTACCATTACATCTAAGAATGCTAACTTTTCGGTACTATCTTCCATTGTGAATGATAGACTTGGATGTAAATTTTGAAGTATATTATGTAGGTCTTTCAAGGAATCATTACCTTGTGTCCATAATATAAAACAGTCATCCAGAAATCTTTTGCAACTTTTTTTTAATTCGTTTTCGATTTCAACTCCAAACTTTTGGCCAACTTTACGGTATAATAACTCTTCTAGGTATCCTAGCACAAGTGTGGCGTAAGTTGGCGCCATTTTCGTTCCCATGGCTGTCCCCTTTATTTGTTTGTAATAGTTTTCATTAAAATGAAAATTATTATTTGTAAGGATAAATTTCACACTTTCTATAATGAAATCTTTTGAAATCCTCTCAGGTAACTCATGGGAGTGTTTATCCAACCAATAATTAATTGCTTCTATACCTAAGTCATGAGGTATATTTGAATAAAGGTTAGTCACATCAAATGATACTAACCTGGTATTTGGATTTGTTTCTGTAGGTAGCTGGTTGAGAAAATCTGTTGTATCTCTTAAATAACTTTTCACATGTTTTGTAAATGGTTTTAAGAGGATGTCTACAAAGTTGCTAAGTCGATGTGTTGGGCATTGAGGTCCCGCTATTATTGTTTTTAGTTTTAGATCCGTAGGGGCCGGCAATTTGACATAGGCTGTATTCGAAGCATTGCAACCCTCCTTTATATCTACACTTTTATGAACCTTTGGTAATCCATAGAAGTTACTAGTCTTAGGTTCAAAGTTAGTTAAGTAATCTTGTTCCTTATCTGTAAGGCAGGGAGAATAATAGTTAACTAATCTCTTTAACTTCGAAAATGATGCATTATCTGATTTGTGGTTTACTTGTTCATAATAATTTGGATCGTCAATGGTTGACAACGCAAGTTTTTTATAATATGGTTTATCCATGATTATAATTGCCCCTCCTTTATCAGCTTCTTTAATGATAATTGAGTCATTTTCCGATAATGATTTAATGGCCTTGTGTTCATTGAAACTAATGTTGGATTTCACATTTGCGGGTTGCTCACAATTTTTTAGTTCTTTAATTTGTTCGATTGTTCTGTCTAAAATTCTATTTCTCCCTGCCTTAGGAGTAAACTTACTCTTATTGCGAACTATTGAATCATCATTGTAAGAATGTGAATTTTCTAAGTCTTGCATTGAATCATTTGGGTCTGGGCTAAAGTATTCCAAAAGTCTTAATTTTCTAAAGAAGTCTTGAATATCTTTTTCAAGTTCTTGTGGGTTTCCTTTGGATGGTGATGGCGTGAATTTCATTCCCTTTAACAGAACGTTAATTTCACTATCGCAAAGGTCCACATTCGAAAGATTGATGATTTTGGGTTCTATATAGCTGAGGAAAATTAAAGAACGATTCTTTATTGATGGATATACCCCGAAATTGAATTGTAACTAATATTAAATCATGTTGACGTCGCATTTACGATACATATTTTAGTGGTATGCATATGACGTCATGAATTACGTCCCTTGCCATTGTTTACGCTATACTATTAGCAACACAATGTATAAGTTACCCTGATGATCACTATGTTGTGAAACCGGTTGGTAATGAACTTATATGAAGACCAATCTTCAGTTTGTTATTTTTAAAGAATATTTGATACATAAACCATGAACATTTAACTTTTACATATATATATATATATATATATATAAAAGTTAAATGTAAAACCGTCTTGCTAGAATGCTCAATAAAACTAATATAATAAAAACTTGAAAAAAATGCTTACAAGTGCAAAATATACAAGCAATCAAGATTTACCAACTGTGAAATAATGTTCAGATAAAAGATGTGGAACATGCCCATATCTAAAAGAAGGCTCGACAACAACTTTTGAGAATGGAATAGACTTTCATGTCAAAAGTAACATGTCATGTAAATCAAAAAATGTTATTTATGTCATTTCTTGTGAAAAATGTGGCGTAACATACATTGGACAAACGAACAACTTGCAAAACAGAGTAACAGTTCACAAACAACAAATAAGAGATGATAATTTAAGACACTTAAAAGTTAGTAAACATATATCTCAATGCAGTAATGGTGCTTTTAAAATATTTCCTTTTTACGAAATATTCAATAATGGAGGTGACATTACCTCACAATTGCTAACCAAGGAACAGTACTTCATTAACAAATTTTCTCCTTCATTGAACAGCGTCATAAATCCCTAATCCTATCACTGCCAATTCAAACCTATTAGATTTAAGAGGGGATAACTCACCAGGACGATTGTTGATTATTTTGATGTTTGTGTTGCACTGTGTTGTTACTTAGATACACTGAAGACTATTTAAGACTACTGCTGTGCTTCAATCATACATTCCCTGAAGAAGCTTCGAATCAAGAAGCAGAAATATGCATATTGGAAAAAAGATAAAGTCATGATTTTGAAAGTTGATTTACATCTTCTCTGTATTCTTTAATACTTTCATATATATATATATTCTGAATGTTGTGTATTACATGTTTTTATGGAAACAAGATACTGTTTAAATCATATATTTACCATATTGCTTATTCAGTAATTGCGAGTTCTATTTAAAGTATGAATGTGTTAACATGGCATGTATATTATATATTGAATGGAGACTTATATTGTTATTTTAACATGTTTCAGGCTTAGACAATTGCATACAGATGTAACAAAGTCCATGATTGAACACCACCCAAGTGGCTTTGTGGTTATTCTTGAGAAAACCCTTCTAACGTTGCTACATTTCTACATGTTCACAGGCTAGTCAATGAATAAATATAGTATGATACAGGCTTAATTATGTTGATCCTTATCTGAGGAATACGTACGATAATAATTGCAGCTGCTTTCATGATGTTATTACAGAGAAAAAAAACTACACAGTGGATGCCTAAATTGAAATATTTTATTAACGTTTCACTGAGGTTTTGGGTCTATTGCTGTTACATTTTGTACTCACACTTGCTTTTGTTTAGCCACTCGATCCTCTGACCGGGACAATAACATAATAGAATCACAAGTCCTGAATCTTAAACATTTTACTTGCCTAGCAACCTATTCATTTTACAGCTTACAACTATTATATGCATTGACAGCGCACCAGAGTTCAGAGCCCGAAGCCTATTATGTACGTGTCAGTTTCCCAACGATTTTGATAATGAAAAGAGAAATATCCTAAAGGGGCACAGAGTATGTTGTTGGGAATCAAATATGTCAAACTTCATAAATTGTGTTATTTTTCGAGATAAGTGGTTGTAATCGGAATCCTAATTAATGATCATGACCAAGTATAAAAACGGGTTAATGTCCTGATTTGTGATCGAAAACAGGACAATGTCACGCATCAATGACTGATACGTAATTTCTGAAAATTATTTACAGCATATACATATTCAAACATTGGTTGATAGTGTTAAGTAGGTCATGCAACAAATGTACACGTTAATTGGACACATCATTTCAAATACTTAACCTTTATAGAGCCGTTTTACGATTATTTGTGAAAAAAAGAATTTATAATAATTCTGCATTTTAGATATAAAGATGCAAGGTATGTAAGCGATTTTAGTTTTACTCAGGTCATGAGGTACTTTGGTTCTTTCTAAAGCCAAGTTAAAATTCATGAAACATACTCCGTGTCACTTTAATCGACAAGTTTTGGCTGCTGTATCTAACCACTTTCTAACTCTACTTATTCGCGCTAATCATTTAGCAACATTCAATTATCCCAACATTAAATATGATCACACCTGTCAAGTTTGTCCCCAGAAGAGGGGAGGAGGGGGGATATATAAGATGACAAGTAATGCCTGCTTGGCAAACAAAATGAGTATTTTCTGAAAGAAGATAACGCTCTCTATACTTTACATATATAGTCAATGATTCAATGACGCCATAATCATCGTAGAATGTAACATCATTGTGATATGGTAACATTTTAACAATGTGGCGTTCAACACAGCTTCAATGGGCTCACGGAATGACTGGGCGTCCATTTCTTTAACAATGTTCAATATATGAAATATTACACGTCCCAAAAAGTTATACCAGGCAGTTTAATGCCCCTGTATTCCGATCAAAACTCGCTGCTCGCAACAAATCATTTTGACACACTATGCACTAAAATGTAGATTTTCGTCAACATTCAATACTTTTCCTTGAAATAACACCATTGACAAAAATATCCCATTGACCCAAACAGCTTGTTTTGTGTCAAATCAGGAAATGTCTAAAACTTTTGATACGCTTTGTAGCAAACAACGGATATGTTTGTGAAAGATTGAAATACGCACCTCACGTGGCTTCAGGATTTACACGTTCGGAAAGATTCAACATTACCTTCGAGCTCGACGTCTTCTCCAGATTACAGCAGCAGTCACCATCACAGCAAGGAGGCTGAAACACATTATCGTGGAATTTAAGTAAGGGCTACTTCAGATAATTCTAAAACGCAATTATCAACATGATACCTAATTTTGTGATTTTGTTTTACCATAAATCAATTCTGTCTCTGTTTGTCAGGTTATGTAGCTCAGTTGGTAGACCGTTCGCTCGGGACCCGGGGAGGCCCTGGTTCGATTCTCAGGCTTGTTATACCGTAAGAAAAAGAGGTGGTAGATTGTAGCAATATCATAATAAAAGAGTGTAAATGTTGCTTCCTTACATGGCGCTTTACGATATCTTGACTGAACATAGTTTAACTGGCGGTGGACCATTGCTACCAGGTGCCGATTTCCAACATAATTTCGTTACTAGGACAATAAATAGATTATTATATTAGTTATTATAATTTGCATAAAAGCCAATGGCCAAAGATAAACATGTTGTCTTATAAAATGATAATGCCGTGTAAAAGCGTTACAGTTATTAAAGCAAAAATGGATGGAAGTTGTAATTTTGTACCAAGTGTAGAATGGCCTCATAGTCACTGTCATTATAGGCGTTGATTAAGGAAACGATATAGAAGTCTCAAGATTTTAAGTACCGTATTTCCTCGAATAGACGCCGGTCAGACCCCCTTTACCCCCAGCGTTTATTTGAGACACGGCGTTTATCGAGGCCGGCTCCTCTACATTTTTAGTAGGAATTTCGTTCAGGTCACAACCTCAAAAAGGGTTAATTATGGCAAATCCTCTTAAACTTCAATATCAACAAATATTAACGACATGTAAAGTGCGTTTGTATTATTGAAGATTATATTCGCGTCCTCCTTTTAAAAAAGAGTGAGAAATTCTTTCAGACGCTTTTCCAATTCGTATTGAAATTACAAATCGAAATCACTTGGGTGCTTAATTATGTGACGACGTTTAGACTGGATTTATTCAGACATGGTAACAGTATAAATCTGACTCACTCTGATATTAAATGTCGAATGTCAGGCGTCACTGATGCTTTCTTAATGTGAACACAGAAATAACAATATATGAATAAAAACGTGGGACTCACCAGACTAAAATAATCGGTACAGCAATGGCCACATCTGTGTGTGAACCTGAAACCAAGGAAATACGTAAGAACTAGTATATAGAATTCTTTTAATTGATGAAGGGAGACAAGCAGGATAGATTTATATATAACAAAAAAACATTTAACCCTTAGAGCCCCCTGGGACCATATATGGTTCCCCATTTAAAGAATATCATTTCTGAAAACATAACATTTGAAAAGCGATTCCATGTTGACAACTACAGTTTCGAAATTCATTTTGAGATTTTAGGAAATATGTTAAAAGATTCAACAGGTACACAGTGCTCTTGTTTTCATTCATAATAATTATAACGTTCATGTCCTCATTGTCCGAAATTTGGAATTCTTCTGCTCATTCAAACTTAAATGTTGGAGTCGGTACCGGTACCGGTAACTCCGTGAACCGTTTTGGATCTAGATATATAATCAGTACAATCAATAAAAAAATTAGTCTTCCTAAACCTTTAGTCACAATTCCGGTTACTTTACCGTACCCCTAAATGTCAATTTTTACTTGATCTCCATTAGAATTGGGCGTCGCCATGTTTGTGTAAATGAAAGTAGTCCCGACAGTTACCTATCTAACTTGCATCCCTATCCGCATATGACCACTATGGAAATGATACCTTGTATTGTGTCCTTTGTACAGTGAGTCATGTAAACATGCGAATCATACAACTCAGTAACTTTCAAACCTCACAAACATAACGTGACCATAAAGTTTTGAATCTAAACAGGCAGACAGAGTGGGCTATTTTCGCCGCCAACTGAAAAATATAGTAAACAATTATAATGTAGTAATATTCTTTGATCAACCTTCGAGCACACACTTTTTATTTAACAATTGTCATTAAAAGCTAAAGAAATCATTTGAATAAACCAAGTTTCAAAGAGGTTGGCTTACGGTTTTTAAACTGTGTTCCGGAAACAGCCAAACACAAAAATTAAAAATCATCAACATCCCAGATTTCATAGCGAGAAATGAGTGGGCACCCAAATAACAAACAGAAAAAGTGACTGACTTTGTACATTAACATTATGTACCATTATTGAGATAAATAATAATATCGACAGTGTGTTCAGTACAACAGGTACACTAATTGTTTCTTTGATCGAGCTGATATGAATGTTTTAACAGTAAAGCCCCTGATTAAATACACATGTATCTGTTAAAAAGACATTTGGTTTGTTAATGAATTACTCCTTGTAATCCTAATCCTAATATGTCCCTGGGTAACAAAGGTTACAAATTTGTGCAATGGAAATTAAGCTTCGCTCAAGGTTCTACAGTTGAACAATGCATTTTTACCTTCATTGTCGTATTTTTCACACATATGCAAGTTTGGTGTGTAGCCGCTGATGCATCCAGATGTACAGACCCCGTCGTGTTGGTTACAGATCCTTTCCACACAGAACCTGTAACACGTATAGTTACAGGTAAGTCCGTAATATCCAGACACACACCCAGCAGAACATTCTCCTGTTGCCCTGTTACACCGTCCTCGATTTTCACAGCCAGTTGAACATCTTATTTCACAAGTATCTCCATAAAACCCAACCGGACATGACTCTGTAGTTGAGAATAAACAAATACGCATAACCTCTATTAAACAATGAAATTGGTAGATCGTCAATCACAACAAATACCTTTGAAATTAAAAACAACAACAGCGAGTCACTATGATGTTTGGTTACATTAGATAAGGAGGTTTTAGAGGAATGTAAGAAACCATCCTCAAAGTTTCTAAATTGTAAATTGCGTGAAGACCTTCAACGAACTGATGACACCCATTTTTAATTTGATATGTCATGTTTAATTTAGTCAGGAAAGGCCCTCTGATAAATTATTGACAAGTGAATTATCACTAAGATACCAATTTGGGGTTACATTTAGAAAGTCATCAATTTTTTTGTAATTCTAAATATTGATGAAACAATATTTCATAAGAAAGCAAACGATTTTACAAAAACATTATACCCTGTGAGGCATATCATTCGATGTTATAACTGTAACAAATAAGCTAGAGTATCATTACCTTCAGATTTACATATTTCACACCCGGACAAGCAGGTGTCCCAGATGTTATCTGCTGGAGTGAAACACCCGGTACATTCCTGCTTACACTTGTTCCCATAGTACCCTCGACTGCATCTGATGCACTGTCCAGTTTCTCTGTCACATTTCTCATACCTTGGGCTGCATATCTCACCACACTTAGTTCCATAATAACGTTCTGGACATAGCGTCACATTGCAGGAGTCACACTGTCTGTCACACGTCACACAGTCTCCTGGACACTCTACTTCACACTTGATGTCACAGTAACCTGGTTCACACCCATCTGTGCAGGTGATTACACCCGACACTATGTGAACGTGGCATGCTTTGTTCAAGCACCTGGACGGACACGTTTCATCACAGTATTCACCCACATACCCCGGTACACACCCGATGATGCACTCTCCATTGTCATGGCATCGTTCTTCAACACAAGTTGAACACAGTCCAGACACCTGCGAAAGACTGGCCAGAAGAATAAGACAACCTGTAAAACACATATATTACATTTGACAAATGTACAAATAATTTCCGATAACATAACACCCTACAGTACTGTAGGATAAATATTTAACCGAATGCATTTTTAATACAACATTTAAAGATTGGTTACTGGTGAAATATAGAATATAAGTGATTATTATATCATTACTAATATCCTGAATTTACTGATTAAACCCGCATGTAAAACTACAAGTTCATGCGTACCAATTAAACAGCTAGCAGAAGTCATCTTCCATTTAATGGTGATCTGAAATCAGAAAAAGGAATATTGCATTGATAATCATATTGTTTTTCTTTGTGTCATTTATTGTTTATTTACTAAATATGAACTGATAGCAACAATTTGATGCAGAGTTGTTTCATTATTATGTGTGTATTAATAAAACTGTTTAACAAAACTCACATAATGTGTGACAGCCAAAATCATTCTTATCTCATGCTTTTCCGTCTCAATCATAAAACACAAGTGATGATTATATCATTACTAATATCCTGAATTTACTGATTAAACCCGCATGTAAAACTACAAGTTCATGCGTACCAATTAAACAGCTAACAGAAGTCATCTTCCATTTAATGGTGATCTGAAATCAGAAAAAGGAATATTGCATTTATAATCATATTGTTTTTCTTTGTGTCAATTATTGTTTATTTGCTAAATATGAAAGCCTTTGAACTGATATATAGCAACCGTTTGATACAGAGTTTTTTCATAATTAGTCATGATACGGAAACAACTAACTAGAAAATCTACTGGCCCCACTCTCTCCCTGCAGTCACCACGATGAAGCTATCGAGAGGAGTTGTGCTCTTTGTTGTCATCTGTGTGATATCTGGTATGTATTTACAGTTCAATTTCTTCGACATATTACTTCAAACATACATAGTGTAACTTACATGGTCGATAGAAGACGAATCTAAAGCCGCAGCTTATATCTCATCATTCTCAATGAACAATTATAAATTAAGAATCGCAGAAGAATGTTTTTGACGGACATATAGAAAACATGATATGAAAAGCCATTCTTCACAAGTAGTAACTCTTGAAATCAGCTGGCTTGAATATACAGAGTTAATGACTACATTTGGTTACAGTTGTAGGCGCAGGGCATTAAACCTGATTCTAATATCAGCTCTTGCGAGAAGATTTGGTGACATTTTCCATTATCTATGGCTTACCAAGTTCTTTTGTTATACTTTTAATGACGAATGTTGAACTTGGGAAGTCAATGGTTACTGACGTAGTAACATTGTATGACCTTGAACTTGATGATATCAAAGCATTGTAAAGTAAAGTAATATGCTCGCGATCGATGATGTCAGGGCAATGTATGAATTGTTAGAACATCGGCGATATCTTCTGTGGTACATTTTAGATGAAAATTTCTCCTGGCAAAAAATCTTACTCTTATTGTTCACAAAGTCTAAAATCTGTAAAGGTTAATCTTTCTAGAAAAACCGGCACCAAGGTCAAGGAAAAAATTATAACCTAGCATATAGAAAATGATTAAAGAATCGAATAAATTCAATAATAATCTATATCTAAAAGTATATAAGAATTAATAAGAATATCACCTATCAAAAGACTATAGAAATGACAGACGCAATACTGTCAAAGGTCGACCTCGCTCCATTCCTGGCTTGTTTCTCACGTCCTGAACAATGTCATCTACAATAGCGTACCGCAGATTCTTGATTAGGTTTCGTATTCGTATATCGGTTCTAATTCTCGTTAATAAACTTAATTTTGCCAAAAAACTCGAAAATACAGAATCAATATCCTCTCAAAGACAATTTATTACACACGCGAGGTCAGCAGAATTTGAAAGTGTAAATCAGTTTACACGGTGATAGTATTCAAATAGGTCGAAATAAACAATGACAAATTATCTATCGGATTAATACTGATACCTACAGTCAATTTCATCAGTATACTCTATATTCACAGGGATGCTATTTGGCAAAGAATGTTTGTTTGACGGAAACAATGTCTATCATTGGCGGAATACGTGCTGACCTAATCTCACTGCAATTTATGTTGATTTAAAGTTACAATTTCTTTGAAATTATTAAATTCATACTTTTATATTATATTTGTTTTTACTATAAAACGGAAACATGGATCGGATATAGGAAATCAAAGTAAAAAATTGACAAAATATTTTTGCGATAGATATAACAAGTGTTAACATATGCCCCGATTGTTACGTGAAATTAACTGCCTCGCTTGCCTCGTGGTTGCGTTACCTTACTATCTACTATCTAAAGAGAGAGGGTCTTTATGACTATACTGTTTGTGTCCAGGTTAGTAGTTACAAATATAATTACCCCCATCACAGATCTTAGTCCATTTGTTGTTGTTGGAAGAAAACAAGATCATTGAATTTGAAACAAAAATGTTTTTCTTCACTATTTCCTTGTCATGTTCAACACGTTATGAAATTCAATAGAAACAAGTTCTCTACTTCAGTTGCAGGACTCCGACCCTGTTCAGAGAAATGTAAGACGATTCCTCCGCTCTCCACATGTAACGCAGACACAGGAACCTGCTCTCAAGGGTGTGTACCTGGTTACTATGGAAACACATGCAACTTGACATGTGATGTTCACTGTGAACAAGGGACATGCCAACAGCGACACGGTCTCTGTATGTGTAAACCAGGATACAAGTTCAACGAAGGGTTTTGCGATTCCCATAAAGGTAATTTAACAAATGGTGAAATGTCAAGTAAAACATGTTTTAGTTAAATCTTAGAAATGTCTCATTATTCAGGTCAAGCGACGCTTTGCCTCCTTTTCTTCCTGGTAAGGCTCACCAGCAGTTTATTTCAGGCCATGGCCAGCAGACTGGATACTAAAATCACGGACAATGTATTTAAATCTAGATTGCAGAATATGCTTATTCAACAAGAACATGTGACAATATAAATTTTATAAAAAATGCAGCAAATCAGCTTCCGCTATGAACGGCACAGTCTCCGATATTGGCCTGGAGATAAAAAAAAAATTTAAGTTCACTGTCATGACTGATCGCGGTGCAAGGAAATACAGGTTCAAAGCGTTGAAAACAGTTCACATTAAAAACGTGTATGGCCTCCCCTTGCCACAATACAAGCAGTAACTTACGCATGGAGAAAATCAAACGTCTGACGTCATTACGTGGAATGCGCTGCCATTCGCCTTGGAGAGCTTTAGCAAGTTGCTGGCGGTTATCTGGAGGTGGTCGTCGTTGACGTGTCAGGCGAGCATGCTGGTCACGGCAAAACGTCGATGTTGTTGTTCTGACTAACTCGAGCTGTGTCCGATCGTGCATTGTCGTGTCACCCCAAACCATGACACTTCCTCGTCCACTTCCTGAACGCAACATGTAGCGGTTCTCTCTCCCCTCGTTCTCTATCATCTGCTTTAAAGAGACAAAACTGACTTTCGTCAGAGAAAAGCACCCTCTGCCACTGACGTGGAGGCCAAAGTAAAACTGTCCTCGCCCATCGTTGGCAATGTTCGGCTGTCAACAGCTGTCCTCGGAACGGTCTGTATGCTCTGATGCCAGGGGACCTTAGACGTCTGGCCACTGTGCGTCTGCTTACCCTGTGACCCAGGTCATATGACGTCGATGACGTCACTGTCAGGAAGCGGTTTCTGAGGTGTAACATGCGCAGATATTGGGCGTCCTGGTGGGTTGTGACTATCGGTCGGCCTGATCTTAGTCTGTCTGAGGTCTGTCCCGAATTAGGACAACGTTGCATTAGTCTTGTGATAGTTGTACGGTAACAGCCAAGCGTTCTTGCAACATGGTTGTGGGTTGCTCCCATTTCAATGATCCTGATTTACCGCTTATGTTGTTGTTAAGTCAATCGTGTCATTCTTAAAGTGTTTTTTCTTACAAAGTGGGTTTTCTGAGAACAAATTCGCATTGGTTTTATACCCGTCGGGCATGGGGTTATTTTGCGTTGCATGAAAAAGGTGAAAACAATTATTTGAAAAACTTTTGGAAAAGCATGCGTTTGATACCACAGTTCATTACGAACAATCATTGTTGTATTTGGGCAATGTCTTTCCTGCGATTGATTTTGAATCTGAATTTGATTTTTTTAAATTTGATTTTTTTTTCAAATCTAAAGTGGTAGCGTTTCTTTCGCCCGTGAGTTCTGAATGTCTCAGCTGCAGAATTTTCAAATTTTAAAAGCATCGTATAGACAGCTTCACGTGTCCTTTCAAGCTATGTCAGAGACATATTGTAACTCTTCTAACCAACATGAACACTGATATATGTTGATGATAAGTGGTAAATGTTCTTCGAACTAAAACTAAGATCTTGGAAACAATATGATGGTTTGCATGGCATAAGGAGTCCACACAAATTACATCAGCTTTACAGCCCCTTAGAGTTGTAAGCAGAAGATACAAGTATGATTTAAGAGAGTTGCTTCTTTGGTCAATATCAGGGGTTACAGAATCACAAAATCAAATTTTTATAGTCCACATTGCCCTAAGTGTCTGTAAATAAGATTTCTTTGAGTCGATGGCTCCAGAACAGAAATAGATAAAAGTGAAAAGTTTACGGATTTAAGGACGGACGGATGTCCGACGTCCTTCCATGCCCTATGGCGATTGGGGCTAAGTAGCCCTGATAAGCTAAAACGTGAAACATTTACAGACAGACGGTAGGGTGGATGCCAAGCCATCTATTGGGCGTCCATTATTTTATGTCTGATAAAAGAACAACAAAAATCTTATAGGAGCTGTACTATATGTCATAAGGAAGTGTTGAAGTCTCCAGTAAAAACTTAACTAAAACTTTCGATCATATCTCATTCAAATTTCACACACCAATACACATATTATAGAAAGAACTTTCTTCAGAATCATTACATCTAAAAAAATTGATTTACCCCCTTGAAAACATTTAATCTGACGCCACTGTCTCAAATACACCTTAAAGTGCAAAGTGCTGAGCTACAAACACTAACATTGCTGGTTCGATTCGACAAAGGCGAATAGGAATTACAAAATAAGATGCTCATAGTTAATTTCTAAACTAGGATGTTTTACCTATTTGAGCAATAAGCTATGAATTTAATACCGTTTGGAACAGTCACATAAATTCAACAACGTCCAAACAAGCGGCATCGCATAGCTGATAAATCGTGATTGCTTAACTTCAACATTTTTTATATATTCTGAGATGAAAAATGAAAAGGTTAATTGTACTAAATATATATGCAATATAAGAATATATATATCAACAAGCAACATTTCACGACTTGTTATACTAATGTGATTGACAAACACTGATAATAATTAACTCATTCAGAAATTTCGAACAGGCATAGCTTATATCAAAATAATTAACTATTTAATTCATTCAAATTACCTATCAAATAACCTATTTTTCAAAAGTATTGTGGAAGCCTATTTAAGTCAATGACATCAGACGGGATAGGCTATTTGTATCCGTGATTTTGAATCATATTCTGATTGAGTGATAATCAAAGATGAACCATTCTATTGACAACAGGTGTGACATGCGAATCCAATGACCACTGTGTGAACAACACATGTGTCTCTGCCAGGAGACTGAATTGTTTGGAAGGCTGCAAACCCGGATGGTTCGGCGAGTTTTGTCAGCGATCTTGCTCTCCTCATTGTAACTGTGACGAAGCAACCGGGATCTGTTCCACCTGTATCCAAGGATGGTATGGAGACGATTGTGGGTCTCGGTGTAGTCCGGGCTGTGTGAATAAGAACTGTCAAAGGAACGGGACATGTGTTAAGAGTTGTACAAAAGGATCTTACGGAGATACATGTAACCAGAAATGTTCCCAACACTGCGTGTCTGGGTGTGATCAACTGTCTGGTGACTGTGTCCGATGTGAAGCAGGTCGGTTCGGTCAAACCTGTCAGTTCAGGTGCAGTGCTAGATGTGCAGGGGCCAACAGTGACTGTGACAGAGACGGAATATGTGTCAATGGATGTATACAGGGTTACTTTGGAGAGAAATGTGAGTCCAAATGTCCCCGGCAGTGTGTTGTTGATTCATGTGATATAAATGGAACCTGTAGTGCCTGCAACAATGGATTCTTCGGAACGCTTTGTAACCAACTTTGTCCTAAATGTAAAGATGACATCTGTAATCAAACGACAGGAGAATGCATCAAGGGATGTGAGAGCGGCTTCTATGGATCCTTCTGTAACCTGATGTGTGTTGATTGTAAAGATGAACCTTGTCCTAAATGTAAAGACGACTTCTGTCACCAGATGACAGGAGAATGCATCAAGGGATGTGAGAGCGGCTTCTATGGATCCTTCTGTAACCTGACATGTGAGGCGTGTACAGGTGGAGACTGTGACAGGGTGACGGGAGAATGTCGACACAAAGGTACTGTATTGCATCTGTACATCTTGACGTTTGGAAATAATTGAAAGATCTTCTCTCTTTTTTTAATGAAGATGTCAAATGTTGATAGATTACATGTCAAGTAGACGGAAATTTATAGATTATGATTATCTTAATCGCACAAACAAATGCATACATTTCCAGAAAAGTTGCCGTTCATAATTGGAGGAGGTGCGATATTTCTCGTCTTTGTGCTTGCTGGTTTAACGGCCTGCTGCTTGAAACGGTCAGTATCCTATTCTTAATAACAATAAAATTTCACAATAAACATTAATCTTCATTACGAAAATAACTTACATTGTCTTAATAACGGACAGATAGATGAATATGTTTCATTTTCAGAATGCGAGATATAGTGAAAGATGGCGTGAACACGATTGGTCAGAACACAGCAGTGCAGTCTGTACCAGGCCACGGTGCTCAGCTGAGGTCTATAGAACTAGGAGACACTGATACCAACGCGTCTGGAACTAACCCTGATGACACGTACAATCACCTGTGCGCTTTCCAACCACCAGAGGCCACCTTCACACTAGCTAATGATGATCTAGAAACAGCATCCGGCTACTGCGCAGTGCTCCCCTTGTTCAGTGGTCTATCTTGTCAGCATCTGGATGAGAGCGTTGATGGAAGTGGCGGAGGAAGCGATGGAGGGAGTGATACTGGAAGGAGCATGATCTCACTCTTTGAAGAGGAAGGGAGTGAAATAAGGCACGCAGAAGCAACAGTAGTTGCTGAAAAGGTTTCTTTTCCTAAACCTATACAGATAGTGGCCCTACGTCCTGACAGAAAGAAATATACCCCTGAAACAATCCAGATAGTGAACATACGACCTGACAGAGAAAAACATGGCCCAAACCCTATCCAGACAGTGGTCATACATCCTGACAATGAGGAACGTACCCAAGAACCAATTCAGATAGTGAACTTAAGTCCTGACGAAAAAGGAGCGTGTTTTGGCTTGACGATTGAGGATGAAGATGAAACCACAGGATGTGGAGAGGCAGACGATCAATGTTCTGGTCCAGGTGTGGGTGAGCAGGAAAGAGAGGGAGATGATCCGTCTGCAGCCAACAATTCGCTAGATACTGTTGAGATAGTTTCAGTCAGTGATGAGATAAATTCAGTTATTGAGGGAACAGAGGAATACCCCTAACATCCAGAGGACAAAGTTCGAAGCAATGTGTCGAAGCTCAAGTTTTAAAGTCGTTTTGATTATTATAGACACAACTTGTTAAACTCTTTTACGAAGTCATAGTTATACATCATAAGAAGACATTGATGTTTGGTGTTAAACTAGTTAATAGGTGGGGCAGTGTTGAAATTATGTATATATTTTATTTTGGTTCAACTCTAATTGAAAGGCAGTTGTAGTTGTGTTTAAAGTCTTTTAACAATATTTTAGTGTTTTTAGAATTAACCTTAGTGACAAGGGTTATAAGCTTAGTAAATTAGTTAAGATTTATTAGCGATACATATATTAGCATTATAGTTATTTAGCTGTTTAAAGATTAAACCTTTCATTTAATTTTATTTGTAGTTTTCAACATTGGCAACATCATTTACACTTACTTTACCTTAGTTTGTATTAACAATAGCCAATGCACTCAGGCCATGCCCTGTCACCTGCACCTCACTCTGTACCCAAGCTATCTCCCTTTCAACTCTCCTCTCTCTTCCAGTCTGGCTTACTATCTATTGTCTTCAGATATTTATAAGGTCCAGGTTTTAGATTTTTAAATTAGTCAGTTACATTCAGTTGGATCTGATTATTGTGGATTGTTATGTTCTGTGTTTCTTGGAAATTCTTGGAAGTGTTTTTCGAGGATTTAGGAATTTCAATACCAGGTTAGTTGTGGTTCTTTTATTGTGTGTTGTATATATGTATCATCCCAACTTGGGATCGCATCCCATCTTCAGATGGGACGCGTCCCAACTTGGAATCCCAAGTTGGGACGTCCCATCTTGAGATGGGACGGCGGATACTTTAACTTGTTCATAATATTCTTATTCTAATGTTGAATTTAGTAAGAACATGATAACATGTATCATTTACATAGCACTTTAAGGCCCTCGAAAGATATTTTGATTTTATGTTGATTTTCATGACTTATTGGCTATATCTATATCTCATAGCATACGAGTCTCTCATCATAGTACAATACGATTTCAAAAGTATTTTTATAAATTATTTCATCATTATCTTAAATATTTTATTTGTGACAGCATGTTAAGCAAATAAAAAAGAAAGAAATATTGTATACACTCAAAACCCACTCCTAGTGAATACCAAGAATGCTAATGCCTTGTAATCAGTTCAAATTCTTACACATAAACCGTTCCATTAAGCAAGATTTCAATGTACTCATTGTGTTTGATAGTCGAATCTAAGACTTTATTTTTCTTAAACATATTTCACAAACACTAACCTATAAGTTGTGTTCCGTCAATGCTTATAAGATGTCCAGTAAATAAATCCAGTTATGCCTCCTCTTATTTGCCGATCGAACCTAATCTGATCAGTGTCGTGGTGCAAATGGCTAACATACCTGCTTGGTATAGTTCAGAGAAGGGTGTTGGGTGGGTGGAGGGGGGAGGGGGTCCGAAAGAAGGGATTTTGGTAAACATCCGGTTCGGTTATGACACTAATACCTGTGTGTCACCTTCCAATTAGTGACAAGAATGGGTACCAATTGTATACGAGCATGCTTGTAACAATAAGGTACACGCCGATCGTTTGTTGTTTTAGTCAATGATTATCATTCATATTTATCAAGGCATTGGCCCCTATCGGCAATATCACTGATTATAAAATGTATATTTGAGCAATTACAGAAATGTCAATAATGACTCTGCCTCGTTGTTACATAATTTTGTATTAGTATTTATGTAATATGCTATGTACCACTGTGAGTGGTTTTAGTGAATAAAGAACTTGAACTTGAAGAACTTGATAGGAAGCAGACGTGATCAAATGTTTATTGTTATTGTGTTGTTATTCGATGAAAGTATTTTTCATAAACAGAAAGGCTTTTTAATATAATTTTAAAAAATTTAGAACTTAGTTTCCAAGAGTTACTCACCGCAATGCATAGCCACAATGGTGTTGCGGGCTTTTTCCCTGCACTAATACCAGCAGCCGCGATATAAGTGAAATAATCTTGAAAGCGGCGTTAATCCCAACTCACCTCACCTCCAAGATTTACAAAAGAAGGTTATGGTTTAAACATATTTTGTTCATTTAAAAAAAAAGAAAATAGATTTGCAAGCAAGCTGGAAGCTTATATTAATGCCGCGTCAATAAAAATAATATTTTGAAACCATCAAACATACAACACAAAGTTATGGCAAACCAATACGATGTACAGTTGCAACACAATTCGGTTTAGATATTCAATATTGCAAGGGCAATTTCTTCATGCTTATTCAGAAATAAAATATTTCAACTCATTTCCTATCAATACTAAAAGAAGATTATTAACGGAGTTTGTTGACTTTGAGTTCATTAAGAAACTTTGTTTACCTTCACAAGACCTTTTGACACAAACCATGGTACAGAGTTGAAAAAAATATTTCTTCTACTTAACCCGAGGTAACATGTGATTTCGATCAGTATGAAAAGGTTGTTTTTATATATATCTATCTAGGCGTGTTAGAAGCGTTGAATTGAGATAAGTGTTGTGTGTTGTTACTGCTAATAAGTTAATCAATGGAGTCACACAAGATGAGTAGCTGAGAGGGAAGAAATACATTTCAGTGTATCATTGTTGTTTTACAGCTGAAAGTCTACTTAACTAATCGTTTTGTTATCTTAAATATGCTTCTTAACATGTCTTCAGAGGACTAAATGATTCATATTGTTATTGCTTATACAAATTTTATATAGAATCTCTCATGTCTTATACAAATGTGATATTGAATTTGTCATTGCTTGTTGTAAAATATTATCATATTTCATTGTATGAGAATATCCAATATCTGTAAACATATAATGGTTAGAAAGGATAATACTCTGATTTAAACAATATCTTATTTCCATAAAACATGTGTTACACAGAATTCAGAATATATAAACAAAAAGGAAAAAGGATGAGCAAGACAGGAAATGCCTATATAAATTCTTTTCCTGAAACAAACATAAAACAAGGACATTGATGGAAATATACATTTGCAATTATTCTTACAAAACGAAAATTTATATTAAACTTTGTATACCTTAGATTTGGTACAAATTTTAGGAAAGAGCTTTAAAAATCGGTTGGTATCATTTACGAAATGATAAACAGATATTATGAGGAATTCGTTAACACTCTGTGAAAAAAGTTTGTCGCCGTTAAGAAAGTTTTCAGTATATTGAAAATATCTAAAATGTTTGGGAACCAGACTATGATAATAGGAACTTTTAATTTCCAAGTCGCCAAGTAGGTAAACAAGATAATAAATTGTTAAAACAGCATTGGCTGATGGTGTCTCCATATGTTGTTTTAGCCTAACACTACCTACGGTGGGCAAATTGGTGCCCAATCATTGCCTCTGTCATGCCAAGCTGTCACATTAACATATTCAGTCTATTCAGTGATGGATTGTAACGATGGAGAGTACCTTAATTTCTGCTTATAGAAGGTTTTTTGCATGGATTATTCATTTCTTTGTATCAGGTACGTTTTTTAAATATATATTTAAAAAAAATGCAATTTATCACTATTGTTGTAACACATGGATCTGTATTAGAATAACTTCATATCTTTGATTGTTAACAGTTTACACCACCTTTTTGTAAAGAAACTAAGATACAAATATGTCTCTGTGAAATGTGGAGCCGTTTGGTTTCTCTCTGTTTACAGCTGTTCGATCTACGTATGTATTTGTCGTTTGAAAAATGCTGAAAAATATTATCTAAATATAAATCTATATATTGCTCTGATTTTGTTATGTCGCTTAACAAATGTGATTCAATCAGTAATCAAATATGACTTTAAATAATTGTTTAGGTAGTGTTGAATTGTTCGTACTCGATAACAGATGAAATCAAGTCAGAAAGTGAAGTAAATGAACATCAAATCAAATTTTCTTCGTAGGTGGGAAAAGAATAGAACTAAGTTATCTAAAACAAGTTTTACTGACACAATTCATTATTAAATATGAATATTATTAACATGTTTAAGTATGCCCCGTCCCATCTTAAGATGGGTCGTCCCAACTTGGAATCCCAAGTTGGGACGCGTCCCATCTTAAGATGGGGCGGATCCGCAGTTGGGATGATACATATATACTATTTTAATCTTATTACTAAATAGGTTTCTAATCTAAAGATAGTGCTTTAGAGTAAAGTATATTTATATTAATATATATATATATTTATATATATATATATATATATATATATATATATATATATATATATATATATATATATATATATATATATATGAAAGTATTAAAGAATACAGAGAAGATGTAAATCATCTTTCAAAATCATGACTTTATCTTTTTTCCAATATGCATATTTCTGCTTCTTGATTCGAAGCTTCTACAGGGAATGTATGCTTGAAGCACAGCAGTAGTCTTAAATAGTCTTCAGTGTATCTAAGTATCAACACAATGCAACACAAACATCAAAATAATCAACAATCGTCCTGGTGAGTTATCCCCTCTTAAATCTAATAGGTTTGAATTGGCAGTGATAGGATTAGGGATTTATGACGCTGTTCAATGAAGGAGAAAATTTGTTATGAAGTACTGTTCCTTGGTTAGCAATTGTGAGGTAATGTCACCTCCATTATTGAATATTTCGTAAAAAGGAAATATTTTAAAAGCACCATTACTACATTGAGATATATGTTTACTAACTTTTAAGTGTCTTAAATTATCATCTCATATTTGTTGTTTGTGAACTGTTACTCTGTTTTGCAAGTTGTTCGTTTGTCCAATGTATGTTACACCACATTTTTCACAAGAAATGACATAAATAACATTTTTTGATTTACATGACATGTTGCTTTTGACATGAAAGTCTATTCCATTCTCAAAAGTTGTTGTCGAGCCTTCTTTTAGATATGGGCATGTTCCACATCTTTTATCTGAACATTTTTTCACAGTTGGTAAATCTTGATTGCTTGTATATTTTGCACTTGTAAGCATTTTTTTCAAGTTTTTGGGCTGACGTTTACTTTTTATTATTTTAGTTTTATTTAGCATTCTAGCAAGACGATTGTTCTGTCTCATGATATCTAGGTTATTGTGTAATTTAGGAAAGACTTCCATGTTGTTTGGGTTATAGGTTGTCACAAAGGCTAATACATTTTCATTTGGTTGTTTGTCCTTTGGTCTTCTGAGGGACGAGATGTCCTGGCTTAAGGCCTTTTTAATGCCTTGATCTATCATCCCGTTTGGGTAACCCCTATCCAATAATGACATTTCTAATTCATTAGTTATTTATGTCATTTCTAATTCATAAAATATGTGGAGGAATACTCAAGAATTGATGACCAGATGTCAAACTTGATACAGGTCATAGCCAAAGACACAATACAAGTCAAACTCCACGAGCTATGGAAAAAGGACATTAGCAGAGAGGAATCTAAATCCATATCCATTTGGCAGAAGAAAGAAAACTGGATGCGTACCCTCCCGGAGAGGATGGAAAATTGTGCAAACATCAAGCCTACAGAAAACCAAGACACAGAATAACCAATTAGCTAGGCAACAGAGAAAACCAAATTATCAACGATATGAAGAGAGACCTCAACAATATCAACATCAACAGCAGCGACAACATCAACATCAACATCAGCTTCAGCATCAGCTACAACATCGACCACATTGGTTCAGAAGACCACAATATCATCCACAAGGAAATCGACAACAACAGGTAGAACATAAAGGGACGAGGACAGGAGGAGATCACTACAATCAACAGATTGAGAAACCAATCATCAACCAGAACGGGAACAATTTAAGAGATCTCCAAGAAGTGAAGAATTCACAACAGGAACAAAGAAGTCGCAAGAGAGTTGATTATGACTCTCAAACAACATATATCGGCAGAAATACATACAATGGAAAACCCACGACAAACCCACGATTGACAAGATCACACTTTCAGGAAACAACTCCCAATGTAATCAATATTTCGTCAATAGAGTTATAAAACATATAAAACAGTAAAACTCTACAAAATAACATAAGTAGAAAGGAATTATCAGCAATTCAAGAACTAAAAAATAATGACAATATAATTATCAAAGAAGCAGACAAAGGCGGGGCAGTTGTAATCATCAATAGAACTTTCTATGAATCAAAAATATTAGAAATGTTAAATGACGAAGTTACTTACAAAACTTTAGATAAGAGTATGGACAGCAAAATTATGACAAATCTTGGGAAACTTATCAAAAACTACAGTTCTGATCTCACTAAAGATGAAATTGATTTTATTCTTCACTTTAATTTCAAGAGAAGTAACTTTTATGGCTTACCAAAGATTCACAAATCAGAAATCATTAAGCAAGCTGTTGACTCTCAAAATTCGGATTACATAAACGTTTTTGAACCCAATGACCTAAAGTTTCGCCCAATATTTGCAGGTCCTGCGAGCCCAACTCACAGACTTAGTTTCATTATTGACAAACTTCTACAGCCACTCTTGAAAAACATAAAGAGCTATGTCAGAGATGACTTAGACTTTTTAAACCATATCCCACTTTCATACATTCAACTTTAATGATAAATCATTTATTCAAATACTGGGGACCGCCATGGGAACAAAATTTGCCCCTGTTTATGCGAACTTGGTCCTTGGCTTTTTAGAAGAAAAACTCTATCCAAATTTGGAAACCATTCATGGCAAAGAGTTTGCAGATACCTTCCGTACACAATGGAAACGGTATTTGGACGATAGCATTATATTCTGGGAGAACAAAAATGTAGATATAAAAGACATAGTACAGTTCCTACAAGACCTTCATCCAAAAATTAAATTCACGATGGACACAAGTGACCATGAGCTCCCATTTTTGGATATATTAATAAAAAAGGAAGGAACAAATATTATCACTGATATCTACCATAAACCTACAGATACAAAACAATATCTTCACTTTAAGAGTTCTCACGACCGCCATACAAAAGTGAACCTCCCATATTCACTAGCACGAAGAATTTGTACTATTGTTACAGACGAAAGTCTTAGAAATCTAAGACTCAAAGAATTAGAAATGTCTTTATTGGATAGGGGTTACCCAAACGGGATAATAGATCAAGGCATTAAAAAGGCCTTAGGCCAGGACATCTCGTCCCTCAGAAGACCAAAGGACAAACAACCAAATGAAAATGTATTAGCCTTTGTGACAACCTATAACCCAAACAACATGGAAGTCTTTCCTAAATTACACAATAACCTAGATATCATGAGACAGAACAATCGTCTCGCTAGAATGCTAAATAAAACTAAAATAATAAAAAGTAAACGTCAGCCCAAAAACTTGAAAAAAATGCTTACAAGTGCAAAATATACAAGCAATCAAGATTTACCAACTGTGAAAAAATGTTTAGATAAAAGATGTGGAACATGCCCATATCTAAAAGAAGGCTCGACAACAACTTTTGAGAATGGAATAGACTTTCATGTCAAAAGCAACATGTCATGTAAATCAAAAAATGTTATTTATGTCATTTCTTGTGAAAAATGTGGTGTAACATACATTGGACAAACGAACAACTTGCAAAACAGAGTAACAGTTCACAAACAACAAATATGAGATGATAATTTAAGACACTTAAAAGTTAGTAAACATATATCTCAATGTAGTAATGGTGCTTTTAAAATATTTCCTTTTTACGAAATATTCAATAATGGAGGTGACATTACCTCACAATTGCTAACCAAGGAACAGTACTTCATAACAAATTTTCTCCTTCATTGAACAGCGTCATAAATCCCTAATCCTATCACTGCCAATTCAAACCTATTAGATTTAAGAGGGGATAACTCACCAGGACGATTGTTGATTATTTTGATGTTTGTGTTGCATTGTGTTGATACTTAGATACACTGAAGACTATTTAAGACTACTGCTGTGCTTCAAGCATACATTCCCTGAAGAAGCTTCGAATCAAGAAGCAGAAATATGCATATTGGAAAAAAAGATAAAGTCATGATTTTGAAAGTTGATTTACATCTTCTCTGTATTCTTTAATACTTTCATATATGCTTCTCCTCGATTGATGCTTCTTACATTTTCTATATATATATATATATATATATGTCTATGTATTGGCCAAATCAATTAGTTGGTCTGAGTAATATATTTCATATGCATAAATATCCATTCTATATCTTAAATAATATAACTAAATGCATATTAAAGTATTTATCTGTAACTATTTATTAAAGGTATGTGTGTGTTCGAGGTGAGTGATTGTTGGATGTGTGCTAGTGTCCTAATTTTTAGATAGGTTTCATATAAGTTTTTTATTCATTGGTTTTTTTTTGATAATCTCACGATGTGAATTAAAACTGACTTTCCTGTCTGTGAAACCTGCTGTCACGCATCGGTGAGTTTCATGGTCTTATATATTAATGTAAATAGGTATATGCATATGTACCTAAACCATATTGTTGTAAATACTTATATTCATGTATACATGTATGATGTTTATAATATCATGACGTATTGTTTCATTACGTTGGTTAATATTTACATGTGATTGCCTATGAATTATGTGTATGATACAATTAATGATAATTTAAAATGTATCATATCAGAGATGGTGTGATTTCATAATTCACATATGATGTAATGCTAATTAATGTAATATATATAGTTATGGTGCTTGATGTGTCGATTTGATACAGTAATGCTACAATTGTGTGTTATAATAGTATGTTCACGTGACAATGTTTTAATTAATTTTATTCCTGTATTTCAGGGTGTTTTCTTGTTATTACTTTATTGTAATAAATGGTCAAGACTCACACCCCCAGTAGTTGGTTGTCTTTGGATAGAAACTGGATAACCTATACACACTACTACATAGGTTTGCTAAACATGTCTAAACTTTCGAGTGAGTCAGTAGAGATAACTTCAATTTCGTACATGACTGTTAAATTCACGTTTGAACTACTAGGCTTCAGTGCATGATTCATGTAATGTTGGTGTTTTGTTATCACATTATATTGGTTCGATCAAGGTTATTTCACTTGTATCGCAGAGTTTTGATAAGAAATACCACAATACAGTGTGTCAAGCAACGGTCATTACAATCAGAATACAGAGATATGTTTTAAATATACTATATATGTTTGTGTATGAAGATATATGTGAAATGGTTTTGATCTTTAAAACTTTCATAAGTTTTTACTTCATTTGTTTTGACTAGAAACTTCAATATTATCATTCAACATAAAGTTCACAGGTTTGCTATGTTTCTGAGAGCGTCAAATTCAACGACAATTTGATCTTTAACATCAATTAAAAGAAAATCACTTTGGAGAAAACGGGGCACAACAAATAGACGAATGGCTAAAAGGTTTTTGTTTATTTCTAACTGAGGTTGTAAACCTTTTTTTAAAAATTTTGCATTTGCAAGATATTGGTTGCAATTACTTTTAAGATGAAAGACAGGAATTTTCATGTCAGAGGCCTAAATTAGGCCTGTTCATTTAGAGCTCACAACATAGGTTGACTCTTTTGGCATAAGTGTTATAACATTGAAATTGAGGTTGATGCAATAGTTTATCTAGCGGTGAAAGATAGCTCGCTCATAACTGGAATGTGAGATCGGTTATCCTGGCTTCATGGCGCCGGGTCCATTGTTTTTCCATTTTGTGGATGGCGACAACCTATCATCCGTTAAGTGCCAACCAGGCGAATGATCGCTCTTGGGTTGTTATCAACTTGATCATGAAACATTGCAATTACCAGCAACTTGGAGAAGTTATGGGCGGCAGACAGTCATTTAGCACTTGGTCGTTGTATGTTGCTCGCTTATACCAATCAATCACAGTATAGATTTGTGCGGTTTTTAATGTTAAATTACAAATTCAACTGAACGAAAAAGGAATTAGTTTTCGTGTCTAACGGACGCAGGTAAATGATCATGAAGAAAGGATACTGCCCACGTATACAATCGAATGATTCCTAAATGATATCAAGTGAAACACCATCCACTACTACCATTTCCTGGCAACAAACTACCTTGTTTTGAGAATAACATTAGATTAGTTATATACAATAAACATTGGTTACATTTTGGAAAATAAAACTTGACAAATTATATTCATACTTACTTGCTTGTGTCTTATTTTTACAAAATGTGCTGAATCTCTTTATTTCATATCCTATCACTATTAAAGGACATGTTACACATTGTAAAGGGTGTTTTTTTCTAAGTTAATTAAAAATCAACCGCACTGTTAAATCAAATGATCTCCAAGTATAAGCATTATTTGATTTTATATTTTTATTAAGTTAATTTATAAGATTTTGTGAACATATATTACAGATTAAATCTGTCCGATTTTATCAAATCTTTCCAAATGACAACAATAACTGTTTTCTTCCTATAATAGCCCTTTAAAACAAGTTATTTAAAAACGAAAATGCAGAAAATGCTACCAATTTTGAAAATAACAGAGACCCTATGTGAATTGAATGAAATGGTGCTTCATGTTATAAAGTTTATTTATATGTTATTATCATCCATCGAGTGAAAAAAAACCATGTGTCTTTTGGGAATTCTGTCTTGATTTATCTGGGCCGTTTCAATATTTTCAAAGGATAGAGCCCATGTTACACATGATTAATCAACCATGAAAGTGTTGTTTTAAGCTCTCTGTCTTTTGGGAATTCTGTCCGGTCCGGGCAGACAAACCAACTACATCGAACCTCAACCAAATGGCGACTCCGGGAACAACCATCAAATACAGCGCCAGTTGCAGGCTGTTGGAGAGTCTGATCCCCCACCTTCAGACTGAGGACTCGTAACCAAACGAGGAACCTCGACCTGATGTTGAGAACTATGAGCATCCATTTAAAAATCATTATACGCAGTTTTAGTGTTGTATTCATGGATTAGAGTTTGGTGATGATATTGTTTAAGGAATTTATTTTTAATTAACCCACATGTCGTAAAGGTACCGATTATGCATTATTCATCGTAACTTTGTCCCAAGTCAATGGTTGGTAATGAATTGTCAACGAATATGCATGCAAGGAAGTTGCTTTCTAATGCTTTACAGTTAGTTAAAACAAAACAATCTTCACACCTAAAATGCAATAACCCTGTGTGTAAATTTGACGAAGGTGTTAGAAGTCTCATTGTTGGGCGATTACTGTTTAAATGAATAAATGTTTTAAAATCACTCAAATTGATACTTTGGAGAATATTTTTCAATCATGCAAACTGTTCTTTAGATAGCGATTTCACTGTACTTTCGGTTTTTGTTTCCTTATTTATGTGATATTGAGTGTCTGTCACATTTTTGATGTTTTATTTTCACTTATGTTTTCCGTGTAATGTAGCAAAATTACAGGCTAACGGATATTGATCAATCATGAAGGCTTCTCTATGGTATTTCCGGATGTTTGCAGCCCGTTATGAGAGGCGGAAGTATTTGTTACCTTCATATGCAATGATTTACTAAGTACAAGTAAGTGATTTACTGATGACAAACGTATATGCAACTTCTTCAATTCTATGAATCAATTTAAAGCCTACTACAACTAGTAACTGGTTAACTACTCGAAATTAGGTTATCAATATCTCGGCATGCTTGCAGTACACGGTACTGAGGTAATTAATATAAATGCATACCTGCAGTACACGGTAATAAGGTAATCAATATATCTACATGTCTTCAGTACACGGTAACGAGGAGATCAATATCTCTACAAGCCTGCAGTACACGGTAATAAGGTAATCAATACATAAATATACATGTCTTCAGTACACGGTAACGAGGTAATTAATATCTATGCATACCCGCTGTACACGGTAATAAGGTAATCAATATCTCTACAAGCCTGCAGTACACGGTAACGAGGTATTAAATATATCTGCACGTCTTCAGTACATGGTAATGAGGTAATCAATATCTCTGCATGCCTGAAGTACCCAGTAACGAGGTAATCAATATCTCTACAAGCCTGCAGTAAACGATACCGAGGTAATCAATATCTCTGCATGCCTGCAGTACCCAGTAACGAGGTAATCAATATCTCTACAAGCCTGCAGTAAACTATACCGAGGTAATCAATAATCAATATCTCTACATGACTGCAGTACACGATACCGAGGTATTAAATATATCTGCATGTCTTCAGTACATGGTAATGAGGTAATCAATATCTCTGCATGCCTGCAGTACACAGTAACGAGGTAATCAATATTTCTTCAAGTCTGCAGTTCATGGTAACACTGTGACAATTAAATAGATATCACTGCATGACTGCAGTACATTGTGACAATTAAATAGATATCACTGCATGACTGCAGTTCACTGTGACAATTAAATAGATATCACTGCATGACTGCAGTACACTGTGACAATTAAATAGATATCACTGCATGACTGCAGTACATTGTGACAATTAAATAGATATCACTGCATGACTGCAGTACATTGTGACAATTAAATAGATATCACTGCATGACTGCAGTTCACTGTGACAATTAAATAGATATCACTGCATGACTGCAGTACACTGTGACAATTAAATAGATATAACTGCATGCCTGCAGTACACTGTGACAATTAAATAGATATCACTGCATGACTGCAGTACACTGTGACAATTAAATAGATATCAGTGTATGCCTGCAGTACGCTGTGACAATTAAATAAATATCACTGCATGACTGCTGTACACTGTGACAATTAAATAAATATCACTGCATGACTGCTGTACACTGTGACAATTCAATAGATATCACTGCATGACTGCAGTACACTGTGACAATTAAATAGATATAACTGCATGCCTGCAGTACACTGTGACAGTTAAATAGATATCACTGCATGACTGCGGTACACTGTGACAATTAAATAGATATTACTGCATGACTGCAGTACACTGTGACAATTAAATAGATATCACTGCATGCCTGCAGTTCACTGAGACAATTAAATAGATATCACTGCATGACTGCAGTACACTGTGACAATTAAATGGATATCACTGCATGACTGCAGTACACTGTGACAATTAAATAGATATCACTGCATGCCTGCAGTTCACTGTGACAATTAAGTAGATATCACTGCATGACTGCAGTACACTGTGACAATTAAATAGATATCACTGCATGCCTGCAGTTCACTGTGACAATTAAATAGATATCACTGCATGACTGCAGTACACTGTGACAATTAAATATATATCACTGCATGCCTGCAGTACACTGTGACAATTGAATAGATATCACTGCATGCCTGCAGTTCACTGTGACAATTCAATAGATATCACTGCATGCCTGCAGTACACTGTGACAATTCAATAGATATCACTGCATGCCTGCAGTACACTGTGACGATTAAATAGATATCACTGCATGCCTGCAGTACACTGTGACAATCAAATATATATCACTGCATGCCTGCAGTACACTGTGACAATTCAATAGATATCACTGCATGACTGCAGTACACTGTGACAATTAAATAGATATCACTGCATGACTGCAGTACACTGTGACAATTCAATAGATATCACTGCATGACTGCAGTACACTGTGACAATTGAATAGATATCACTGCATGCCTGCAGTTCACTGTGACAATTCAATAGATATCACTGCATGACTGCAGTACACTGTGACAATTAAATAGATATCACTGCATGCCTGCAGTACACTGTGACGATTAAATAAATATCACTGCATGCCTGCAGTACACTGTGACGATTAAATAAATATCACTGCATGACTGCAGTACACTGTGACAATTAAATAAATATCACATCATGACTGCAGTACACTGTGACAATTAAATAGATATCACATCATGACTGCAGTTCACTGTGACAATTAAATAGATATCACTGCATGACTGCAGTACACTGTGACAATTAAATATATATCACTGCATGCCTGCAGTACACTGTGACAATTGAATAGATATCACTGCATGCCTGCAGTTCACTGTGACAATTCAATAGATATCACTGCATGACTGCAGTACACTGTGACAATTAAATAGATATCACTGCATGCCTGCAGTACACTGTGACGATTAAATAAATATCACTGCATGACTGCAGTACACTGTGACAATTAAATAGATATCACTGCATGCCTGCAGTACACTGTGACAATTGAATAGATATCACTGCATGCCTGCAGTACACTGTGACAATTAGATACCACTGCATGCCTAATGTTCACGGTTGTGCAAGTGCGTTTAAATCTGTCACTTGGCATGTTGCATGTTTTCATATTCCTGTTGAGAAGTTGATAAAAGTGTCAAGAATCATTGACAAGGTCATAAAAAAGCCAAGCTGCGTTTCAGTTTCAACTTATTCGATACATCTACCGGGTTGTAGTTGTTGTAACCTGTTCTATAGTGAAACTTCGTTGTCATACTTCCTTGTTTGTCTTTGACTGAATCAATACGTTATTGATCTTGGATTATTATTAATGTTTTTTTAAGTCAGACAGTTTGTCCCAATTAAATCTTATAACAAAGTAAACCCAACCACTTTCCTTGAGATACATATTATGAAATGATTCAAGAATCATGTCAACAGTTGAATAATCTATTCTCTGTTGAAAATGTCCTTCATAAAGAGTTCACAAATGTTATCTTCTTATTGCGTTTAAAAGGTAATCACATATGTTTATATATTATGTATATTCCTGTATGGTAGTTGTATCTACAAGCGAAAGAGGAAAGATTCGATTTACCTTGGAACATGACTATTGACGTTCTTGTGACTGCGATATTTTCAAAATGGCGTATGCAGCTGACCCAGACAACAAGCAAGTATGATTCAGGTGCACAAAAGCCTCACTGCATAATACACATCCTCGTCAGTGCAGCGTCTGAGCTGTTATCGATTCCAGTGACATGCACAATTATGCATTACACGTGTGGGGAGAGGGACCAGTGGGTCGTTACACACTGATATCTTCACACTTAGGTTTAGCTTATTGCCATACTTTGATATTACACGAGGACAATATAAGTAACAAGAGGTCGCCTTAATTTATAATCACAGGGACCCTGGTCATATATTCCACGGAAGGTAATATCAATTTGAAAACAAATTCTGTTGATTGTTGAATAACTGCACGTGTCGATGTAATGAAACACTGTGTATCAAGTTTAGTGTATATGTATCATCCCTACTTGGAATCCTGTCCCATCTTAAGATTGTACGCGTCCCAACTTGGAATCCTAAGTTGGGACGTCCCATCTTCAGGATGGGTTTACCAAAACATGCTAATAATGTTCTTATTCATATTTGCAGTTAGTAAATTAAACATGTTCGTGAATGATTTAGGTATATACTTTTTGTACATGCTTAGTATTTGTAGATTGTAGATTGTCCATAGTCGCCTCTAATGAGGCTGCAGTGACCTAAATGCTGATATAGATTTATTTTAAATAGCGTTGAATGCGCATGTGGGTATCACAACGAAGATCTTTTTTGTTATCTATTTATTGCGAACTCTATACAGATATAAGAGACAATGCTTATTTCTATATAAATGGATGCAGGTTTTATATGGGATCTATCCAACAACCAGAATTGAAATTTAAAAAAATCATTGAGTCACTTCACCAATTCCTCTGTAAGACCAAGCGTTTGGATAAATTATTGTAAGCGAAAACTTTTAATGAAGGCAAATGCAGACGCATTCTTAATTTCTTTTGTAAATGCACACATGTCATTATGTTAATTCTATTTTAGTTTGTTTGGTCCTTATGTATTATGTTTATCATGTCATGTACTGTTGAGGTATTCACATAAGCAAAATTCTGCTTGTTTAACGAACTAGATTCTTTTGAATAAATATGTTTAAACCAACTATATTCAACTCGGATTTATCTCTTATCGTTTACGAGCGACTGAACATGAAACAAATTGTATGCAAAAAAACGATAAAAACCTGCAATTGATGAATAATTGAATGAAGTCTGTGCCGTTTTATATCCACAAAAATAAATATTGAATATCGTTTTCTGCTTTTTTGGAAAGTCTTAAACAACAATGAATATCATCGATAATCGATATAAACAGATTGAAAAAAACTAAATTATAGACAAAGGCATTCTTTGTTAGATAATATATTTATTAACAATGTTTTTCTATTTTGTTAATATCTTTGGGGTTTTTCCCCAAAAAGTAGGATAAATATTGACTGAGTTTGAAATCAACTCAATAGAGATTGTAACATGACTTTGTTGTATTCTCAAATCTCATTTATTGCTTTAAAAAAAATTACCCTATGTTGAATGACAATGAATGCTCGCAGATTAGCTAAGGCGAATCACTGCAAATTGATACATGTTCACTATTGTCGGCCCGCCTCAAGTTTTAATTTTCCAGTTCCTTAGAAAATTCGTACTGTACTCCGATTTGACAGTTGTCTTTGTCATTTTTTAGATTGTGTCAACCGGTTGATATTACAAATAAATTTCAATATGATTTAGAACGAACATATTTTCAACTGGCTTACTTAGTCCAAGTTTTCTGCAAAGTTTCATGTGTCCGCCTTCTGTCGAATGCTCGTATGGCGTTACAAAGGCCAACCGTTTTGACGTCACAATGTTTGAGTCGCTGTCACAATGGTCTTGGGGTAGTTTAAAACTTTTTTATTTGGGGTTTTACAATATTTTTCTACGAGCTTTATAATTGTTGATTTCGGCCTTAAATTAAACAAGTATGTTGTAAGGTCCTGCTGTCACAAATGCCACTATTTGGTATTATCAGCACGATGTTTATAATACTGGGAATTCACATTAGTTAGACATTATCACAACTCTTAGAGAAATAGAACCGTCGCAAAGTCCTTTCAATACAAAGATAAGTACACAAAAAACCCGGGTTCGCTCTTAAACTTCTTATAACTAACGCTCACGTTACAATATTGATTAAGAGTTTCGTTTGTAATATTTCCGAGAAACATGATTTATTCAAGACGATACAGTTCATGGATAGATTGACAAAGAAGTTCAGTAAAGCTTTTTATAGGACACTTCAAGACAATTGCATATAAACAACTAAATAAATGATGAACAAAATATCTTCTCCATTTTACAGCAATAAAGACAAATTTCAAAGCATGAATACCAATTCCTTTGTTTCATAATATAAGGCAGAGAAGTCCATACAGGCTTGTTTGAATGTCACTCCAGTACATAAAGCTGGACACAAATCAAAGAAAATATATAGAATTTATTCCTATCATTGTGTTAATCATGAGAAGTGATCCTAAATTTTTAGGGGTTTACTCGTTTCTTATATTTATTTAGTGGTTATTACTTGTTGTTTCGATTATTTGCGGGATATTTATTTGGGCTGCTTATTAGGTCAGGTTTATGGTTTGTTTTCAAAAGTAGACTTCTAGGGGTTTTTTTTGCAAAAATAAAATCTAATAGGAAGAATAAAATTGCTTCTTTGCCAATCCCGTCACTATTGATGAATAAATATTTTTGAAATACTTGAACGACGGGCGAACTCGTTAGTATATGAATATTTGTCACCTGAGATACTTGCGATGAATAAACATTAATAAGAAGCTGTAGTGACACAGTGACACTTTGTTTTGATAAGCAGACCCAGCAAAAAGTCTTGTCAAATTCTTCATGACACGACTAGGTATTTACTATTATATTCTCATTAATAAATTTCTCATTTCCAAGATATGCAGATAGATTTATATAGTACGTTTCTGGTCTTTTAGTAGTCGACCCAACTCCTTACATTCATTCAGGATTATTATTAAAAACGAAACAAGAAGAAATAAAAGGAAATAATTACAGTTATCTAGTCTCCATGATGAACAATAAATATAATCATTAGAGTTTGTCGTCTTTCATTTTTAAAAATCTAGTTTAGCTTCACGAGACTGTTGCTTTCATTGTACAATGTAAGTGTCAGTGTCAGAACTCATGATATGAAATAAGTTTTCAATTCCTCATGAGTACAGGAAACTGTTTTTATGTTTCAATGCATAGTATGTAGTTATAGCCGATTTGTAAATTTCAAAAAATATATTTCAATAATATAAACTTCATTCCATATGTCAGAACCAAACACACCACTTTGGTATCGCATTTTTGAAAACTAGAGCATTGTTCAAATTTATTTAACATGTAAAATGCTTGTGAAATACGTGAAAGATGAGTTCAGTTTTGTTTACATTTAGCATGTGCTTGTGTCAAACAGTGTTTAGCATTCCAAAACAAAGAAAGATATGTAGATACTATTATTTATGTTGACTTAAACAAACTGATAATATTTGTTTAATATATTGATGCAGGTAACGTTTATACATGTATTATTTTAAACATCAATATAGAATGGTATTTTGAAAATCTTATTTACTGTGTCATGGGTTTATTTGTGGGTTATAACAGATTTTAAAAAATACCAACATAAAGATAGCGACAGGTAGGAAATTTAGAAAATTTATTTTATTTCCTTTTAAACTTTTGAGGTACATGTGCATTACAGTTTTATTGGTAACATAATTATACAACAAAACGGCAAACGGTACATAAAGTGTTGTGAAAATAGTCGTAGTAAGGCATTGTCATTATCAGTACAGGCTTCATTTCAATGTTCATTGCTGTACATGTCAGACCTAGTGACTTAATATCATCTCTTTTCATCTATAGAGGATACTAAACGACCTTCCATTTAATACTATTTTTATTAAACGAGTTAATGTTTATATAAATCGAGCGAAAGCGAGTTTGATACCAAATCATTAACGAGTTTTAAAAAATATTATTAAATGGAAGTAAGTTTAGTATTCTGTTTATTTCTTGACCTCAGTAATCAAGCATTGTTACCGAAGGTGTACTGACCGAGATATTTCCGCGACTAGGCCGCCATTGAGACGTCGGTGCCAAGATTGTGACGTCACAACCACACAATATTATGACATCATACGGGGGAGCAGTATTACACTAGTTTAATATCGCTGTATACATATTACACTGCGGTATCTTACACGGGCGAGTAATAAATTATAAATTCATATTATATATATATTTATATATATATATATATATATATATATATAGAGAGAGAGAGAGAGAGAGAGAGAGAGAGAGAGAGAGAGAGAGAGAGAGAGAGAGAGAGAGAGAGAGAGAGAGAGAGAGAGATAAATATGAAGTTAGAAGTAAAACCAATCCATTTTGATGACTAGCGCTTTCAGCTCAACGAGCCTCTTCAGGTCATACATATAACGGATCGTTGAGCTGAAAGCGCTAGCCATTAAAATGGATTGTTTTTCCTTCAAATTTTTACTTCATATTTTTCTAAACTAATACCTGGGAGCTGAACATCAATTTCAAGATTGTGAACTTTTTTCATATATATACATACATATAAATAAATTAAACCTGCTTTGGAAACAATTCTTCACTGTAGGTGAGAGGAAATGCAGATAGGTTTTTATTCAATTTAAGTAGTTAGTTATTAAATCCTAATAAACATTCGTAGAAGCGAGCAAAACTTACATGCTTTACTTTCCGCATAAGTACAGTTCACTGCACATCTATGAATATACCTATCACATAAATTCTGCATGAAACATTTTACAAATTTAGCAATGGAAGTTTTATTGTTGCGGTTTAAATCGAAACATGAAATAGAAAAATGTGTTAAACGACTGGGGTGAGGTGAGGTGGTATGGGATTAAAAGTCGCTTTCAAGAGTATTTCACATATATAGCAGCCGCTAGTATTAATACAGGGAGAAAGCCCGCAACACCATTGTGGCTACGCATTGTGGCTACGAGCGTTAGCTGGAACTAGCGAACCATGGGTGGTACTGCACTGAAATTAAGTGTAGCATTGATTAACGGTAGTGGTGTAACGACTGTCGTCATGACCAGAATGTGTAGTTCAGCTGGCTAGTGTTTAGCGTCATTTAGTTTTAGCATGTATTAGTGCAGATAGTCCAGCGTCGAAACAGTATCAGTAGTACAACTGGTTTGTGTTCAGCTTTGGGACCATTATCAGTAGTGAAGCTGGTCTGTGTTCACTTACTGTAATCTGACCCAGACCAATTACAAACTTGCGTGTACACGAATACATATTTCTACGCCTCGCTAGATATTAAATGGTCAGCTAAATGGTTAGAGGAGTCAAAAGTTAATCTTATGAAATGACTTAACATATTTTTACAAAGGTTTTCTTGTCAAATAAGATGAAGAAACAAAACTCTTTGTCAGATTGTAAAATTGAAGGATGTTATAAGCAACTGATAAAGTTTACAACTGTCATATATTTGTAATAACTGAATGATATACCAGTTTTTTCAATCCTACGATATCCTGTTTACTTATATGTTGATAAAAAGACCACACTGATTTAAGTTCAAGTTGCATGATCAGTTAACATATACGTAGAGATTAGACAATAACAGTTTACCTCGTCTTTTTTGAGTAAGTAGTTAACATATTTTGTTGGGAGCCTGGTCATCAATACCTTTAGTTCAAGCGACTGGCCAAAAGAAACATTATGATGTGAAGATCTTGTTATACCAGTAAACTGTTGATAAGTAGATACGTTCTCTCCTAAGTGTCATTATGACTGTACATATCGCTTCATGGGTAATTCTAAATGTTAAATTAATAAGTCATAAGAAAACACAGAACGTGTAAGACAAACGTTTATTTGTTTGTCTGTATAAAAACATTTAATGTAACATATAAGTTCTTAATTTATATAATGTTAAATGGAAAGATGAAAGGTAATTATTTACTCGAAACCAAACTGAATTGCTAATTGTGTGTAAAAGGTGAAAATAAAAAATTACTCATTTTCTGACGGTTCATGTTATCGTTTAATTGTAGGGACCTAACATAACATGCAAACAAATGAAAATAACCTTTCTCAAGATAAGTATATATATGTTAATCCTCTAAGTTATTCAAATTCATTGTATCAAATTATTACAACATGTTATATCCAGTACTAATAATCATCCAGTATTGCCGACTTTCAGAGTCTCTCAATTCTATTTTAGATATTATCAAATCATGACGTGATATCATTTTATTACTTTAGGTGCTTCCAGCACACCAGGTAGCTGTAAGATCACAAGAAAAAAAGTTGTTTCTCTCACTCTCTTTGCGTTGGCAACTTCCTAGTTAGTATGAATATTCAACCAAGAAATTAACTCAACCTTTTCGTTCGTGTTCATTGTTCAATGACATCGGTGTGAGCAGTTCATTAACTATGAATTTATCATTTTATGATGAATCTAGTGTAAGATATTCAAACTATATTGATGTCACCACTAGATTGCAATGTGTAAGGTTAGGAGTCCTCAGAATTAATTTCTCAAAGATTTATAAGGTAGGTTTTAGCAGATCTTCGCCAATACTTTAAATGGTTCCAGAAGTTGGTGTGACTAGATAATATACTTGTTATTTCTCATCGTACTAAGAAAGTTATGTTTGTAAATAGGTTTTTATTCACAGCCTCACATGGCCACAAACATAACTTTTATACTATCATTATTTTGTTTTCATAATCATTCATTCAAGATGTACATGTTTCATTAATAATAAATATATGTGTAACTTGATTTTCAAACTGCATGGTCGTCAAGCAGATTATCATCATTGGAACTCATTTATATAGCTTCACTTTCTGAAATGTATTTTCATAAGTATTGTTAAAATTTACTACTATTTGAAATGAGCTCGAACAGACCATCTCTACATAGATGAGGCAATCTAAATGATATCGTTGTAATTCAACATTGACCATGTCTCATCATCTACCTTTAAGTAAATGGTCACACAAGGTATGCTTCTATACGCAGATGTTTCGTGTAATGTCTTTCTATGGACATAGCATCACTTCGTAACATTCATCATCACAGAGTCTGAGTAATAATTAAAACTTACCTTCACCTCTAGAACCAGACACCTGAGTTGTACACTAGCACGTGTGTAGTCCTGAAGAAAACCACATGGCGGGTAGCAGCTGTTAAAAATGGAGAACAGAATTAAGAGCGCGCGAGCGGGCAGGCGTTTGAAATTTGTTTTGTTATGTAAATTATGATATGAATTGATTTTAAACTCCTCTCCAATGGGACGCTTAAATCACTCGCGTGCATAGCTTGTAAAGAGGTTTTGAAATTGTGATATGATCGATACAAAGTGAAACACTGGCTTGCCTCCTCTGCGCTACAGTCTGGGCCACATCCTGTTTCAACAATACGTGACTTATAATGCGGAGAATTAAAATGGCTTTTGGAAACATCCATGCTCAACTAATTGTGCATCCTAATGGGAAAACTTTCCCCCAGCGTAACCATTGCAATCGATTGTGTCAATGTAAAATCTTAAGCTTTTCTTGTATAAAACGAAATATTTTTAATCAAATGTGTTCGTCATAATTATTCCTATACCTGATTGATCGGAAATATATAACATTTTCAGAGATTGGTAGGTCAATTCAGATTGATATGAACACTTGACTTGATGTTTCAGATCAATCACATACCCTTAATAGATATCAATTCCACAGGTAAAGAGGGTAGGTATAGGGGCATACGACTTACCGTACTAAAACATGATAATATAATCTCCCTAGTCGATTTTTGCCAAACGTGACTAATTATACGTAAAGGTACGAAGACAAGGTCTCTGTGCATGTAAAGGTTACCAGTAGAGTTTATAGTGGGTATGAATCCTAACACCGCTGCACGTGCAGTGCGTGACACCGAGCAGCAAAGCTGTGTTACGATTCATACCCACTCAAAACGAGGCTGGTAACTGACTTACCATTCAACCATTAAAATCAATTCTACACCGCGACAAAAACATATTAGCATACGAAAAATTATATAAAGCACATGTCAGAAAAATAGAGGTACTTTTGCTGTTATTTTTGATACAATATTAAAGAATCAGTGCCTAAATACTGTAGGTGACAGTATCCTGAGCAAATCGTGCCGCACGTGCAGCATGCTGAAATTTACATGCAAATAACAGAAAGCGTAACCAGTCATCAAAGTAATCACAAAAATGCTGAATTTCAAATCACACGAAGAGTTGTCACAGAAGGTTTTTGTTTCTCAAATGTTGACGTTATTGATAAATGTTTTAAGAGAAAATGACATGATAGACAAGATATGAGTTAAAGGGAGGTAACTCCTACATGTATACATGCGTTGCTTACTAAATGTCTTTCGAAATTCGTCATATTCAATATCGCCACTGTTGTTCTGTTAGACGCTCAGAATATTCAATAACAGTAAAATACCGCAAATATGATAACGTCTATATGAGTGTATGCAAGTCCGTTAGAATGTTTATATTTTTCTTAATTGCTAAAACAACAACGCAGCTGAAACGGACATGTCATCAGTCTTGCTTAGTCTTGTTTGAGCTGTTGGAGCCCATTTGAACTTGATCGAAAGGCAAGAATTGTATTTTGGGTTCATTTGAACACACTTTCCTCCTCATTCCGTCAGCAACCTTAAAACACATTTGCTGCTTAGTACAGATCATTGCCACGGGAAGTGAAGAATTTGAATAAGCTTTTCTTATGTGTTATTCTAATTTGTCTTTACATAGGTATGTTCAGTAAAATGTTTGGAGATTTGTATATGCTATGCAATGAAATAGTTTTTGACAAAAGCGTACACAAATAGGATAAAATGTGTTTACTTAAGTTTACGTTTACAAATATTGATAAATGACAGTTATATTTTGTAGAATGTTTTTGGTAAATTTTCATTTTATTTAAATTCGTGAAATTGCATTGTAACATGTTATGAAGTAGTCCGATTAGGCAGGTAACTTGAGTGATCAGCATGATAGTACGTAGGACTTGTTTGTTTAAATTACAGGCTAATTTAGTTAGGCAATGTTATGAATCATTTGATTATTCCCCCAAAGTAATGTATTTATTTGTATTAAAACAGCCAAATCTGTTGAAAAGAATTGTTAAGAATTGTTATAAAAAGGGGTATCATAAGCAGGAGTTTGAGAGAAGCGGTGATGCGTGTCAGAGCCTTATTCAGGTACACACATGATTGTCAAGGATCCAGGTCAGACAACAGAGAGGGCTCGTACAGCCTTTCATAAGAGACCCGGACTCCGGATGTTAGTGATATCAGACGGTCAATGTAAACTAGCATGCACACGAGACTTATCTATCACTGGTTTTCGTTTAGAAAGTGTAGGGTACTTTGATAGAGTGGCAAGAACCTTATATTGGGTTCCTGAGGGTGAAGTAGTAGTAGTAGTAGTAGTAGTAATAGTGGTAGTAATAGTAGTAATAGTAGTAGTAGTAGTAGTAGTGGTAGTAGTAGTAATAGTAGTAGTAATAGTAGTAGTAGTAGTAATAGTAGTAGTAATAGTAGTAGTAATAGTAGTAATAGTAGTAATAGTAGTAGTAGTAGTAGTAGTAGTAGTAGTAGTAGTAGTAGTAGTAGTAGTAGTAGAAGTAGTAGTAATAGTAAAATGCACACGAGTCTCATCTGTCACTGGTTTCCGGTTAGAAAGTAAAGGGTACTTTGATAGAGTGGCAAGAACCTTATATTGGGTTCCTGAGGGTGATGGACGTCAACCTGCACGATATAGGAAAGGTATGTTATTAAGGTATTAAGACAACTGATTAATTAAGCAAACCACATATATACATGCACATACCGTTGGTAACTAAGTGACTGTAATACTTCATTAAACAGACTACACGTGTGTATACTGAGTTGTCAAACAGACTACACGTGTGTATACTGAGTTGTCAAACAGACTACACGTGTGTATACTGAGTTGTTAAACAGGCTACACATTAAAATAATTGTATTAAACAGGCTTAAGTAATTACATTGGAGATCGAACAGGCTATATGAGAGTATTCCAAGTTATAAAAATGGCTATTAGTAATAAAACTGAGGTATTTACCAGGCTACACGTGAATATACTGAGGTATTTACCAGGCTACACGTGAATATACTGATGTATTTACCAGGCTACACGTGAATATACTGATGTATTTACCAGGCTACACGTGAATATACTGAGGTATTAACCAGACTACACGTGAATATACTGAGGTATTAACCAGACTACACGTGAATATACTGATGTATTTACCAGACTACACGTGAATATACTGATGTATTTACCAGGCTACACGTGAATATACTGATGTATTTACCAGGCTACACGTGAATATACTGAGGTATTAACCAGACTACACGTGAATATACTGAGGTATTAACCAGACTACACGTGAATATACTGATGTATTTACCAGACTACACGTGAATATACTGATGTATTTACCAGACTACACGTGAATATACAGAGGTATTTACCAGACTACACGTGAATATACTGAGGTATTAACCAGACTACACGTGAATATACTGAGGTATTTACCAGACTACACGTGAATATACTGAGGTATTTACCAGACTACACGTGAATATACTGAGGTATTTACCAGACTACACGTGAATATACTGAGGTATTTACCAGACTACACGTGAATATACTGAGGTATTAACCAGACTACACGTGAATATACTGAGGTATTTACCAGACTACACGTGAATATACTGAGTTACCAAAACGGCTATACATGAGTATAATGAGTTGTTAAACAGGCTACTCTTAATAATATCGAGGTATGAAAACGGCTACAGCTAAGTATACTGATTTATCAAAGAACTACAGCTGAGTATTCTGGGTTATCAAAGAGCTACAGCTGAGTATTCTGGGTTATCAAAGAGCTACAGCTAAGTATTCTGATTTATCAAAGAGCTACAGCTGAGTATTCTGATTTATCAAAGAGCTACAGCTAAGTATTCTGATTTATCAAAGAGCTACAGCTGAGAATTCTGATTTATCAAAGAGCTACAGCTGAGTATTCTGATTTATCAAAGAGCTACAGCTAAGTATTCTGATTTATCAAAGAGCTACAGCTGAGTATTCTGGGTTATCAAAGAGCTACAGCTGAGAATTCTGATTTATCAAAGAGCTACAGCTGAGAATTCTGATTTATCAAAGAGCTACAGCTAAGTATTCTGATTTATCAAAGAGCTACAGCTGAGTATTCTGATTTATCAAAGAGCTACAGCTGAGTATTCTGATTTATCAAAGAACTACAGCTGAATATTCTAATTTATCAAAGAGCTACAGCTGAGTATTCTGATTTATCAAAGTGCTACAGCTGAGTATTCTGGGTTATCAAAGAGCTACAGCTGAGAATTCTGGGTTATCACAAAGATACAGTAAACATCTACATGTGAGTATACTAATGGATGGTTATATTTGTAAATACATCATGTTGAAATTTTGGCAAATACATAAAAAGTGCGTTGACAAGCAGTATTGAGTTGGAATTCAAAAGTCCCGGCAAGAGATTGTGTGGATGATATTTTACTTGTTTTGTTTACTTTTCTTATGAAAATCAAAGGAAATATTTATCATAACAATTGAAATGTTATAATCACGCAACATTCAGCCGATTGAGGGAACTTATTCCAGGGCCTTTCATGCGAAAATTAAGTGAAAATGCGTCTAGAGTTAGGATCTCGTCTGACAAAGAAAACCTTTCTTCAATGAAGCCTGGGCCAAACATTACCTTTACAGTGTTATACTTCATTTGCGTAACACATTCACATAAACCACTGTACAAAACCAGTGAAATCTAATCTTGGCGCCTTTGTCACGCCCGATGCACTTTCAGTAATAAGTGTTGTACCTTTAAAGATCCATTTTCAACTTTGCATTCGAAATATCTCCGTTTTGATATATCGCACATCATACTATACAGTTTTGTAGAAAAATCTTTCAACAATTTTTTGAGACCATAAAAAGAATTTATAATCAACGAGAAGGTATTTAATTTTAATTTCAAAGTATACCACCCTCCAAAACTTGCCGTAGCCATAAACGAACCCACAATCCGTGACGTCACAGTTTTATGTGTAGGATTTACCATACTTCCTGTTTATCGCGATCTCATTGTTATGGCTTCCGATCACGATGATGGATATTTATTTATTATCTATTCGAGCAGATAAATGTATATTATATCGAACTAAATGCTGTTCCAATACATGAAAACGTTTCCTTACCTCCAAACTTTCTAAGAGTTTTCGACTCGGTCTCCGCGAACGTCTTGATTCGGCCATCTTTGTTTACATCCTCTGTTTACGTCCCACAATCCCTCGCGATCTTGCAAATAATACACCCCTTCTATTTATAGTACCACGTCGATTCGGGAATGCCCTTTTGTTAAATTGTAATTATTTTAATGAATTTTGGTCCGATTGTCGTTTTGTTTGAATTAAACGTTTTCTAATTTTGCAATGAATACGTTAAAATTACTTAGAACATTATGCAAAGATGAAAATGGATCTTTAACGACTGCGTAGAAAGCTCACGATTTAGAGAGAATTTGGTGTACACCATCGCCTCAGTAAATGTAATATGTTCTGAGTGATAGGTTACCATAAGAAACAACTGTATGCCATACTCACTATCTAGACTAAGGTTTCTTATCATCATAGGGATAATACACATTTAATTATAGATCTGTATTTGAACATTATTTGCATAAAACTAATTAGTTTTGATTACATTATAAAGAACCTTATTTCAGACTCACTAGAAATAGTTTGTTACATTTATGTATATCAAAACAAGTTATGTTAACATTGAATCTATAATTGTAATAATAGTAAAGTCCAACAGAGCAATAACACTTACAGACCATTATTTTATTTGTAGCGACACATCCAAGCCTGTTGTTGTTGTTAATATTATTACATGTAGAATAGACAAAATGATGTCAGTATTTGAGCTCCGTATGTGTGTGTACTGTTTTCATATAGTAGAGGATATTATAAGTGCATTAAAGTAAATTTAATTAACTTGGTATCTATGTCCCAGATGTATGCAAATTTTGTCAAAATACATAATTTATTCTGCTGTCTTCAACCCGTCACATTATCAGTTTAAGGGACATTAAAAATAGCTTATGTTGAAAACAACTTCATTATGTTAAATACTGTACTGGTAATTCAAACTTTGAATTTGTCCTTTAAATCTGTGGTGAGTTTGTCGAATCCTCAAATAACAATCTCTTTAATACTCTATCACTCTTTTACCACAACCTAACTCAAACATTAATGCACAATATTTTAACTGAGAATAACATACAGAGATGTACCTCCTGAATTATATAATAAAACCTTGTACAACATGAGGCCACGTGGAGATGAAAACACAATATAATATCACAATAGATCGCAAAGACAAAATCAAAATGGATACTGTTCAAACCAAGTATGGGTAATGAGCCCTTATTGGTATTATCGTCTTATAAAGCAAGTTCATTGTTTGGATGAAAAGAGGATTAAGAAAAAGGTGGTTGCTTGAAGTAAATATGTTTTATTTAATTGGTTTGGTTGACGTACAACTTAACCCTGAAACAATCTTGACAATAGTGTAATAACAATAAAAACAACGTCGTCCAAGCGTACACATTTATTAACTATATCAACTTTTCAAATTTCTTTGTGTAAGCACAAACTCTATTATTTGTACATAAACATTAGAGTAATACAAATAAGAAAAGGAATTTAAAAATAATCGAAAAGAAAATGCGACATCATCGATGTTGATCCTTATGTAAACAATATAAATATACATTCATCAATTACAATAATAATATTTAAGTAGACAGTAATGGTAGAGGTAACATATGATTTCGATCAGTATAAAAAGGTTGTTTTTATAAACTAACGGGCAAAAGAAACGATACCAAACTTTCAGATCAAAGATTTTTTTACAAAACTGTTGAAAATGTAAATACACGACATTGAAATGATTCCCCTATGTCAGTAATCATATGTGTCACGAAAATTGTTGCGTTTTGGCGATCCGTTTCCGGGAAATTGCATTAAAGCGAGATTTTTTTACATGAAAATCACATGTTGCACGTGCATCATTTGGGTATAAAAGATGTGTCTTATCATTCGACGACATACCATTTCTTCAACTGTACATGGAAATATCATGGGCAAGTATGACAGTGCTAATAACTGTATATATATTCTTCATATTTTTCTATATATTCCTATGTATATGTTTTTCAATATTTTCAAGTTGTCGAGTAAATTCACAACAGAAACATGTCAACTGTCTTAAACAAATACCTGAGGCAATAACCTACCCAGATGAATAGTCTTTTATATGCTTTAGTAATTAACAACTCTTTATTGTCCATCACTTTAGGCAATCGAAATGAAACAATTGTAACATCTATACTTAAGGAAGTATCATGTCAGTCAGACTCTAGTTGACATATAATATGCTTGAGGGCTTTTCAGCTTTCAGTTGTGTGAATCCCTTAAATAGAGCCCTCTCTGAAACAAACATCAGTGGAGCCAAGAGTGGAGACCATAGAGGAGACCATAGAGGAGACCAGAGTGGAATCTACAACGGGGAATGAGTGTGGAGTCTATAGGGTCAACTTCACAGCTGACCTTTTCCTTCACACTCATGATGTCATTATGAAATAAACAATCATCTCTATGACGTCATCTTTTGTGTCTATCTGTCCACTCCTGTCTGATCAGATGCTCTCCCCAGAACTCTGAGGTTGGAACCTATAGCATCAAGCTAATTCCCTGGGATAAGTCTAGACTGGTGTCAACCTGTGAGATGGTAATGCCTATCGTCCTGCAGGTTGGCGCCTTCTACGACAGAAACATGGCAAGATTATCACCAGAAGAGAGAGAGGGCCGTCGGGATGATACAGATGGGTGCAACGCATGCACACGTGGCTACGACGTTGGGTTGCAGCCGTATTACTATCACCAGGCTTATGAGATGGTACAGGCAGACAGGGAGGACAGTAGACTTGCCGAGGAGTGGAAGACCCCGCGTAACAACCGCCAACGAAGACCGCCATTTGCGAATTCTTCATCTGCGAAACCGCTTCCTGTCAGTGACGGAATCAGCGACGAATAGCCTTGGACATGCTGTCAGTCGAAGAACAGTGGCCTTACGTCTGAGACGACATGGTATTCGCGCCTACAGACCCGGCCGTGGCGTGCATCTGACGCCTCGACATCGACGTCAACGTCTCCAGTGGGTACGTAACGTTCGGCAGTGGCAGGCCCGGAACTGGCGAAGAGTCATCTTTTCGGATGAGAGTCGCTTCCAACTATTCAGAAATGATGGAAGAGCGAGGGTGTATAGACGTCGTGGTGAACGTTGGCGACGTTGTTGTGTTCAGACTGTGGTACCCTTTGGCGGTGGCAGTGTAATGGTGTGGGGCGGAATTAGCGGACAAGGGAAGACTGATCTCATTGTGGTTGATGGGAACCTCAATGCAGAGAGGTACATCGATCAGATTCTACGCCCAGTGCTCCTACCATTCCTGCAACAGCACAACAACAGAACCCTGTTCCAGCAGTACAACGCCCGTCCCCATACAGCCCGTATTGTCAGGGATTTCATCCAAAGAAACAACATCAATGTGTTGCCATGGCCTGCCAGGTCACCTGACCTGTCACCCATCGAACATTTATGGGACCATTTGGATCGTCTAGTCCGTCAAAGAACCGTGGTTCCAGGAAACCTCCAAGAGCTTGCCCAGGCCCTGAGAGAGGAATGGCAGAGAATACCAGACCGTGTTATCTTACGTCTGGTGTTCTCAGCACGACGACGAGTTCGGGCATGCATCGAGGCCCGTGGCGGCCATACAAGATACTGAAAAACCTGTTTTTATGGGTGTTGTATTTTTAGGTGCTGATCGAATTCAGGACAATTTCATGAGTGAACTTTGAGGAATTGTACGTCATAACACACTGACCTGAAAGACTTCAATATGTGATTGTTTGATGAACTTGTTATCTCTTTTCATAATGGAAATGAAATAAAAGATGTGTCATTTATTTTCTGTCTTTTATTGGTCAATTATACTTGGTATCGTTTCTTTTGCCCGGTAGTTTATGTACAAGCGTCTATCTAGGCTTGTTAGAATAAGTTAATCAACTGATCAACTAAGTCAATTAAGATGAGTAGGTGAGAGGGAAGAATTACATTTCAGTGTAATATTGTTGTTTTACAGCCGAAAGTTAACTTAACTAATCGTTTTGTTATCTTAAATATGCTACTTAACATGTCTCCCCGAAAAAGGCATTAGGTTTCTAATTACAAATCAACGAAGTTTTATTGATATACTAACACTTATCGAGTTATTTTGTACTGACATACATGTTCTAATGTGCACGTGTTATCTTCAGAGGACTAAATGATTCATATTGTTATGGCTTATACAAATTTGATATAGAAACTGTCATTTCCTATACAAATTTGATATTGAAACTGCCATTTCTTATTGTAAAATATTATCATATTTCATTGTATGGGAATATGCAATATGTGTAATCATATAAAGGTTAGGAAGTATAATACTATGATTTAAACAGTTTTTTATTTCCATATCACATGTGTTACACAATAATCAGAATATATATACAAAAAGGAAAAAGGATGAAAAAACAGCCAGCAAATGCCTATATAAATTCTTTTCCTGAAACAAACATAAAATGATTAAGATATCAAGTACATTGATGGAAATATATATTTGCAATTATTCTTACTAAACTCAAATTTATATTAAGCTTTGTCTACCTTACATTTGGTACAAAGTTGTGGAAAGAGCTTTAAAAATCGTTTGGTATCATTTATGAAATGATAAACAGATATTATTAGGAATTCGTCAACACTCTGTGACAAAGATTTGCCGCCGTTAAGATAGATTTTAGTATATTGATTGGATTTACTTGGGAATACTTAGGCCCTAAGTTGGCACTTGTTGAAAATATCTAAAATGTTAGGGAACCAGACTTTGATTATAGGAACTTTTAATTTTTTTTACATTTGATACATTCAACCAAGTCGCCAAGTAGATAACCAAGATAATAATTTGTTAAAACAACACGGGCTTATGGTGCCTCCATATGTTGTATTAGCCTAACGAATGAATGGTTTATTCTCAAGAAGATCACAAAATGTGACATAGAGAAAATACAAATGTACAGTATGAGTTACGGGAGCATACGTAGGCAGGTTTTTACGTAGTTACATAATTTCAGTTGTAATGCGTATGCTTACAAGACATTAGAGATATCAATTTGTCTAAAGATGGGTTGTTACAATAATAGTGAGGAAGAAATGAATATCTAATGTTATTTAGTGATGGACAGTACAACACGAGATGAGCCTCATCTTCAATCGAGTTCTTACAAAATGTACACAATCTTTCTTCTCTAACAACGTTATACCATCTACCCGTTTCTATTGGAAGTCGGTGGTAACAGGTTCTGATTTTAGTTAGCCAAATTCGAACATTTAATGGGAAATGTAATAAATAGCTTTGTAATATTGACCTTTTGAAGATTTTGATTTACATACGTTCCATTGTTGAAAAAATTGGTTACATAAAATAGATTTAACGTTACATTTAAGCCAATTTCTATTTGCAAAATTTTGAGATAGCCACACATAACTTAAGCCAGTACCTTCCAAAGTTGTTTTAACACTAACACTACCTACGGTGGGCAAATTGGTGCCCAATCATTCGTCCTCTGTCATGCCAAGCTGTCACATTAACACATTCGGTATATTCAGTGCTGGATTGTAACGATGGAGAGTACCTTAATTTCTCCTTATAGAAGATTTTTGCATGGATTATTCATTTCTTTGTATCAGGTACGTTTTTTAAATATACATTTAAAAAAAAGCAATTTATCACTAGTGTTGTAAAACTTGGATCTGTATTAGAATAACTTCATATCTTTGTTTGTTAAAAGTTTATACCACCTTTTTGTATTGAAACTAAGAAACAAATATGTCTCTGTGAAATGTGGAGCCGTTTGGTTTCTCTCTGTTCGATCTACGCATGTATTGGTCGTTTGAAAAATGCTGAAAACTATTATCTAAATATAAATCTATATATTGATCTGATTTTGTTATGTCGCTTAACAAATGTGATTCAATCAGTAATCAAATGGGACTTTATAATTGTTTGAGTAGTGTTGAATCGTTCGTACTCGATAACAAATGAAACCGAGTCAGAAAGTGAAGTAAATGAACATCAAATCAAATTTTCTTCGTAATGTGAAAAGAATAGAACAAAATAATCTAAAAACATGTTTTACTGACACAAATCATTATATAATATGAATATTATTAACATGTTTTAGTGTACCCCGACCCATCTCAAGATGGGACGTCCCAGCTTGGAATCCCAAGTTGGGACGCGTCCTTTCTTAAGATCGGGCGGATCCGCAGTTCAGATGATACATACACACCATACCTGAACATGCTTAGTATAAAGCTGGTAGAAGGAGAAATCATATGAAACTGCAACACAAAAACATGCCACCTTTGTAGTTCTTGTACTTCATAGACTGCGTGTGAGTACTCTGATTTCCTGTTAAGTAAATAACGTGTCTGATACGGGTGAAGCTGGAACTGAAGGTAGGGGGAGGGAAAATCTTATTAATATGATGGGTTGCTTAAGATATTTTCAGAATGTTGTAAAAATACTTATTCTCGGTTTACACTTCTTACAAACACAAGTAAATGTAAACAGACATTATAATCGTATTCTCTCTCTTCTTGACATCACAAACAAACTGACATAAATAAACCCATAAAAACTGTAGGTTTTTTTAAACAAAAAGTTGTAAAAGGTTAAACAATGTGATATTAATTGTGTCTCATTGCCCTACATGAACTTAGCAACATAGTAGACTATATAAGCGAGTTTCATGAAGCTTTAGGCAAATGACAAAGCTTGGTCACAAAGCACACTATGCACATTTGATTTGGCTTTACAGTTTTATATTTAGATGTGCACAAAACAGCGACATTTGAACAGTGTTTAGTACTTGAAAATTGAAGTGACCTAGTTTCGCTTGAGGATTTTCCTATACAAAGGGAGGTAACTGTGGTTCTTGAAATAGTGAAAGGGTAATGGGGATAACAGTTAGTTTGTAAACAAATGTCAACGTTGTATAATCTGTACTGGTGATATGAAAGAAAAATAAACAATATATTTGAACTTATAAGTGTTATGATGGTAACAAATTAACACTAATTACAGCCTAACGTATAAACCTGCTATTTTGACAAAGCTTATGATGTTGAAATCGCAGTTCATCTTTTCATTTATTTTAGAAAACAGACGATAATTCACCCAATTTGTTTATCAAACATCATTTCCATTGTGTGACATTTCCCATTATTGTAAGCTTTTTTGCATTCTAACTGCCTGGTTTTGTCGCTTATATAAGTGACTAAAATAGATTACTTAAAATATGATATAACTTTGAACATTACAACAACCAGTACAATTTCTTTGAAAAAAGATCTAGCCATTCGCTCATACATGTATTTCGTTTTTTCTACAATGTCAACTTAGTTAACTATGATAAATGATCCGGCAGTGGTCTTTTACCACGTGAGCGAATGTTTGATCTCATGCTAATGATATTGCAAGCAACATCGGCTTTCATCTTTTTTAAAGACACTTAAAGCTTACCAATAATATGAAATATCAATGTGAAATATTGATAAGAATTAAACATTAGTTAGTTGAACTTGACAGTTCCCTTGTATATTGGATGCAAGATAATTCTGTTCATAGCAAGCCACTATTTTTGTGTTACTTCTTCTCAGTATGACAACTGCTTGCTGACAACACACAATGAGGGCCACAGTGTAGGACCAGTCTAAAGATGGACGGGGGGACAGACAGATTCATCAGAGGACATGTCTTCTGCGGATTCTACAGAAACCTTGGACAACAAGAGGCCACATGGAGAAGACAGTACAATACAGGCAGAGAGTACTCAGAAAAAAATCAAAACGAATACAGCACAAACCTTTTGTAGGCCGTGAGTACTTCTTTGTTGATTTATATCATAGAATCACTGCTGTTTTTAACATAAGGATTTAAGGAATAGCCACTTGACTTGCTTTGTTGTAAGTTCTGTATACCTAGTGCCCCTGAAATAAACGTTCATGGTAAACTCGTTTAGAAATCGCCTGTTCTCTTTCCCACCTCTCGGTATACATACGGAAAACAAGATTTTCTGGATAATGACTTTTTTATTGTGGAATTTATTGTTCTAAGTAGATTCAAGTGCACTCTTTAAACCGTATCATACGATGCTTTTTATCTCTGTTTTCATGAATGTTGTCGATAAATGGTTCAAAGATCAACAACATTTCATGGTCATATCATTGCTATTATATAAATGATTCTTTCTAGATCTACAATGTGAAATAATAGACTTTGAACGGTTTGGAAATGCATATGTATATTAAGAATGTTCGCTCCTCAGTAACAGTTACAAAACCCAAATAACCTTAAATCGTAATGTTCTTATATAATAAACCAAAATGAAGCAGTAATTGCTCAACTTTGATGATATCTCAATTATTTTCAATTCATCAAAATTAAGAAACGTATTATTCCCATTTTGAAATAATTCACAATTTTGCTGACTCAGCAATTTTTAATTGTAACTATCATTTGAGCAAGTTCTATTATCTGTTTTTATTAGAAAGTAAATGTTGTTGAATGAATATGATTTGTATGTATGCGTTCATGTATATTTTTAGATAATGAGTGGGAGAAAGCATGTTTTAGTATATAAATAGCTTGAATGTTGATAATTCAATTGAAATGTTTGAATACATATTCTGCCGCAGCGGCTAAAAACCCACAGTACCATATATATTTTTTACTTTTATCTGGCAGAAAATTATGTTAACTCTAAAATGTTTTCATATTTAAAAAAGTTAAACTTTAATACAGGAACTAATTACAAAGTATACAAAATATATAATAAACAAAACCATGGATTTTTTTCTTGAATTTTAGGATGTATTGGTACTCATTCGAAAGATTATTTAATTCTATATCCAATGAATTATATAACGTTATTACAAATAGAGGCGGATATATTGTACACGCCATAAAATTTCACTTGTGAGATCAGATCTTAGTTATATTTGACACGATGGTACGGTGACTGCTAGAGTACCTACTCATAATTGTACCACAATATAAGGGTATGTTAGAAGAGATAGTTCAGTTTCCCATAAATTGAGTTGTGTCATGTTATGACACATAGAGGCGGTCACATCGTAAAGACAGATTAACGTAGTCAAATGCTCTATCTTGAACAACAAGGAAGACAAGGATAGTTTATGGATGTGCAACTTCTTTATTTTCACAATGGAACGAAAACATTTGAGGTTACTATAGACTATTTCTACTACCTTGATGTTATCCCAAATATAAAAAATAATACTTGTAACTATCGTAGAAATATGTTGTATCATGGTACACTTAGGCGGTCATCCCGTAGAATAGAACAAAACTTAATTATATGGCCTTAATGCTTGTTGTGTTCTGGTAAAAACTTCGGAGGCAACAAAGGAAAATTGATAACACATTCTTAATATAGCAAAACAAACGATAATTTGATGTTTTGATAATGACTTTAATCAGAAGGCATTAACAACTTTAATTACAATGAATTACAATACAAGTTTAAAACAAGAGACTATAAAATATATTTATACACTGTTGGTATAAATAGGAAATCAAAAAAGGCAAAAGATGCTGTCACACGTTGGAAGGTGAACCAGGGCACATTGGGACAATATCAATATCTGTCGAAAATAAGAATTAAAGATACATGCCTTCATGTGTCCATCTTGGTTGCTTTTCATGATTTAACGTATGCATATTGGGTGATTGTAACTGTTGGTCCTGTGTATGCATTCTGGGTGCTACAGGTTGCCCAAGTCCGGGCCTTAGGTGCTTGTGCGTCTTGTGTGGGACATCTTGGTCTCGAGATATATCTGACACAAAACAAAGCAGGAGTTCTTCTTCACTTTTCGATCTAGTGGATGTATATGTCACTATATTTAAAGAACTGTCCTGACTCGTAAACACCCTGGGATATGTAGTTACCAGTAACATAGTATGGAATAATTGCCGAGCATCTGTAGACCAAATAGTAGTTATCAATTAACCGTCATTTCAGAATAAAAATGATTCCCAGTGAGTGAAGTTTAACAAGAATTAGTAATATTGCTACCACCTTTAATATGAACTATTGATAGTTCGTACAAGACAATATATTGGATTTAAAAATAGTCGTAAGTTTCAAAGCTTAGTAAAACCACAATTATAGGTTGATCATGAGTTAAGTTTTAAGTAAACTGGGTCAGCTGAGAAGACAGTGGAGTTGATTTGCTTTCATGTCTTTAATATGACAGATTGATGCCATAGAAATTGTTGATTCCGGTGTTATATATAAGATATGTCTCTTCCTAGAAACATGGCTGACCCTACCGTCAATGTGACTGGCGTTACAGGGGGGACTGTGGGAACTTCAATCGCTGGCGGAATAATTCATGGAGGGATACATGGTAAGTTGTTGATTTCCTCCGATAGAATTCACCCCCTTTAGAGTGACCACAAATAGTAAGTCTTATCATGTGAAAAAAAAGTTACTTTACCAAAACTCTTAACTAAGATCATAAAACAATGCTAGATTTGTTATGACAACTACAATTTACAAATAATAAGTCTGCTATTAATTTCGTTCTTTAGAATTCCCGCCCGTTTATCAACAAACTGCTTATATCCAAATGAAATCACCAATCAGCCTCCCAGTTCAACCTGAATATAGATAGTCCTGAGGACAATTATGTTTGTTTACCTTTGCATATAATGTTATCTAAAATGTATCAAAGATAAGTTGATCTACATTGGCAGTGCCCTTACTAAATATTTGGTATTGCACCCAAATTTGACCTCGTTGTCCATGGTAACCAATTATTCATAACCAACCATTACTGTTTCCTGTTCGTTATCGATATCAGAGCTGAATATCAGAAACCCTAAAACTAATAATTTCAAAAGTTTCTGTTATATTACTCTCCTATTTGGTTCATATGAACAGAGGAGAATTACCAAATAAAAGTTTCTGTTATATTACTCTCCTATTTGGTTCATATGAACAGAGGAGAATTACCAAATAAAAGTTTCTGTTATATTACTCTCCTATTTGGTTCATATGAACAGAGGAGAATTACCAAATAAAAGTTTCTGTTATATTACTGTCCTATTTGGTTCATATGAACAGAGAAGAATTACCAAATAAAAGTTTCTGTTATATTACTCTCCTATTTGGTTCATATGAACAGAGAAGAATTACCAAATAAAGGTTTCTGTTATATTACTCTCCTATTTGGTTCATATGAACAGAGGAGAATTACCAAATAAAGGTTTCTGTTATATTACTCTCCTATTTGGTTCATATGAACAGAGGAGAATTACCAAATAAAAGTTTCTGTTATATTACTCTCCTATTTGGTTCATATGAACAGAGGAGAATTACCAAATAAAGGTTTCTGTTATATTACTCTCCTATTTGGTTCATATGAACAGAGGAGAATTACCAAATAAAGGTTTCTGTTATATTACTCTCCTATTTGGTTCATATGAACAGAGGAGAATTACCAAATAAAGGTTTCTGTTATATTACTCTCCTATTTGGTTCATATGAACAGAGGAGAATTACCAAATAAAGGTTTCTGTTATATTACTGTCCTATTTGGTTCATATGAACAGAGGAGAATTACCAAATAAAGGTTTCTGTTATATCACTCTCCTATTTGGTTCATATGAACAGAGGAGAATTACCAAATAAAAGTTTCTGTTATATCACTCTCCTATTTGGTTCATATGAACAGAGGAGAATTACCAAATAAAAGTTTCTGTTATATCACTCTCCTATTTGGTTCATATGAACAGAGGAGAATTACCAAATAAAGGTTTCTGTTATATCACTCTCCTATTTGGTTCATATGAACAGAGGAGAATTACCAAATAAAAGTTTCTGTTATATCACTCTCCTATTTGGTTCATATGAACAGAGGAGAATTACCAAATAAAAGTTTCTTTTATATTACTCTCCTATTTGGTTCATATGAACAGAGGAGAATTACCAAATAAAAGTTTCTGTTATATTACTCTCCTATTTGGTTCATATGAACAGAGGAGAATTACCAAATAAAAGTTTATGTTATATTACTGTCCTATTTGGTTCATATGAACAGAGAAGAATTACCAAATAAAAGTTTCTGTTATATTACTCTCCTATTTGGTTCATATGAACAGAGGAGAATTACCAAATAAAGGTTTCTGTTATATTACTCTCCTATTTGGTTCATATGAACAGAGGAGAATTACCAAATAAAGGTTTCTGTTATATTACTCTCCTATTTGGTTCATATGAACAGAGGAGAATTACCAAATAAAAGTTTCTATTATATAATTCTCCTATTTGGTTCATATGAACAGAGGAGAATTACCAAATAAAAGTTTCTGTTATATTACTCTCCTATTTGGTTCATATGAACAGAGGAGAATTACCAAATAAAAGTTTCTGTTATATCACTCTCCTATTTGGTTCATATGAACAGAGGAGAATTACCAAATAAAGGTTTCTGTTATATCACTCTCCTATTTGGTTCATATGAACAGAGGAGAATTACCAAATAAAAGTTTCTTTTATATTACTCTCCTATTTGGTTCATATGAACAGAGGAGAATTACCAAATATAAGTTTCTGTTATATTACTCTCCTATTTGGTTCATATGAACAGAGGAGAATTACCAAATAAAAGTTTCTATTATATAATTCTCCTATTTGGTTCATATGAACAGAGGAGAATTACCAAATAAAAGTTTCTGTTATATTACTCTCCTATTTGGTTCATATGAACAGAGGAGAATTACCAAATAAAAGTTTCTGTTATATTACTCTCCTATTTGGTTCATATGAACAGAGGAGAATTACCAAATAAATGTTTCACAGCGAGGTCACAAATTAAGCATGATTTCGACAAACGCTATATTTTCACTTTTACCCCTTTTGATCATTACATTATTGTCATGCCATCCAAGAGTAATGTCAATGTTTTCTGTAATTTGAACGACATGTTTTATTGGTTATAGCCACTTCAAGCCTTTTATCATATTTTGATATCAGCAACAGGTTTTTGAGAACTCATATTGAAGATTTGTTGATGATACCCAAATAAATATAAGCGTCTGAGTTTGAATCAATCATAAAACTCATAAAAAGGTGAGCATGAAATCAATCTCAAAAAAGTTTTATTACCTCGGAGCCAGGTTCATTTGTTCAAGATGTAAAATGTGCATTTATATGAAAAACTACTTTAATTTTAAATACTTGTGTCTTGCAGGAACAGGGCCAGACTATCTCCGTGACATTTTAGGTAATATGTTTCGTTTTTCTCATTTAGATGTTTATGATTTATACATGTCACCATTAAATTGTGAATAGATACAGGCAATTCAGTCGAAATATTTAGTGATATTTTATATTTAAAAAATCAAATCAAAATGCAACTCATGCATGGTTATTATGAAACAAAATTATCTGCATATGCGTATGGTGGATGTATAAGGCTCTAGCCATTAGTATATTCTATAGGTTGCATCCAAGGATATGAAGTAAATATCTAAAAAAAATAAAAAAATAACAATAACTTTTGTAGTTGGATCTGATGAAATATCAAGAACTTTATGTCAATTCAATCTGGTTTAATGTTTTCCTCTAAAAGGTTCGCCTGCTAATCTGTAAATGTATCTTCCAAGAAAGGAATGAGTCCTCCTCGAAAGTAGAATGTTCAACTAGGGCACGCTGTAGCTAATATTTGTTTTTGTTGGTTTATGACAAAATAATTATCGTATCTAATAAATTTATTAGACTTTTGTTTGTTTAAATCCAAAGAGCCGTTTAAATCATGCAAATCTATTTAACCAACTTCAAAGAACATGTCCACTTGCACGGAACATTTTGATAAACATGAAAGAGTTTTGGAACTTCTTTATTTCTTTGCGTTTTCTTTTCAGAAAACCCATTAAATGTTTTCTTTTTCATAGCAAGAGCTAAGGATGAAGTAGAGTGCATGACGGCAGGGATGCTTCGATTGTCTGCTGTGGACCTTGTGGTTAACATGCTGAGTTCCGGACAACACTGGGTCACTATAACAGGGAATGCTGGAGACGGCAAGACAACACTCGGCTATTTGGTATTGAAGGAGTTCCTGCAGAAGAATGTTGGAGTCTACACTCTCTACAAACCTGACGAGTATGATCTGATAGCAAAGATGAAAGAAGATAAAGTGATCATGTTTGATGATAGATTCGGTACATTCCTTGCTGATCATCAGATGATTAAGAGCTGGCATGATGTCATGGAGAAACTTTCAATAGTCATTGAAAAAGTTAATCCAAAAACGAAAGTCATCTTCATCAGTCGGAAAAATGTTGTAAATGAATCTAAGGTTTATCTAGGACATCTTGCAGAAACCATTTTTGACAGGGAACGTGTTGTTGACCTGAGTAAAGGGAAATTGACAGATGAAAGAACCAAGATCATGGACTATCATCTTGGACTTGAGAACGTCACTATAGATCCTGAAATAAAAAAAATAGTTTGCAAGAGGGAAGTCGCACACGGCTTCCCACATTGCTGTAAAATGTTTTCAAAACTTAGATCAAAGGGATATAATGTACCAATTGAAGAATTTTTTGAATCACCTTTGAAGTTTCTCGACAGGACAACAAAAATTCTTTACAATGAAAACTGCAAACATCTTTTCCACCTGATGATAAAGAATGACGGTGAGCTTGATATATATGCCAAAATAAAGGATAAAGATGAAAGGCATGATCTATTTAAAGTAGAGAAGGAGCAAGAAGGCAGCTATATCACTGTGTTGAGGAATGGAACCTGTCGGTTTGCTCATCCTTCTGTGTATCAGAGTGTACTGAATGTCATCAATGACATTGACCCTCTGTTCTGTGTTCAGTATGCAACTCTCTCTGTTATACGACAGAAGATGATCATCTCAACATCTGATGAAGAAGATAAAAGTAGATCGCCGTGTTTCATTATAGTGAAGCCAATCCCTGCTGTCCTGAAGGCTTTAGCTGAGAGGTTCCGAGACGAGATACTGGAGGGAGACTACTCTGTATTCAAACACAGACTTTGTCGGAGTAGGGAGTTCTGTGAAGCTCTTGTCTCCTGCTGTGTCACCACAGATAAAACAAAGGTAAATAGTGAACTTTTTTAAAACTCTTCGCAATAAGTGAAAATATTCATATAATGGTTGAATAACGTACCCCTGCCTTGGGAGATAACGCAGTATTTAAACACAGACTTTGTCAGAGCAGGGAGTTCTGTGAAGCTGTTGCTGTGTCACCACAGATAACTATAAGGTAAAAGTGATAAATCGCATTCTCAAAAATGATAATCAATTAAAATAAAAAAATAGTACAACTTTATTATTACAATTAACATATTTGACTACTAAGTATTTTGACTACCTCCAGTTATGTAAATAAAGATGTTTAAATGTTGGTTTTTAAAATCAATATACATATTTCGTAGCAATATGATTGTCAGCTCGTATGATGGTTTTGTTTAAAGAGGTCTTAGCTCAATAACGGTTTTCTTTAAAAAAAATTGTCCTCATAAAGCGAATAGTAAACTGCTTTATATCTTATAACAATTAAGACCTGAATGCCACCTACCTTACGTCCTTCAAAAATAAAACAAAGTATGATAATACCCGGTAAAGGCCCATTACAATTAATGATACAAAATCATCATTTATTCTAGTGTAGAACCTAAAGGCGAGTATTGAATTTCAACAACTTTCCATTCAAAGCATCAAACTGAAAAGATCAGTATAGTGTGGTCCTGTATGAAGTTTAATTAAATGATTCATCGTTATTCCCTATCACAACAAAATTGTCGAGGGATATAGAAATTACCTGTCTGAGAGTGAGTGTGTGCTTGCCTTTTGGAACCAGAACTCAAAAACTTTCTGAAAACTTGTTATTTAAACCAATAAGTTCAGAATTTTAGCAATTTCTAGGGGTAAAAATAATTTTTGGAATTATGAACAATATAGATTCACTTAAAACTCTTATTCATTCCATTTTTTTGTCTTTATTCAATTCAATACTTAAAGGCCACAGGCACATAGTACAAATGTGGTACAAATGTAAAACAACATTTAACATGTCAAAACACCTTTACAGGGAAACATTCTTATACATTCATGTCAAACATATAATACATTAACAAATATACATAAATACTATCTATGTTATCACAATTCATCGAAACGAAACCAATAATCAGTCAATTCCCCATACAGTACAATTATTATATGATTTAGATAAGATTCTTTCTAAGTAGCTACCATGATAAATAAAAGTTGATAACTAGCGAATATGAATAGTATTATCAGCATTTAACAGGGGAGAGAATTTTAACCTATTTAGATTTATGAAATAGTAATGAGGAATATGGCTTTTTCTCAGGTCAGCATACATAGGACAAATTAAAAAGAAATTATACTCGTCTTCCAAACAATCTAGATTAGACAACCTACAAATTCTTTTTTTTCCTGCTATTTTCATACAATATATTTCATGAAAATGTATATGCGAACCAAAATGTTGCCGTTTCCTGAAAACTCCACTCAATTTCCTACAAATACGAAAAAGTATTATTTCCATAGCGAAATTTCAGTCCAATTTAATTTCCATCATTTTTCGCAATCAATCCTTTCAGTATATCTGTCTGTCTGTATGATATCAGTTGTCGCTGTTGAGAAGCAAGCAAAGTTGCAGCAACTCAGCTGGTTCAGTCTTTACCTAGTCTACTCTGGATACTTTTTGTCTTGAAACAGTTCTGAAATCAATGCTAAGGTCAATGGATTTCATGGTGATTTTACAAGACTAAGTTGAACTCTTGATTTTGAGTCACTTATTAAAATAATGTTGCAATGTTGAATGATCACAAACATCCCGAAAAGTGAGGGCGCATCAATATAAAATGATACACATGTTGACTACATAAAACTCGACTGAACAGTTGATTGTTCTGATGCTTTATATTCGTGCCTCACTCAAACTTAAGAAATTGCATTGTTAAATCCTGAATTGTGTTAAGCGGCAGATCTCACACGTTATTCTCAATAATATTTAGTTTTATGTTACTGAAATAATGTAAGCTGATTATGTCAAACTTTGCCGCGTTTTTTCATGCCAATTTTTCATGGCACTGCTTTCCTTTGCATGCGTATGCTATGGCATGATCTCACACACACAAAGCATCAAAAGCTTTCTATCCTTTTTTCGTTTAAATTGTTTTGTCGATAAATAAAGTTTATATTATTCTTGATCTACTTCCACACAATGAATACATAAGATCTCATCGTCAGTTTCACAAGTATGCTGTTTCTGGTGTTTATTATGCTGGGATTTCATATTGGTTTTGACCTTCCAACAACCTCGAACAAAACAAGAACAGTCGCCAAGTCGTTTTTTCACACTCTTAAACTTCTCGTATTTGTAAAATTTTGAATTTTGCTAACGCCATCAGTTTCAAAATAGAATTTTAAACTCGCAATTATTTACCTTATGATTGTCCACAGTCTCCAACCTGTAGGTTCTACTTAGAGTACAGCCGTCACTATCATTCCTGTTGTTTGGGGAGTTATATTGAGGAGTTAATCTTTTATAAAACAAGCCTGTCAAGTACTGCACTTGGCGAATTTCTCTTCATGTTGTAGTCAGTTTTGCTGATCAGCGGTGCTTTCTCTTCAACCTCATTGAACAGTTGACGGCCAGGGTGTTTGTTTCATACTTTCATGTTATAATTAAACGCCCAACAAAGTATTTGGATTACCTGATTCGCCCACATACTACAATATCATGCGTGCCTGATGATTGAAGTTCCAATCAACATTTCTCTGTAGAAGCTGATTGTTGATTTGATTCTGGTCAACAATTTATTTGGTTATTTCACAATCTACCATATTTTCAACTCCTCTGATTGCTAAGTATGTAAATACCATCCCGTATTTCGTGTAAGTGCATTCCTTCTGTAGGTACAGCGTATCCATGTAGTGTGACCAGGTCCATTGGCAGTGTGTACATCCTCTTTTCAATCACCTGAACATTGAAGCGCCTGCCTGCAAAATCCAGTATTTCGAAAGCAGAATCACCAGTTACCATTTATTTTTTCTGTCTTTGTTTTAATGTCTTTCAAACAGAGTGTAAAAACACTAAATATTTATTATAGAACAGGTTTCCTTCAACAAAATAAATTGTGATAGAAACACCACCATTCCTTAGTGTTTCATTGCATTCTAAGACAAGAAGCAGATTGACATAAAGAAGCTTACCTCATATCATGTGTCATGTTACGGGAAATCATAGTACATTGCTTCTGACGAACTACTTAAAGTTGGCCAAACTTATACTTCTACTTAAGCAGCTAGATCGGTTCTCAACACTGGGGAATCGAGCCTCTGAGCCTCTTCCATCTGCCGTGCCGCATATTACAGATTCTGAAATTTGCAGCAGGGTGTTTACTTTAACACTTTGAGCACTTATTCTCCCGTGCAAACTGTTAACCTTTGAAATGAAACGTCTAAAGATAAATCCCTTGACATTATTAGATTCAGTATGCTTTCAAGAGAAAATAAGCTCCTTTCTCTAAAGGAGTCGACCATGTTTGAACTACATCAAATACAAGTAACGCAAATAAATGTTGTCATTATTGAAGCATTAGTATTATCTTTTGACTTCCTCCCTTGTGTGTAATCTCTGAAATGTATGAATGAGATATTGTAAGATATATATGAGAGAGAGAGAGAGAGAGAGAGAGAGAGAGAGAGAGAGAGAGAGAGAGAGAGAGAGAGAGAGAGAGAGAGAGAGAGAGAGAGAGAGAGAGAGAGAGAGAGAGAGAGAGAGAGAGAGAGAGAGAGACTCAAAGCCACGCCCAGTTTGTGACGTATGCGGGGGCCACTGAAATTCCAGCTCTTTGTTTTTGTCAGTAGATGTAAGCTAATTCAAAAGTCAAATAAAAAGTGCAGACAGTCTGATGAATTTGACAAGATTGCACAGAGGTCGTTATTGATCTACCCCCACTGTAGGATAGTGCGCCTGGTATCGTATCAAATGGTTTTAACGATGGTAAAAACTGCGGGATTTTTGTTCTATTTGGTATAGTATTGAACCAAAATGCATGTGTGAGAAAATGTAATGGGTATGATAGGATAAATGTAGTTTGAGAAACAGTGTGTGAAAGAAATAGTGAGATAGCAATATGTGTAATGGACAGTTTGAGAGACTTAGTGCTGTCAGAAAGTTCCAGTGGAAGATGGTGTTGAAAGTTGATTATTTTTCACACTGAAGTAGAGTGTTTTCTCTATCGTTTTATTTTATGTTAAAAATAAGTGAACTAAATTTAAGTATTCAAATCGCATATTTAGACATATTTGCATGCAGATATATGTTAACTATGTAAAATGTGTGTCTCTTACCAGTTTCACTATAATCATTTCAGTTTTTGCTCTTTTAAGTTAGTCCTTTTTTCTAAATAATATTTTTTCATTCTTATATGTTGCAAAATGATTGACTATATCCAATATTTTAAGTATTCTATAAACAAACTACTACTGCACAAAAAATTTGAATTACGTATGGTTACTTTCACTTCCTGAAAGCAGTTAAGCAGCTTAAAACATTACAACATTGTTTAATGATTATTATTCAAGCATACTTATGCATAATCAACTATCATACATTCTTAGATGTTCTAAAAGAAATGCACAAAGTATTCAGTTAGAAAAAGGAACAATTTTAATCAAACTTTAGAAAGAAGTTTATAAAAAATAAATACATTACAGGCAAACTCAAAGCGGCACATCGATGCACCAGGCCAGGACGGCAGGACGATGTTGTGGACGGCTCTTCTTGCAAGAGGAAGTTGTGCTTTCCATGTACTGCTCAGAGAAGGCGCAAATCTAAACATTGAAGAAAATGGAAATACCCCACTTCTGTATCTGTGTAAACAGGATGATCCAGATATAGACACTATCAGAATGGTTATCAAGAAAAAGGAGAACTGCAATGACAAGGGTGAAAGAGGAGAAACACCACTATTGTGTCTGTTTCAACGGGATGAAGTTGACCATACTCTTATCAAAGAATTAATCACAAATAGGAAAGCCGACTGCAATATTCAGGACGACAAATTAGTCTCACCTTTCAGCTACTTCTGCTGCAAAGAGAGAGTTGATAGAGAAGCATTAATGTTCATGGTCACTAAAGGGGGAGCTGACATCAACCAAACAGATGCAAATAAGAATACACCCCTCCACTGGTTGAGTAAAAACAGCAGTGTTTCTGTTGATGATATAAAACGGTTAACTGTAGATGGTCATGGTGACATCAACAAGCCGAATGAAAACGGCTCCACACCTCTGCACTTTCTGTGTGAAAGAAAAGTTGACATTGAGAGCCTTGTGTCCCTGATACAGGAGAGGAAAGGAGATATTAATAAGAAAGACCAGTTTGGAAACACGCCATTGCACTACTTATGCTTTTCAAACAAACAAAAGGTCAAATACCTGTTGGAGAAAATCCCTGAGGCAAATATATCAATGAAAAATGAGTTTGGATATGCTGCAGAGGATTACTTGCACGGGAAAGGTATTTGTCACATTCATTTCATATTTCTTTTAAGCTATTTCGAAATCTGTTATGAATAAAATAACCTAAATATATGTTTTCAAATTATGAAACTAAAACGTTTTATTCCCATGAAACCCTGTCAGTCGTTGACAATGTCTCCACACTATACAACATAAAACAGATAATTTTGAAGACATTTCAAGTGATAGTCCTTTAATCCTTTTTCAGATTTGAATATCCTACTTTCAATGACTAAATTATGTAATTAATATTTCTGCCTCCTAGGCTATCGTTAATGTTGTTATATTTACAAAATAAAGATATATATCTATGACCCAACAAATACTACGATACAAGCATAATCTTTTAAACGATACAATGTCAAAGCATTCAGTTGGTTGAAAACTAATTTATTTCTATCGTTAAAATCTTTGAAAAAAATGAGATTTCTAGCTTAAATAGCATCACAGTGTGTCATAATTTCTTTGTAAATCGATAAGGAGGTTTACTCAACTATTTTAAAAATCCATTTGAGATTGAAAAAAGGGGTATTGGGTATCTTCCACATTTTTCAAGAAATATCCTTTCCGTTCAACTAAAATTAACACTTCAATGTTTTACATGCTTTCAAACATAGATCAGTTGATTTAAAAAAGCCTGTTATTCACGTTGTGTCACTTATCATAGCCCGTACTCTCTTTACTTTTCGCATTCGTGCTAATGGTTACCTTGTCAAGTAGACATGTATCAATTTTCATCAACATTTAAAATAGATTTTTCGGAAAAAGAATAAAACGATCAATAGAAATGCTAGACACTTCCAAATAATACAAATATCATGATATCAGAAAATTTACAGTGTGTCAATTTTTAAACGTTCACGTCTGAATGCAGATAACCTAATTGTATAAATGACAGAAACAACATGTTTCTGTTAGATATAAACTCTTCAAAAAAATAAACTTGATACTGACTTTCAAAGTTCAATATAAAGACCACAGATGCAAGTTAAACATTGAAATTAAAACTAAAACGCTGTTTGAAGATCTCTGTTCAGTAAATTTTATTCAGAATAAGCATGATCTTGAAATGCACAGGTGAACAAGTGTTTCAACATCACAGGGGTGCACAAATGTCAGTATCGGGTATGGCCACCATTGGCATTGATTATTGCTTGGCACCGACGACCCATGGATGCAATCAAGTTGTCAATCGCAGCCTGTGAAATGTTCTGCCATTCGTGCAGAGGTGCTGAAAGAAGTCCTGGAAGTGTTTGGGGTGGTGGATTCCTACTGTGCACGCGTCGATCCAGTTCGTCCCAGAGATGCTCAATTGGTGACAAAGCTGGTGACCTGGCTGGCCATGGCAATGTCTGGACATTGTTACACTGTAAAAAGTCTTGACAAACATGTGCAACATGTGGTCGAGCATTGTCCTGCTGAAAGAGACCACCATGGACGTTGACATGAGGAATAACGTACGGCTGTAGGATCAAGTCCCTATACCGTACTCCTGTGTGGTCACCCACAACATGCACAAGGGGTGTCCTAACACCGTGACGAATCCCGGCCCACACCATGGCACTCCCACCTCCAAATGGGACAACCTCCTGAACACAGTTGGCAGCATAACGTTCTCCACGACGTCGGTATACACGTGCTCGTCCATCACTTCGTCTTAGCAGAAAACGGGAGTCATCAGTGAAGAGAACGGTTCTCCACCTTGCACATGCCCATCTCATCCTTGGTTGACACCACTGGAGACGTTCCGCCAGATGACGTTGCGTTAACACGGGACATTGAACCGGTCGTCATGGAAAAAGTCCAGCCTCTCTCAGCATGTTGCATACCGTTTGGTTGGAAGGATCCAGATATTGAGAGTATCAGAATGGTTATCGAGAAAAAAGAGAACTGCAATGACAAGGGTGAAAGAGGAGAAACACCACTATTGTGTCTGTTTCAACGGGATAAAGTTGACCATACTCTTATCAAAGAATTAATCACAAATAGGAAAGCCGACTGCAATATTCAGGATGACAAACTAGTCTCACCTTTCAGCTACTTCTGCTGCAAAGAGAGAGTTGATAGAGAAGCATTAATGTTCATGGTCACTAACATCAACCAAACAGATGCAAATAAAGATACGCCTCTTCACTTGTTGAGTAGTAACAGCAGTGTTTCTGTTATGGATATTGGGTACTTGACTGCAAAGGGTGATTGTGATATCAACAAGCCGAATGAAGACTGCTAAACACCTCTGCACTTTCTGTGTAAAAGAACAGTTGACATTGAGAGCCTTATAGATGAGCAGAGAGGAGATGTAAATAAGAAGGACCAGTTTCAAAACACGCCACTACACTACCTTTGCTTGTCAAACAACTAAGAGGTCAATGACTTATTGAAGAAACTCCCTGAAGCAAATCCATTAATACCAAATGTATATGGACATACAAGGGATTACTTGAACGGAAAAGATATCTGACACATTCATTTCACATTACTTATTAAGTTTATTTAAAACATTTATGACAAATGAAATAACCTACAGGGTCCTGGTAATCTAGACAAAAGAAGAAATGTTTTTAAAAAAAATTAGATCGAACTTTTCACTACAACCTAATTCAAGACACACCCTTCATCTATCAGGAAGAGACATTTATTAGATCCCTCGGAGGCAATGATTTTATTCTCAATTGTCAACCCAGCCAGTCTCGAAAAATTTTTTTAATTCTATATAATAAGAATACTGAAAATAAAATGCACCAAGTTTTCAAACATGAAACTTTCAACTTTCTTATGATTTATATCACAATGATTGCAGAATGTCAGCTGGGATGCACCAGATTTCTTCAAAATGACATTAACAAACTTTAAGGAATTTGGCACGGAAGCTTGTGTGGTATAGATTTCAACCTGGTGCTTGACCAATATAAAGATACAAGTAACAATAAACATGCTACCAATCCTAAAGCACGAGATCAACTTCTAGAGTTCATTGGACAAATAAATCTTATGGAGGGGTAGTAACCTCGGTTTAAGATAATATACGCGGAGACGCACAAAACCTTGGAAGCAAGCCATGTCAGAAAATTTATGTAGAAACATATCAAATATTGAAATAGACCAAGGTTCATTAAGAAATTAACTTCAATGAGGAAAAAGACATCACCATACTGGAAATTCAATCATTCTTGACTGCGGTAGAAAATTATGTTGCAGGAATAAACAAAGCATATTAATCAAACTAGGAAGGAATATGCTGCTCCTGTTTACAAGGCGATAAAATACCTTAACAAAAAAAAGAGGAAAATAAAGAAATAGAGATATAATAGCTTGAGAGAAATTCTGGAAATGTATTAAGGAATAACTAGAAAACAAGAAACAGGAATTACAGCAGATACATAAACATGAACTGGAGGATATTAGCAGGAATTTGTTTGTAAGCAGTTAACGAGGGAGGTTTTGGAATTATTGATACATATTCTTATATCAATGTAAATAACAGGGATAAGAAAGTTGTTCTGTAATGATTATAATAGGAAGCTGAAAGATATTTTTAATAAAGAATGTCAACAATATTTAAATTTCTTTGACTTGGCAATGAATTTCAATTGAAACCTTTAGAAACATCAAAAAACGTTTTTATAGAGACTCAATTAATGCTTCTGGCAAAATATAGCAACAATACTATACAATGAATACTTCCGCTTACAGAGTACTTTACTTATATCGCGGCTGCTATTATAATTGCAGGGAGAAAGCCCTGAACACCATTGTGGCAATGCATTGTGGTGAAACCTGCGACCATCGGCTGGAATTAGCGAAATTGCACTGAAATTCAGTGACAAACCTGACTGCGTGTAGAACAGTTCTCTTCTGCAGACAAAGTTGCCGAGCCCCTGGCGGTATTCAAACCACGGACTTCTTGATCCGAAGCCGAACGCACTAACCACTGCACTATCCCACCTCCACTTCTTTAGGGAACCGTGTCTGTCTAACAGACTGTCTAACTTGATAGGAAATCTTGTTTTTTAAAAAGTTAACACGATATTCTAAATGTATCCGATCTGTTGTATGATAATGGTGATTTTTTGTCCCTTGAAGAGTTTTTTATTCTTCGCCATCAACAAACTGTTACATCATCGCAGTTTACTTTCCCACGAGGCAAGGTAAAATATGGATGCAGTTGCCAAGCAACACCTTGAGATAATACATGGCATACATCTACCGTTATTGGCGTGACTTCTTCTTTTGTCTTTTTCTTTGAAAACAACATAAAGAACTTTCATGAAAAAAATAGACATGACTGACTTACCGGGTTAAAGTCTTTTTGATCTGAAATTGAAACACAACATAAAGTGACCAATCTGTCGTGTATCAAGCACTATAATCCATAGAGCAATGATATGTAATGAAATACTATAAACTTATAAAAATACAAATATTGGCAAACAAGATGAATTATGAGTCCATACAATAATCTGCAAACTTGTCAGGAAAACGCCTTTGTCATCCAGACCGTTTAGGGGGAGAGTGTGGTGTTGTGTCTAGAGACGTTGCGACTAGAGACAGCAAGTGAGAGTTCCAGAGGAGTACAGGTTCCTCTGAAAGGAATGAGACGAAGCAGCTCTTGTTGAAGTTACTGAATGGCCTTTTCTGCGACTGGGTTTTAGTTCAAGTTCTTGGGACGACCAGTTTCATGGGCGATGCCATGACGTTTGAGAAGTTTATTCTGGGTAAGTGCAGTGAATCCTGGGGCCGGATCGACCCGTATGACAGATGAGGGGCCATCTAATGGAATAAACTCTATACTCATTCTTAACAAAGCATCACGCAAGATGTTGTGACGTTCGTCAGTAACTATGATGGCCATAGTATAAGATGTAACATCCTCTCGTACTACCAGGAGGAGTTGTTGCTCCCTCTTCATGATGTCAGCTGCAAAAAGGGTTCCGATTCGCTTTACAAGTAGATTGAGGAGCCAGGCAATGGGGAACCTTGGACAAATCAAAGGCATAGAAAAAGCGTCGAATTACTAGTTTTAACTGGTGACAGGAGGGTTGGTCAAATTAGATGTGTATGGCCGTAAGTAAGCCCTCGAGGACACTCTTGGACTAGCTGAGAATTCTCCCCTGCACAGTTTTTTGAAAGCCTGAAGACATTCCTTAAAGTCAGTTAAAATACATACCTTTTGGTTTGACTGAACGATGTAGGGCGAGAGGTGTTTTGTGGCCAGGCTGAACCTAGCAAGTTTTTAGTTATAAGATATTTGTTTTACAAATAGCGAATAACCGGTCTGGTTAGTTATTCTGTATTCAAATAATGAATAACTAACTGGCATTTTGAATAACGAATTACTAACTAGTTATTCGATATTCAAATAATGAATCACACACTGACAGTTTTGAAATTAATGAATAACTAACTGCCAGTTAGTTATTCAAATAATGAAAAATAGTAATCCTACTTCTTTCTGTTGAATGATAACGAGAAGACATATTTGAAAAGTGGGAAGATGAAATTCTGATGAATATTAATTGGCTAAAGGCCACAGGCGTTTAGTAAAATTCGAACGACAATACAAAATAAAGCAATTCAATATACATACAAATGGTGATGCGATTTTAAAGAAGAGTGATTAAATGTGCTTCACTGTCACTGTCTAATTTTAAATGCGTTTAAGATTTGGCAGACAGATGTAAACGAACAAGATTTTGTATGTTATCGACTTTCTTAGTTATATCAAGATCCTGCTGAACATTTGTCTTTGAAGAAAGATTGAACTTAACAGGAATAAGTACACTATAGTTCGTTAAGAACATGTCAGGTACGTTTGAATTATTACATTTCATCATAACACTGGACCCTAAGTCCTTCTTCATCTTCATTGTGCACGTATCGTATATATACAGGCCTTCATTAGAAAAGTCCAATCGCAAAGAAGACATCTAAAGTTGACGATTAACAAGCAATTAGGCACTACAACTCAGCAACACAAAATGAAATAAAGCCAATTAGCATCAGTTTGGTGACTATCAGCATTTTTAAACAAATGTGAACCAAAATTGAAACTTTCGATAGACAATACCGACGAAATAGGGAATCAATAGAAAACATCTCGTTTATGTTATCAAAATAAGCTTGGTATACAATCACAAGTATTTTGGGATATAGATTCTTGCTATCCATACTTTCGGCTCATTAAATAGAAACACAACTTACAATTTTATTTCGAGGACGGTAGACGAAAACTGTAATGGTGAGATTATTTAAACAATTCACCACTGATTTTTAAAAGTTATCACAATTGTTAATATGTTTATTTTGAAGAAGTAAAAATGTTTGACCATGAACGGAATGTATATTGTTAAATTCTTATTGTAATTGTAATTTTGTAAAAAATGAAATCAAGGATTTCGTTGATATAAATTAGGGGAAATGAATAAAAGTTTATTTATTTTGTTAACTGCTGAGTTAAGTTAAAACAGATAATCCAAGTTTGAGAAATATATTTTTTATGCATTTTGGCCATCATTTGCTACATGAAAGTCAAGTCGATGACTGTTTAAATTAGTGTACTGATGGAGTCACAATTTATGAATTCGGTTTGTATCGCATTGTATGGTATATCTAACAAAATGGTCAAAGACAATTATGTATTCATTGAGAACTGGTTGTTTTATTGCGTCACAATTGATAGTGCTTATGTGTCACTAATTCTCTTTTTTTATTATTTCCAATAGTGCCCTTTGCAGAATCTGCCCAAACGGTAAACAACTATTGGGTGATAAACAAGTATGGTAAGAAGCACACTCTTCACTGTTCCTTCATTTTTAGCTCATTAGACCTGAAACGATTGATTTATGACATGGCGTTTGTCCATCCTTTAACCTCCTAAAAACAAATAAAGTTTTAAAAAGTCGAAATCTGTCTTCACATACTCCTTGGTTAATGCAAACTAGTTAAAAATAGCTGTAATATCATACGTCCGTTATTACATCTAGAGAATCACAGGCCTCTTCCGTGTCGCGCATGCACAAACGTAAGCCAATCAAAAGAGAGCTGGCCAAGACCTTCGAATCAAGGGTCAATGCACCCGATACGCACACTGTCATGGCATTAAACCTAGGGGTTATGGTCGCTGTCATGGCATAAGCTGCCGTGATAGCCTGTAACCCGTAACCCAGGTTAGCGCTATCATGGCATATCACCCATGATCCCTAACCCGAAGTTACAGCGATTGCGGGAATCATCAGATAGACCAGTGCTGTATTGCTTATTTGTCGCATTTCAGCAATTTGATTAAGTAATTCTTTACTTTTCCAAAATGAAGCCCTAGGCGATAATTCGAGAAGATGTTAAATACAGTTGAATATCTTTATAACGTAAGAATAAAACCAATACTTTTTGTCAAAACAAATTAAATTAAAAATGTATTTTGGATTTTGCAATGATATTTTGAGATAATTTGAATATTCTAGTTGAACAAAAGGATATTATGAAATTTAAATTTCTCAGCTTTTTGTTGAATAATTTAACACTTTCCCTGCATTGTAAAAGAACTTAAAGGGACCATTCGAGCGTGGTAGTTTTTGCGGAAACGAAATTCAGGAGGACTTTCCTGTAAAAAAAAATATATAGGATTTTTACATGATTCTTTTCACTCGCAATTTCAAATATATTCATGAGGTGAACATTTCAGTTGTTCAAGATTTAACAATTTGACAATGAATAAAGTGTATCGTTAAAAAAACTTCGTGTCATGAAGCCAATCATCGGAGCTACGAATGTGGAATGCATTACTACGACAAAACATTATCGTAGCTGACAACTTATATTATAAATTATTTGTAACTATGCCCCTCTTCCATATCAATCTATTATTTATTTCTCAGTTTTGTCAATGAATTAGCATGATTCGGCACATTTGATTTCTCCCAATGCTAACATTTCAAGATGACATATGATATTCCATTCATATAGACGTGGTTTAAACATTTGGAAAGGGCCACCACGTTTTAAAAATCTATTTCATATCAAAGCTTGATCATGGGCTAAAAATCAAATCGAAACTTGTTATTGAGCCCTGGGGTTAAAGAGCCACTCCGTGAGTTGTTGGAGTCAAATATGCCAAACTTAATCAATGGTGTCATTAAATCGCAAAGTATCGACTGTTACCAAAAAGACACATTTTAAAGCTTAATGGGTTTTTTACAATGACAATATGAAGGTAGAACGTCGCAATCATGATCGAAAACCGGACAGGGGCGCGCGTCAAATAGTCAAACGTAATTTTGGAGACTTATCTAAAACAGCCAGGAGGGCTGTTAGGAGTTGATAGCGTTTGTTAGGTTATATAAGTAACATGCATGTATATTGGACGTGATATCTACACCTCTGTGAATGTATAAGGCTGTTTTTAGATTTTCATAGAAAACCAGTAATTGTCATACATATGTCTTTTGGACATGAAAAGTTAAGATGTTTTGATTTTATATCACCACATGTGATATTTAGGTTCGTATCAAAGGTAAATAATATGTTATAAAAATCACGGAGTGGCTCTTTAACTAAAGACATATTCATGTTCATAGGCTACAGCTAGCAGAAAACTGACCTCGAATGTTTGACTATCTACAGTGTAATTCACATGTGCCAGTATTGATTAAAGAGTATTTTTGTCAATATATTAAGATAATAATTAATAGGTCCTAACAGAAAGTATCCAGGTAAAGACTGGTGATGGTTCCATTGGCGAATCCATAGGGGGTATTGAGGATCCTTTTGAAAATTATTCAAATTACGGGTATGTGAAACCCTCTTTACCTTTGTGATCCCCTTCCTTAATAAATTAACCAGAAGGCTTCCACCCATCTCTATAAAGTTAGTTCCGTTTTAGTAAACGTTAATTGATTATCGGTTTTTACATTAACCTCTTGAACTCCGTACATTGTTTCCATGTGTAACCTTGTGTGGAACCGTTGGCACTTCCTTCCGGATCATCCTCGAGCCGACCAACCATGGCGCTTTCGCAAGTAAGTGAATCAGAAAAACGAAATTGGCTCTCTTTAGATAATCCATTATATTTCTGAATGAAAATGTCATCGAAATAAAACTATATCTGTTTTAAAGCATACCTATCAAAAGAGCTGAACTATTGTTTGTTGTGTTTCAGTAGTTTGTACTGAGTCTGTAATGTGGAAAACGTGGTTCCTAGGTATCATAGCCGCCACGCTGTCCATGCTCTCACATTAGAAATTACAAAGAATATGTTCACTTCATTTAATGAATCTCTCGGAAATCTTTTAACATATTCAACTGGTTGAAGTTTAAATCTTGTTGCAAAAATTCAATTGTCATCATAAATTTTTAACGAAATTATAGCCTATGCAACTATTGGTTCGACACATAGAATGCATTTCTAAAACCTAATGCTTACCCTAAACCCTTTCAGTGAAAGGGAAATAATATTGAAGATGTTTAATGGTTATGTCAAGAATACATAGTCATAAAGGCATATATAGTGATGGTGATTATGAAATGCCTGGCGAACCAATTCTATATGGTTGTACCAAATTAGAGATGATGATAATATTACACGATGATAATGATGGTTTGTCCCTATTAATTATCGTGGGTCTTTTTATTTCATGTGAAATTTTCATGGCAATAGTTATAATGGTAACCATCTTTCTTTGATTTTGAGAATTCTCAAATATTCTTCCAAAACATTAAAATTAACATTTACTTGTTTCATCTGAAGAAAATAATTGTTTTGAAATAAAGAGAGAAAAATGAAAATTGAAAATGAATTTCCTTATCAATTTTAGCCCATTGGCTTTGATAACCTGCTTTTATATGGCAGAAAGTATAGGCGAACATGCTAGCCTCGGTACTACTATATATGCCGTGCTGGGCTCCATTGTTATTTTGGTTACCACGTTATAGATTAATTTACCATATGTAGAAAGAAAAAAATTGCTTCACTGAATTTACATGTTAATCTTTCAAAATGAAATCAATGGCAAAGATTAACTGGCACAGGTCTGAAAATATCCCAAACAATTATAAGTTTCCTGACATGCCCTTACAGGTTTAATGTATGATGGGAATGCAGAGTAGTGAGAGGGGCTATTCCTTATTAGTTAATAATATTCCTTAATGTTGTTTTAGTTTCACCTTCAACAATTAGTCGAGGCCTGGACGAAGGGAATGAAACATTCTGACAGCCCATTGGTATCAAAAGTGGCAGAGACCTCAGGTCTGTCAATTACACAGGTTAAGGTGAGATTTTTAATCTTTACGTTTTCTAAAATTCACTATAGCATTGTTCAGACCACAAGTATTGAAAAATAAATAATGTTATAAAATGTCCTGCAAATCTTATATTATTCTTAAAGAGCCACTCTTAAAGAGTTGTTGGAGTAATATATATATGCCAAACTTTATAAATGGAGTCATTTGATCGCATCGTATATTGACTGTAACCAAAAAGACACATTTTAAAGTTTTTTGTTTTTTTTACCATGACAATATGAAGGTTGAATTTCGCAATTATGATCGAAAAGCGGACAGTGGCTTGCGTCAAATAGTCAAATGTTATTTAGCAAACTTATCTAAACAGCCAGGAGTGCAGTTAGGAGTTCATAGTGTTTTTTAGGTTTTAAAACTAGTATCCATGTATATTGGACGTGATATCTACACTTCTGTGCATTTATAAGACTGTTTTTAGATTTTTATGGAAAACTAGTATATGTCATGTATATGCCCATTGGACATGAAAAGTTAAGATGTTCTTATTTTATATCACCACATATGACATTTAGGTTTGTATCAAAGGTGATTAATATATCATGAAAATCAGGGAGGGGCTCTTTAAGATTTTTCAAAATGACAGAGGAAGGTTTACCTAGGAGAATGATGGAGGAGGTGTTTGTCTTGTCTGCATGAGTTATTAATTTTGAATTTTCTGCTTTTGGAATTACCATGTCCTTCAGTTCTTTTTTTTTAGCAACATATCTGCTTTATTTTAGAACTGGATAGGCAATTATCGGCGAAAGACGTCAGGTAAACCAGCAGCCAAAAAGAGGGTTCGCCAGCCTTCTGGATATAATCTTTTTTGTCGAGAGATGGCAAAAAAATCAGGTATTTAGTTTGTGATGTCTTCTAAAGAAATAATTATTATGAACCATAAAAAACAAGACCCGAGAGGCAGTGTTTGTGACTCACAGCTACCTACCTTGTACAATATACTGATGAAGTTTTTTTCATTTTTAGCTCATCTGGCCTGAAAGCCCCGATGGGCTTATGGCATCTGTCTGTCCGTAAAATTTGTGAATTTCCAATTAGTGAGGATTATAAATTTTAGCTTTGGTGGCCATGTGACCCCTTAGCAGAATTTGTGACACTTGATATGTTGATCATCATTCAAAGTTTTACCTTATGGGATGTTCAACTGTCTTGATCATAAAATATTGAAATATCAATGGGAAAGTAACTTAGATATGAGTTTCTAGCTTCACAAAACTTGATATGTTGACTGATCATCATAATTATAAGTGTCAATTTTGTCATTTTAGGTGTGCATCAGGAACTAAGTGTAGTTTCTTCTGTTTAGGGAAAATGAGGTCACTCTAATCTTAGCATGTTTTCCATGTTCTCAAGCTCAACCATGCAAGTCCCTATAATTTTTGTAATTATCAATTTCACTTATCAACCAGCTTCAAATTCCAACATGTTTTAATTATCATGGTTTATTGTTTATCTATGTCTCATTCGCATAAAGAATATTAACATCATATATGATTACATTTAATCATAATCAATATGCTTATTTCTTAATTCATCTTCATTTTAATTTTCTTTTCAGACCAGCGACTTGACACCTGCTCCAAGGAATGGAGTAAAGCTTGGGCTTTACTTTCGGACCTTGAAAAAGATACCTTCAGAGAAGAAGCTGAAAGAGAGTTCACAGTTGTCAGCAATGCTGACAAAGTGAAAAAATATTTGAAGCAAATAAGTGTTTGTGTAAGTTTCCTCACCTATTAAGTTTCATGAGACAGTTAAATGTGAGTATCAAAACTATTTGATAATGGGTATACTGTCTAAGCTTTGGGGGTTTGTAAGAATTTTTTATATTGAAAATGCAATGTAAAGAATTCACTCAATGTGTTTCTTATCCATGAATGACACCAAAAAGGATATGATTAGGATTATCATCTCCCTTCAAAATTTTCAATTTAAGTTTTAGAATAAGTTTAGGAATGAATTTGTCAGTGAAATAAACTATAAGATTACAGAAAAACAATCAAGACAAAAACCTACAAACTTTAAATATTATTTTATATCCAGTTTCAGACACTGAATGACCTGGGAGTTGAGGGGTTTTCTGTGCTGAGGAAACCCGGTTCCTCTGTACTACACTTCTTAGGAACAAACAGGGGATTACCCTACATCCTTGCCAATGAGGATCTAATAAAGGATTTCTCTTCAACAATGGACAAACGTATGTGGTATTAACATTTTCATTTATAGTAAGGATACTCTTACTAAGTTGTTAGGTCTGTGTTAAACCTAAAATTGTGTGGATGGATATATTTACGTCAGGGTTTCATCTTGTTTCACTATGAGAAGTAGATATAAAAGTAGGCCATTATAAATATTAAACTTATTGTTATCATTAGGGCTCCATTGCAATTGACAGTTTGATCTTTGATCTTTTGGAATGTAAAACCATTGCTCAAAGAGATGAAATTATAAATAATTTTTTATGACATATACTGGTATATTGCTAATGTTTACTTGTACTTGTGACAAACACCAATTTGACTTGAAGTTAAATGAGTAATTATTTTGCATTAAAATGCTTCTCCCAAATTATTCTTTTATTTTCTAAAGAAGAAGCCCATCCCAAACCTAACTCTGAGAGGGAATCAATGAGAAAAGAAGTGCAGGAACTTTTCAACAAAAAGTATAGTAAGTGCATTTGCAGTGATGTTACAATTTTCTGAAGTTCCTTGTCATTCAGTATGATACTTAACTGGATTTATCAGTATGATATATTATGAAAACTGATTTTGGTTGTAAAATGATCTTTATCAATATTTTTGAAACTAGTTTTTGTCATATACTGAACCATATCATTGAAATTAATTCTAAATCTAATATTGTGTAATTCATTGGAAGTCACTTGGATTTGTCTAAAAACTATTTGATTTGTGATAGATTAGTTTCTTGCACATCCGGCCTGGAAGGGGCTGTTAGCGTCCGTCCACGTCTAATGTCTATCAACATATAACATTTTCAACTATTCTCAAAGACTGCTGCATGTTCAAAGCTGAAAATTTTTAGGGAGGTACCTTGTACCTACAGAAGGTGAATTGAGTTTGTGCTTGTGGTCATATCACTCTCTCAGCCATCGGTGCACATGTAGCAGGTCGTCATTTCCAAACCTCAATTAACTTCTTCCCTAAAACTAAGATTTTTAGAATTTCAGATTTTAGTGCGATTGATGTTTTTTGATTGAAAGGAGAAGTTCATGGAGCCTCAAGTAAGCTATCCTACAAGGAGGCGGTAGCAGTCGAGGGTCTTCCAAATGGTGTTGCCTTTAAGAAGCCATCATGCTATGGATTGAAGTCTTTAAAGGCAATCCTTGCGGGGGCAAGTGATTTAAAATTCAAAATGATGGACAGGTAGATATTTCATGTCCTATACATAACCTTTATTGATAATTTATCTTGTCTTGTTGTCGCTGGGTGTCAGTCCACTTATTACTTTGGTCAACCTATTCTACAGAGCCACTGCCTGATGCTTCAATCCTTGATTCATGCACCAAAGCCCATAATAATACTAGAATTAAATGTGCTCTTTTGGATCATATATAAGATACATGGAGCAAATAACCTCATCTTATTTCCATACCTTTAATGGGAATTATGTGTTTTGATTATTTAACTCCATGGCCGGAGATAAATGAAAGGGGAAAAGAAGCACTGTCAAACAGTAACGCAAAATATCAATGCCAAATAATGTAAACTTTAAATGTTAAGAGGCTCGGATGTATGCTATAAAATGGTTTAATTAACAGTTATACTTGATATTTATAACTATTAAAACTCACTAATGGGGTGCATATATAGCTTTGAAGAGGGGTTTATTTGGAATGATAAGTGACATTTTAACTAATTTTCAATATTGAACTTTTGTAAGCACAAGATGTTGTGGACTTCTAATTTTTAATGCATTTTCACTATTTTGGTGTCATGGAATACAGAGCCTGATGCTCTATTAATTTGCAACAACTTATCAGTCGAAATAATGTTTATTGTCTTTGTATGTGATATCAAAATTTAAGGAAAATGAAATTTAGTGGTTCATTATGGTTCTTTTCAGATACAGTCAGGATGTAGAGCCTGTTGCAAGAGGTAAACTTGTGTTTGAATGTACCTATAAGTCTCAGAATCACTTTCTTAAATGTCATCAATCCACACAAAAATTGTTCTAAGTTACTTTATGAATATTTGCTTGTATGTTTGAACAAACGATGTATCGATAATGTCTCATCATGTCCTTTTTGCACTTATTTTGCATTGTGTACCCTTCTGAAGATATGTGATTTTGAAAAGGTTACAGCTGTTATAAATTATCAATCATATACAATGGCTATTATTGATACTGCAATATCCTTTGCAGAGAACACTGAACAAGAGCATGGCACCAATCATGTAGTGACTGTTGAAGTTCATTCCCAGCCAAATGGTAAGCTTTTTTTAAAGAGCCACTCCGTGAGTTGTATAAGTCATATATGCTTAACTTAATCAATGGTGTCATTTGATCGCAAAGTATCAGCTGTTACCAAAATGACAAGTTTTAATTCTAATTGTTTTCTTTTCCATGACACTAAGAAGGTAGAACTACGCAATTATGATCGAAAACAGGACAGTGGCGCGCGTCAAATAGTCAAACGCAATTTTGGAGACTTGTCTAAAACAGCCAGGAGGGAAGTTGGGAGTTGATAGTGTTGGTTAGGCTATATAATAGTATCCATGTCTATTGGACGTGATATCTCCACCTCTGTGCATTTGTAAGGCTGTTTTTAGATTTTCATGGAAAACCTGTATTTGTCATATATATGTCTTTTTGACATGAAAAGTTAAGGTGTTTTGATTTCATATCACCACATATGAGGTTTAGGTTAGTATCAAAGTTAATAATATGTTATGAAAATCACGGAGTGGCTCTTTAAGAACAAAGGAAATTGTCTGATCCAATGTATCATGTGTAATGTACAATGGATTTTAATATTAACAAAGGTATGTACCATGCATTCTCTCCGTCAATTCTCTTTATTGTCCCCAAACTATGTCCAGAGCACATTTTAAGGGAGATTGTTACTGAAATATGAATTTGTCATGCAGACTAACCTACTTGCACAAATGAATTCTATTTTCTTTTAATCTAATATGTTGACCTCAGAAAACCTTCATGTCAATATCGTAGACATTTATTTTGGGATTAACCTTTTTTTTTTTTTTTTTTTTTTTTTTATTGAACCCATAAACTTCATGTACAGAATAAGTTGATTACAGGCTCATCCATCTGGATCAAAGATTGGAAGTAGAGGAGACCATTTCTTTGTGAAAATATCCAATTTATGATTTCTAATGGATATGAATTTCTCAACTGTGAATATGTCTTTAAAAAACTTTTCAAAATGTTTTAGGTTAGGGATGGTTTTTTTAAGGTTGCAAATATAAATGTGTCTTTTAGCCGAAAGTATTAAGTGATTTAATAAAGTGTCAGTATTTAAAGTTCCGAACCAAACAAGAAATTTTGTCAATTGCAAATCTAAAGTGTTTTGATTAATCCAATTTTGAAGTTCATTCCAAAAGTGTTTTGTTTCCTCGCACTCCCAATATACATGACATAAATTTTCATCAGCAGCATGACAAAATGTACATCTGATATTGTCAACAAGTTTCATTTTCATGAGTTCTTTTTTTGTATAAATAATTCCATGCAGAAACTTAAATTGAAAATCAAGCAGTTTGATATCCTTTATGTTTTTTCTATGGACACTAAAAATCCAGCTCCAGTTAAAATCAATATCTTGAAACAAATTTTCCCATCTAAGGCAAATAGGAGGCATAATACTATCAGAGAGCAGTTTGTCATAATATTTTCTAGAGCCCTTATTTGGAGTCATGAAGTCCCTATATAGGGAATTAACATTGAAATGATTAACATCTGTATGTCTGTATTCTTCTAAAGTCTTTTTCCATGAATTTGGTATGATATATAAAATATAGTCAAGATCCATATATGTTCCCCTAATCCCAAATCTAATTTTCAAATTTTCAAAACTGACCAAACCCTGTTTATCATATAAGTCCTTAATAGTCCAAATTCCTTTATTTGCCCAATGTCTGATAATGTGGTTTGGATTTTTAAAGTTGTGATTAAGCCATATTGGTTGGGATAGGATTTCATTTATGTCATCATCAATCATGGATTTTCGACAGTAGATTTTCCAAGCTCTAGTAACATCCCTCCAAAAAGGATTCTCAGTTTCGACAATCTCCTGAATATTTGCCCCAAATTTCAATATATCTTTTAGTGGAAAATTACATGGATTGTTTACATTAGGTTTTCCTAAATAACGTTTGAGAGTAGATAATTTCATGGCGTTGATAAAAGTTTTGATGTCAATCATACGCAGCCCACCTTCTTTAAAATCTTTTTTCAAAATGCTTCGTTTAATTTTGTCAATCTTGCCATTCCAAATAAAGTTGAAAGTTCTTTTTATTTCTTCAAGTCTTTTTCTTGTGTTGATGACCCACAGGTCATTCAAATGGGGGGTAAATTTAATGCCTAAAACTTCAAATTCATTCCTTTGCCATTCTATATCTAAATCTTTACAGAGTACATCTCCACTACCTGCCTTTGAGCCAATCCAGATTGCCTTAGTCTTGTCAATATTTATTTTCAAGCCTGACATGTTGTAAAATATATTGATAGTATCAATAGCAGCATATAGACTATTCTCTGATCCATCAAGAAGTAATTCAGTATCATCAGCATATTGGCCTAATTTATATTCATGTTCATCAATTACAATACCTTTTATTTTGTCATTTTGTCTGATCATACAACCGAGGATTTCAGCTACAAATAGAAACAGGTATGGTGATAAAGGATCTCCTTGTCTGCAGCCTCGTTCATTTGAAAAGAATTTTGATAGATGTCCATTTTGAATAACACATGATGTTGTGTCATAAGTTAATAAATTAATCCAACGTATAATCTCTGGACCGAAACCAAATTTTAATAGAACCGCATTGATGAAATCTTTGGAAACAGTGTCGAAAGCTTTTTCAAAGTCTATTAATATCAATAAACCCTTAATGTTTCTTTTCTTAGTTTCAAACATAATATCATATAATAATCTCGTGTTTTCACTAAGTGTTCTGCCTGGAATAAATCCAGTCTGATTATCATGGATTAAAGTGTCTAAGGTAATCTTCAACCTGTTCGCTATGCATGCACTTATAATTTTATATAATGCATTTAATAAAGTTATTGGCCTCCAGTTCTTTAATAGAGTTCTGTTTTTATCAGCTTTAGGAATACAGGTGATAACTCCTCTCTTCATAGTAAGTGTCATCATATTTCCTCTATAAACATCTTTAATGAATCTAAGAACCCAAAATTTTAGTTCTTTCCAAAAGAATTTAAAGAAATCAATTGGAAAACCATCTATTCCAGGGCTTTTATTATTTTTCATATTCTTGACTGCAGATGATAGTTCATTCATGTCTATTTCCATTTCTAATTTATCCCTAAGTTCATCATTTAAGGTTGGAGTTACAACATTTTCTAAATGAGAGTCCGATTCATATTCTTTCCTATTTGAGGAGTACAGTTTTTTATAAAATCCCTTAACTTCATTTAAAATAAGGTCACCATCTGTAATTTCTTCACCCTTATCCGTGATAATTTTGTTTATTGATTTGCTGACATAGTTTCTATTCTCTAGATGGCAGAAATATTTTGTTGGTTTTTCTCCTTCTTCGTACCAAAGGATTCGGTTTCTCAATTGAATTCCTCTTATTTCTTCTTCCTTAATTTCCTGTAATTCTAATTTTAACTTTGCTAGATCTGAGAGTAAAGATTCTTCTATATTCTGAAAATGTCTTCTAATAGTATCTTCACAGTCTTTTATTTTAATTTCTAATTCCCTGGTTTTATCTTTCTTTGTCTTTTTAAGAAAAGTTGAGAAAGAGATTGATTTACCTCTAACCTTCATCAAAAAAGTTTCCAAGAATAAGCTATCACTAATTTTAAGTTTAACTTCATAATCTTTTATATTAACGCTATTTCTATCAATATATGAATATTCTTCTATAGTTTCCTTCAATATTGATCTGACTACATCTGCATATTCGGGATGCAATAGTAGGGATGTATTAAATTTCCAGTAGCCCCTCCCTCTTTCCTGGCTTAAGGAATTAGAGAAAGTAAAGCTGACTGCTGAGTGATCAGTTTTATATCCAGGTAAAATATCTGAATCAAGTGTGAGATTAAATAAATCCTGTGATATTAAAAAGAAATCCAATCTTGCTTGTTGTCTAGGATGATTTTTCCACCATGTAAATTTTCTTAAATCTTGATTGAGCTCTCTCCAAACATCCACAAGGTCAAGTGATTCAATTCTATCTAATACAATATTCCTTGCCTTAGGGTTATTTATGTTCTTATAGTTTTCCAAATCAATCGAGGGGTCAACAACCAAATTCCAATCACCAACAATAGCAATAGATTCATTATCAAAGTTACAAATATTATCAAAAAGGTTTACGTAGAAATTTGGATCGTCACTGTTTGGTCCATATACATTAGTCAGGGTAAATCTTTTGTCCTCTATGGTTATGTCAGCAATGATATAATTTCCATTTTCATCTTCTAAAGTTCTATGTATAGTAAGATCAATGTTATTATTAAATAGTATTGCCACCCCTCTAGAGTTGGATCTAAAAGGAGCAATTATACTTTGCAATCCCCATTCATTTTTCATAATGTCTACAGATTCTCTGGCTATATGAATATCTTGCAAAAGGATTATAGAAAATTCTTTTTTCCTAAATTTTTTCATTACTTCCTTTCTTTTACTTTTATCTGCTAATCCCCTGCAATTGGCTGAGATCAATCTAATCTTTTTTAAATTACCCATAGTCAACACAGAGATACAAGTTTAAGTAAGTTAGAAATCCATATAAGGTGGATAGAGGTTTGTGATATGCTGCTACTGATACAAATAAACCTATGAATAGTCTTGAAAACAAAGTCTCCTGTGTACACACATCAAATGGGAAGTTAAGAAGGGAACAATTTTCCATTTTGTAAAACATAAAACAAAGAAAAAGAAAAGAAAACAGAAATAAAAACAAAGAAAAAGGTGCCGTAGTGGAACTGCGCCCACCCAATCAAAAAAGAGATACCATAAGAATTAAATAATCCTCCTTGGATAAAATGTGGCCACTGGTCACACTCAGTCAATCAACACTGTCACATGTGATAACATCGCATCAGGTACACGTGCACCTATCTGTCTCTGATTGATAGAGTTGTTTGTGTTCACGTCGAACGATAGTAATGCGAGCAAAGCACTTGTTTACGTGAAATTTATGTAACTGTCTTTGGGATATATTTATTAGTACTCACATCAAAAAGTCACATCGCCATCCGGTTGCTTATAAACATCCGGTTTCTGTTACAGATGCGCAGTGAATATGTTGACCTAATTGTCTATAAATAGCAAACCACGTGTTGATAATAAACAAGGGTCAATAGAGAAAACTGTGCTACGTTCTAAATTGCATCGCAGATGACATATTAACTTTAAATAAATAGATAAATATTCTGCTCATCGTCAGATATAATAATGCTTAGAAACATATCAACATCTGAAAAGAAAAACTTTTCATCACATGGTGATTATCATTCATTTTACGGTTTGTTTATGTTTGTTTACAAAACGTTTTGGGGGTTTTCATCGATCCCGATGGTCTTCCAGTGATCCTGGGTGGTTTTTCTCACTTGTAGGGTTATCTGAATGCCGCGTTCGAGAATCTTCGTCTGTATTTTATGGGATTTTCTGAGTTCGAACGCCCTATTAGCAAGACGCCCTCTGAGCTTCTTCAACGGCACAGGGAGGTCAGTACGAATACTTACCCTCCCCTGTTTCAACTTGGACCATGCTTTGAAAGAAGCATCTAGGACTGACTGTCGGTCATTTGATCGGACGAACTTAACCACAATAGGCTTAGGCATGTCTGCTCTAAAGTTTTTCGGATCGGTACTGTGACGGGGTAGCCTGTGGATGTTTACAAATAACATGTTTTCAACATTTGGAACTCCAATTGATGTAAACAGGTCTTTCACTCCTTTCATGGGGTCAGTGCCATCACTGATGCCGTACACTAGCAAATTATTCTTCCTTGAATACATCTCCTGAGTGAGAAGACGTTTTTCTAAACTTTCTATCGCGTCGGCCATTTCTTCTTTGAGCTTCTTTATTTCGCCTGTGTTGGTCTCTATTTGTTCCGCGTTATAGGTAACTGAGGCGAGAATGTCTGACGTTTTGGTATGGAGGTCCACTATCTCGTTATTCATTAAGTCTATTCTGCCCACTATCAGTGAAGTCTGTTCCTTCAGTGAGTTTGTTATGAAGGTGAAGAGCTCGTCCTTACCCTGGTCGCCCAATATGGCGGAGAACGTGGTCTGTATGGCAGGCGATCTCCCTTTAGAATGTTTTGTCAAATTTTGTCAACCTAGCTCAATGGAAAAATAAAAAATACCTTGAGCATTGACAACAATGAAAACTCATTTGAAACTGTACATTCCTCTTTCATGAAATCAATCAACCCATAAATATGTACTGTTGGACAATTTCCAGTAACTTAGCAGGAAATGGGGGTATGAGAACTTCTAGCTTCTACATTTGCTCATTTCATCATTGTTGAAGTAATATATTTAATATGCAATGTTTCAGTCACCTTTGAAAGAGAACACACTGAGCTGAGAGTTAACTTACATCGACTTGATGGTGAGATTGTTTCTTAGATAGATGCTATTTACCTTTTGTAATGATCTTTAAATTATGTATTATGACTTCAATAACAAGCCATAAATGTTCCAAACCAAATGGCTTTGGGAAGAGCTGACCTGAGTTCCCCTCCAAATAATAAATCTGAAATCTTTGGAGAACAAGTGGTTAGTCCAACAAACTGTTTTACATGGAGCCTTTGAAACCCGAAATCATTTTAATGAACCTGTGGAAGCATCTGTGGAATACAAAATTAATATTGGTGATGAGCTTCTAAGGAAATGGTTTTTATCCCCCGCCCAACGTAGGATATTGGAATGGTCTCCCTCCGTACGTCCGTCCCGATAATGTTTCCGGAGCACAACTCCAAAACAGTGAGACCTATCTCGACGAAACTTGGTATGTGCAACGGGCATCATGCGGAGATGTGCCTTTTGGGGTTTTCAACTTCTTTGCATTTTTATTTTTACCCGTTTCCATGGAAACGTAACATAGGATTTCGTTTCCGGAGCACAACTCCAAAACAGTGAGACCTATCTCGACGAAACTTGGTATGTGCAAAGGGCATCATGCGGAGATGTGCCTTTTGGGGTTTTCAACTTCTTTGCATTTTTATTTTTACCTGTTTCAATGGAAACGTAACATAGGTTTTTGTTTCCGGACCACATTTCCAAAACTGTGAGACCTAGCTCGACGAAACTTGGTATGTGCAACGGGCATAATGCGTAGATGTGCCTTTTGGGGTTTTGCAACTTCTTTGCATTTTATTTTTACCCGTTTCCATGGAAACGTAACATAGGATTTCTTAAAGGTTGTGTGTAGAAAAAGATCACTGTTCAATATTCCACAACTAGTATCCTTAACTACCCTTTCCCTTTGGCGGGGGATATAGCTGACTATGTCTGCTTGTTGTCTTTATTTTTTTCTTTGGTATTTTTTCAGATGAACGATTCTTGCAACATGAGGCTGAAAAAGGTATTACATTCTTCCAAAAAGACTTCCATAAATGAACTGCAATTAAAAATTAGTATAAACTTAAAAAGAATTATCGCATTGTAGATTGCATGTTTGAATGAAAATTTAGATTATTTTGAAATGACTTCTGTCGGGTCAATATCTTTATATCAAATGACATTTTCATTAATAAATTTGGACTCTTGTTGAGATAAAGGTAAACTATCCTCTGCATTGGTGCTCTAAATGATATAAATGCATTTATCAATGGTTGATTTAATTCCAATTTTGTTTGTTTTGAACTCCATAGTTAAGTTTGAAAGTATCTTTTGCATTGTAATTGATGTTTTGTTGTTTTTGTTTTTAAGTCCTCAGTGAAATGGCTTCTGGCAGCTTGGAGCTTGGGACCTGTGATGGTGAGCTTGTTCTGCACAAATAATGATATATATTTCCAAGTATGATATCTTTTCAATAGTCAGGGATAGGTCACTGGTAATTACCCTGCCTTCCAGCTTCATGTGTAGAATCAAACTTCCTGTGCTTCAGTGATAAATCATTTCTATATTTTGAAACCATCATCACTAACTGGTGACAACATGCATTAATCTTTGCAGGTGTGAAAATACCTTGCTAAAGGGGGGATCATTAACAACTTACAATTTACATCCATATTAGATTCAATACTTTTTTTTACAGAATTTTCTGTACCTGCCACTCCAATATCCGATGGTAAGATCATTAAATAAGTTGCTCTGGCCAGATGGTCCATCGTGTCTAAATTTGTCATGTTCTTAACTTATCGAGAACCGCTGCATGCCTTAATTTGTTTGGGGAGGTTAAAGTTTTTATATTTGCTCCTGACAACCTTCAAACAACTTGTCCCAAAGTGGCCCCTGAAGTTGCATGGGCTTATTGAGAGGGGCCCATAAATTTGCTCCTTATTTTGTGGACTATTGGAGCACTCTGGGATTAAACCCTAAAAGATATGTAATCTGTGTATCCTTTGTTAACATAAAGCTGTCCATTATGAGTACATTATCATTGATGATGTTAATTTGTCGTTAGTTCTGAAAAAATTGCATGAATATATTTTAAATCAAATGCACTTTTGCTGATGAATCATTTCATAAATGTTGTAGTATTATAGACATGCAAATCTCGAAAGTAAATCATAAAGATGCCCAAATTCCCTGTGGATTTTTTGGCATGATGTTCAACAGTACATTGATAAATGTGCATTATGAAAAATAATATTGTAATAGGTTATAGCTTTTATCTGTCATCCTGTCATATGTTATAATTTCAGTTCTGTCAGCAATGGCAAAACCAAACACACAAGCTAAGAAAAGTCCAAAAAGGAAAGCAGAAAACGTAAGTAGCTAAATATTCAAAAGCTTTGTTGACAATGTACTGGTGACAGTGGGGTATCTTTTGTGAACACTTAAATTCAATTTGTATGTTGTGAACACACAAATGAATCCCGAGGGCACTCGGGACACTCTTTTAAATTTTTTCATGAAACAATATTTTTATTGACCCTTTCTCAAGGCACTATATCAAGCCATTTTTACTCAAAGCATTCTCACAAAACTAAAAGAAAATTGTTATCTTTGCCATTCTTCAACCAAAACAGTTTGATGATAGTTTATTGATCTGTTATTATTTCAGCTGAGAAAAAGACTTCCTGTCAAAAGGGAAAAAGCTTCCAAAACTATGAAAGGTAAAACAAACTGTTCATTTATCATTAAAAATCTATGAATACGATATCATTAAATGAATGTCCAAAATATTAAACACAGAAAATACATCAATATTTACTGCTTAAAGGGACGTTACGTTTTTATCACAAAATTGATTACATATGGATCAGTGTTGCATCTAGGCAGCGTAATTGCGTAATTAACGCAGTTTTATTAACTAAAACGCATATTTTATTTTTCATGCGTCAGATGTTACGCAAAATCTTCCATATGTACGCATTTCCCTTGTAAGCAAGCGTCAGAATATTTTTTTTCATATTAAAAATCTACACACGAGTTGTGAACAAAATGAAACTCGCTAAAGATTGGAAAAGCCTGAATGTCTAAATTTAGAACTGACCTTCTCGGTCATTATTTAGAAGCAACAGCGATGGTGATTGGTCGAAAAATGATACGTCATTGGGTTCTAGTACTAAAGCAATACCGATTGGCTGACAAGTGTCACGTGACGCAGTGGAATGATCTCTTCAGCGATCGTGTTTCACGATGTCAACCTGCCATGTTACGAAGTTTTGATGGCTAAACTTTGAATATTTCGCAGTTTTATATCAACCTTTAGTGACCTAGCGATGTCTAATCCGAAAAAGAAGCGCATTACTGACTTTTTTACACAAATTACAGTAAGTAATTCTGCCGATGTGACAGTGACAATGAACGGTAATCCAACAGTGCCGATAGAAAGTGAAAATGGCATCGGTCTTGCGGCAGGCCTACCAAATGATGAAAACGATCAAAACGATCAAAACGATGTCTCAGATGATGATATTAATGACAATGTTGACAAACCAAAGCGTAAAATTGTACACAAATTTCGCCAAAGTTGGCTTGAAGAATTTAAGTGGTTAGACTACGACAACGACACAGGGGTCATGTCGTGCAAAGTGTGTATGCAATCTAATTTCAAGAACACATTGACCTTGGAATGTAAAAATTACAGAATCTCAACTCTGAAACGGCATATCCAACAAAGTGATCACCAAAAAGCATTGAAAAACCAGGTATTGAGAAAAAATCTTGATATTGCCGTTGATACTGCATTTGCTAAGAATACTGAGAGTATTGTGGCAGCAATGAAATGTGCATACTGGTTATGCCAGGAGGGTATCGCTACAATGAAATATGGTTCTCTTCTGTCACTTATGAAAAGCCAGGGTTGTAGTAATATTGAACAGTTGGGTGTTGGAAAAAATGCCACATACTCATCAAGAGAAACAGCAGATGAATTTCAACAAACATTTGCTGAAATAATTCAGGAAGATATTGACAGTCTTCTAAAAGAAAGTACATTTAAGTCAATCCTAATTGATGAAAGTACAGATCTGAATGTCACAAAGAAGCTTGTCATCTATGGTAGGTGTGTTATGGATGACATGGAACTTAGAAGCATGTTTCTAGGAAATGTTTCTATTGACAATTCTCGTGCAACAGCGGTTATTATTCATGACTGTCTGAAAAACTTTTTGAATGAAAGAGCTTTGACTGCGAGTGAGATTTCAGCTTTTGGATCTGATGGTGCCTCCGTCATGACGGGGAGAAAGGGAGGTGTAGCCACACTTCTACGAAATGAGAGCCCTCACATGATTAACATTCATTGTATGGCACACAGGTTAAACTTGTGTACATCAAAAGCAGCAGAATCTGTTCCGTTTGTGTGTAAAGTCTTTCAAAAGACATTAGTGGAACTGTTCTACTATTTCAAAAAATCATCATGCAGAGTTACTGAATTGAAAGACATTCAGAAAATTTTGAATGACCCCCAAGTGAAAGTGAAAGAGGTTCATGAGATTCGCTGGTTTGCGATGTACAATGCCCTGAATGCTGTTTACAAGTGCTGGAGGTCTCTTGTTTGTTATTTCAAAAACATTGAAAAGAAAACATCAAAAGAGGTGGAATTACACACAAACTTGACAGACTACAGATTTGTGTACACCATGCATGTTCTGATGGATGTGATCCCCAAGTTTACAGAACTAAGCTTAGTGTTTCAGAAAGTAAACTTAGATATAGCATGTGTCCAGCCAGCCGTTGATGGGTGTCTCAGCAGTCTGAAAGAGGCCAAAGCAGGGAAAACTTACTTTCAAGCATTGCTGAAAGATCAGCTGAAAGCTACAAAGAAAGATGAAGAGGTTCAGGTGAAGTACTGGGGTGAAAAGCTTCATGACTTTAATGTGAAAGAAGGAGAGGGCATCAGAAACACCTTTATTCAGACACTGGATGACAAGGTGAGAGCTAGATTTCCATCTCAGTGCACATCAGTTGCCACTGCCTTTTCAGTTCTTGGATTGAGAAGTCTGACATTTCTCACAGAAAATGAAGCAGAGGAGTATGGTAGGAAGGAGATACAGGTTCTTGTTGACCACTATGGAGAGGACAAACATGGACCAAATGATGTCATCAGCAAGGCAATCATTGATGGAAATGCTTGTGTCACAGAATGGTCTCTTGTCAAGAAAGTGATAAAGAAGGAGATGTACCCCAGAGACAACTTCCACACATTATGGAAATTGGTACATGAGCACCATTCTCTGATGTTTCCCAATCTTCTCACTCTGGCCAGACTTGCACTTGTAATGCCCCTTCAAACTGCGGACTGTGAGAGGGGGTTTAGCTGCCAAAACGATTTGCTTTCCCCTTCCAGAAATAGACTTTCAGGTGCAACCCTGAACAGACTGATGTTGATCAAATTGCAAGGCCTATCAGTGGAGAAGTTTGATTATAACAGGGCAGTTCAGAAATGGAAATCCAAGAAGGATCGAAAATTCTTCAAGTAGAGGGACAGGGAGACTGATCATTACCAGACTGTAAATATGTTACAAGTGTGTTCAAGTTACAAGTTACAAGTTATATGGATTCTGTTTTAAATTGACTTTCTGACTGAGGTTAAAGTTTTCTAAATGTGGTAAGTAGATTTCTCATCACTTTTAAAGCTCACAAACCACTACTTCTGTGTGTTATTCAAACTACTTAGATGATACCCATATATTTTTAGATGGTGGGTTGCATGATACCCACATTTTTTAAGTTGGTGGGTTGCATGACCCATGTTAAGGGAATCCTAGATGCAACACTGATGGATATGAACTCATATGCTGTTTCTACCCGCCAGATTTTATTTAACTTGCATATTTATATTGTAATGCATTATTCTCGATTATCATATCTAACCTAAACATATGAAATTTCTTTTTTTTTGTAGGGAAATGAAGACTAAAGAATCCATGTTTACCACTCATTTGATGACAAAATACAAATGATATGGATTTATATTTGATGATGTAACAATAGTATCATTTGGTGTACAATATTAACCAGATCAATGGTATCACCAATTTAACAATTATATGAGATGGCATTTCAGTTGAAACGGGTAATTGTGAAGATTTCTCCTTCACCTGTGAAGTATGTGTATGTATGTATGTGTATGTATGTATGTTTATGTATGTCTGTGGTTCTGATGTCTATGTTCTGAATGAGTGTATTTATGAAAGAATATTGACATATGTAAGGTAAACTTTTTCATCCTTTTATTAAAAATACTTTAACTTCATATATCTTGACATATTAGTCAAAATATCACTTTGATCTCCAGAGGCCTGGTGTTTGTAAGCTGTACTATTAATGTAAGTAATGACACTGTAATAAACTATATTATTTTCCCCTGTCACCAAGTGGAAGGGGAGTGTAGGTTTGGGCTCCACTCATGCGTTCATGCGTCCGGTTTTGCGGTCTGTCCGAGTTAAAGGGGACAACTTATCTCAGAAACTATTCAAGATAGGATAACCAAATTTGCTGTCTGTCTCAGGGTAGCAATACCTTGATGGCGTTTGAAAATCAGAACCGCAAAAATATTTTGCCCTTGTTCCGTGTTTTTTTTTTTTTTGGTCTCTGTTCGAAGGTATTGACAAAGGGGACAACTGTTCTCAGAAACTATTTAAGATAGGTAAACCTAACTTGCTGTGTGTCTTCATGATATCATTCGAAAATGAGATGTATGCAATTACTTATGACAGAGTTATTTTTTAAATAAAACTGTTCAGAAATGTGTTGTGTTTTTGTTATGACCTGTTATGACAAGGATACACTTTTTGAGTCTGGTAGTCTATTTGGGATCACATCATTTCCGGAGCATAACTTGGAAAACTGCTACATATGAAATATCAAATATTAGAGTGGTGAGAGACTAAAATGACTAGTGTTGTTTATTCACCAGGCTGTTAAAATTGGTACCTGAAAATGTATGTATCTTATTCGACCTAATAAGGCCACTTCAGTGGTCTTTATTTTTTGATTTTCGTTCATACCACTTTAATAAGCGTGTAAATGTGTATACCAATATCGGACTCAAAATGATGTACCCTGAAGAGATGTGGTTAGCGCTTCAAAGTAGCCTTGAAAGTACAATTCCTTCAGGGTAATGATGTTGGTAGCACTTTGAGCAGGTTCTAGCATCTTGAAATAGTGCGATATAAGTATCCTGATTATTTTTATTATTAAATCATTCCACTGTCATAGTTCATTTTGTACCAAACTGTGTATACTAATATCGGAATCAAAATAATGTGCCATGAAACAGGTTTTTACATTTTCCAACACACATCTGTCCTTAATACAAATATGTTGAATGGGTAATGATTATCATACTTCTCCACGCACAATTAACCAACTGGTATATATTACATATGTAAAGATTTTCCTTTAATGGACCCAATGGAAAAATAAATTTACTAGAAAATGAATATAATTTCATATTTCATGTAAACTTCTATCACATCTGGCCTTATAAATAAAGATTAACCAAAATAAATACTACATATACCAGATATGGTAAGAACTTGCATATTTCCACCACAAATACGACCTTTACTGTATACCTCTTCGCCGTAAGACATAATAAACTAAGAAGAGATAAAAAAAAATCAGAAAACGATGTGTAAAGAATTACTTGATTTTTTAACGATCGACCTCTACTTTTTTAAGAATTGCACGTTTTGCCTAGTATGAAATAGGTGACCATTAAAATTTTGTAAACATAATTCAAATGTAACCCCCCTCATTACATTACTTGTAGAAATTAGACATTTACTATATCTGATATCATTTACCATCTTAAAAATATATATAGCTTATGAAATTCGACAATTCCGCAATATCCTTACATTTTTCTTTACAATATTGGTAGGGTTTTGCATTTTTCATCCACAAATACGACTATTTCTGAGGACATTTTCCATCTTAAGATGTAGATTTATCATCTGAAATGCGACAATTCCCACATATCTTTACAATATTTGTAGGGATTTGTATTTTCCATCAACAAATGCGACTGTCACAATATCTGATATCGTTTTCCATCTTAAGATGTAGATTTAGCCAATAAAATGCGACAATTCCCACATATCTATACAATATTTGTAGGGATTTGCATTTTCCATCAACAAATGCGACTGTCACAATATCTGATATCATTTTCCATCTTAAGATGTAGATTTAGCCAATGAAATGCGACAATTCCCACATATCTTTACAATATTTGTAGGGATTTGCATTTTCCATCAACATTGCGACTTTTACAATATCTGACATAATTTCCATCTTAAGATGTAGATTTAGCCAATGAAATGCGAAAATTCCCACATATCTATACAATAATTGTAGGGATTTGCTTTTTCCATCAACAAATGCGACTGTCACAATATCTGACATCATTTTCCATCTTAAGAAATAAATTTAGCCTATGAAATACCGAGATATCTTTAAATTATTTTTAGAGATTTGCTTTTTCCACTTACAAATGCGACTTTCACAATATCTGACATCATTTTCCATCTTCTTAAGATGTAGATTTACCATCTGAAATGAGACAATTCCCACATATCTTTACATTCTTTTTAGGGATTTGCATTTTCCATCAACAAATGCGACTGTCACAATATCTGATATCGTTTTCCATCTTAAGATGTAGATTTAGCCAATGAATTGCGACAATTCCCACATATCTTTACAATATTTGTAGGGATTTGCATTTTCCATCAACAAATGCGACTGTCACAATATCTGATATCATTTTCCATCTTAAGATGTAGATTTAGCCAATGAAATGCGACAATTCCCACATATCTTTACAATATTTGTAGGGATTTGCATTTTCCATCAACAAATGCGACTTTTACAATATCTGACATAATTTCCTTCTTAAGATGTAGATTTAGCCAATGAAATGCGAAAATTCCCACATATCTATACAATAATTGTAGGGATTTGCTTTTTCCATCAACAAATGCGACTTTTACTATTTCTGACATCATTTTCCATCTTAAGAAATAAATTTAGCCTATGAAATACCGAGATATCTTTAAATTATTTTTAGAGATTTGCTTTTTCCACTTACAAATGCGACTTTCACAATATCTGACATCATTTTCCATCTTCTTAAGATGTAGATTTATCATCTGAAATGCGACAATTCCCACATATCTTTACAATATTTGTAGGGATTTGTATTTTCCATCAACAAATGCGACTGTCACAATATCTGATATCGTTTTCCATCTTAAGATGTAGATTTAGCCAATAAAATGCGACAATTCCCACATATCTATACAATATTTGTAGGGATTTGCATTTTCCATCAACAAATGCGACTGTCACAATATCTGATATCATTTTCCATCTTAAGATGAAGATTTAGCCTATGAAATGCGACAATTCCCACATATCTATACAATATTTGTAGGGATTTGTATTTTCCACCCACGAATGCGACTTTTACTATTTCTGATATCATTTTCCATCTTAAAAATATATATAGCTTATGAAATTCGACAATTCCGAAATATCCTTACATTTTTCTTTACAATATTGGTAGGGATTTGTATTTTCCACCCACGAATGCGACTTTTACTATTTCTGACATCATTTTCCATCTTAAAATGTAGATTTATCATGTGAAATGCGACAATTCCCACATTTCTTTACATTCTTCGTAGAGATTTGCTTTTTCCATCAACAAATGCGACTTTTACTATATCTGACATCATTTACCATCTTAACAAATAGATATAGCCTATGAAATGCGACAATACCGAGATATCTTTAAAGTAGTTTTAGAGATTTGCTTTTTCCACTTACTAATGCGACTTTTGATATATCTGACATCATTTACCATCTTAAGATGTAGATTTATCATGTGAAATGCGACAATTCCCATGTAAAGACTTTTACTATATCTGACATCATTTACCATCTTAAGAAATAAATTTAGCCTATGAAATGCGTCAATACCGAGATATCTTTAAATCATTTTTACAGATTTGCTTTATCCACTTCCAAATGCGGCTTTTGATATCATTTTCCATCTAAAGATGTAGAATTATCATGTGAAATGCGACATTTCCCACATATCTTTACATTCTTCATAGGGCTTTGCATGTTGATCAACAAATGCGATTTTCACAATATCTGACATTATTTACCATCTCAAGAAATAGATATTGCCTATGAAATGCGACAAAACCGAGATATCCTTACATTTTAATAAGGAATTCTCATTTTTCATCCCCAAATGAGGCCTTTATTATCTCTGACATCATTTTCCTTCTTATGATGTAGATTTAGAATATGAAGTGCGACAATTCCCAGATATCTTTGATTCTTTGTAGAGATTTGCTTATTTCATCCACAAATGCGACTTTTCTGTATCTGATATCAACTACCTCTTTTAAATGCAGATTTACCAAATGCAATCGGAAACAGTGGAATAACACGACTTATGATTTTGCAATATAAAAGAGTAATTCTAAATTTGTGTTGCATCAGACACATTAATAAAAGTATTTAGATGGTCGACCACACTTTTAAGGCTCTTTTAAGGTCAAGTTTCCTTATTCCAAGCTTTTTGCAGGTCGTACAAACCCTGAAATTAATCATATATCGCCCTTGCGCAAAAACACATAATACAGAAAGCAGGTTTGACTACTTTTGTGATCAACTATTTTTTTAACAAAAAAACAAAAACAAAACGAATTGTGATGTTAAATTATTATTTATTCAATATTGACTGACTGACTTGGTATATTTTCAATGAAACTTCCTCGAATACAACCCTGGGGTTCTATTTCACTCAGCAACCTCTTGCCCCCGTGGTTGTAATCCAGGCCCGGGTTCTAATTGAGGCCGGGTTCTATTTGTTCAGACCTGACAAGGCAATACAAAATCTACTGAAAGAGTGAGAAATTGGCATTCTATATCTCAAAACTTTCCATCTGGAAATCATAGGAAGATTATTTTATCATTGAGAACACAACAACTCGGGTACAACTGTACAAAGAGATGTTAATATCATTAATTGACAGTTTGTCCTGGTTTTCAGTTGTTATGCAAGACCCGGGTTATATTCGAGACCCGGCTGATATTCGAGGCTAGGGTTGTAAAAAAATAGCACAAAAACTTTTCTATTATCGTGTTTACAGTGAATTTTGTAGTGATTTTATAACTCATGACCTTTACCTTTGACCTTTAAAGTGAATATGTTATAATAATTCCCCAGAGGTGTAAACACTAACTCATGTTTATGAGTTCTGAAAAGCTTAATGGGATAACGTGATACCCAAATTAGGTTAACGTTGCAATAACTCATATCTCACGACCTTGACATGTCAAAATAGTTCTCCCATAGTATAGGTAGTACGTTATGAATTAGAGTTCTGAAAAAGTTAGTGGTAAAAAGTTATAGCCAGTAGAACGAGTGAAGTGGCAGTGGCAGCGGTGGAAACTTGTTAATAATAATAATCACAAATATATTTCACTTTTAACTTTGGAGTATATGAACGTCTGATTTAGATCTTAAATAGTGCTACAAGGTAGGTCACTATAGTTCACTACCCAAATATATTCAGTATAGTAATCATAGCCGTTTTTGAAAGCCACTTTTAATTGAAACCTTAGATTGACCTTGAGACAAATCAGTGAATGTGTAACTGGGGACAAGCCCCTTTTGTCAAGTTATAAACAGAATCATTGCCACTTGCCTCTACTGTAACAATATCAAATGAAAATAGAAAATAGAAAACATCAGTGATTAATCTACAAATAAGATCTGCCGAGTTCAGGGACTCGCAAGCACTTTCTTAATGAGTCCTTGCAGGTTTTTAATAAGTTCTACAACGTGTTCGCAAAAGCTACATGGAAAAAACCTTGCATCCCAACACTCACAGTTTTTACAAGTCTTTTCAAACTTTTGTGAGTATTTGATGCAGGACTCGGGGTAAATTTATCACTGATAGATGCAAATCAGAAAAATAGGTTAATAAATGTTAAGTCTGTCATAAAAAACTACATATGATATGATTTATTATATTGCTGTGATTCATCTGTGGAAGTTTGAGGTGTTTATTGTCATTGAACTCGAGGAAATTAAGAAAATATTGCTATATAGGGATCAACATTAATCATCGCACTCATCACTTTCACTGTCACAATCTTCACAGAAGAGGATAGTAGTTTCATTTGAAACTGAAAGTTCATTGACCCGACTCTCCACTGCCGAGGTATCAATGATGTTTCCTACTTCTCTAATTATATCCCTCAGCACACCTATCCTGCTGAAGATGTGCTGCTTAATCAGAGCCTGGGAACCAAGCAAATGCTGTGGAGTTGATCCTAGTAGAGACTGGACCTGAAAGTGATCCAGGAACACCAGTGATGACAAATGGTGTTGGATCACTCTGTCCAGCTCCACTTTCACCAGCGCCTGCTCTTCTTGCGCTCTACAAAGTCTGCAGTACAAATCTACTGCTTGTCTGTGAGTCTTTGAGTTGCAACTCTTCAATGCCGTCCAAATGTTGGAGTCCAAGGATTTGACCTCAGCTGAAGAAATCTCTAAAGGATAGGGAGTAGCCACTCTTGGCAAGTTGTTGAATGCTTTCACAGCATCACCTATCCTCTGGTTGATATTCTTCAGCTGTCTGTTCAGCCTGCTGGCTACAGTTTGTCCATCTGAAAGTATACATTAGGTGGGATCATGTACTCGATTATTCATGAGGTAATGACACAGAAGACATTTTCAAATGCAAGACTTCTTTGTTCAATTTGGCCAAAAGAATTTCATTCAATGTAATGAACTGGGTTTTTCAAAAATAAGAATCAAACATTATCGATGATGGAAATTATTTTGAAGAATTATTTGAAATAGCTCTTGAATTGACATCTGACCAAATTAAAAGATTTTACAAAAAACCTTTTTTGGTAGAAAGGAATATTGCCGAATTTGAAAATCACCTAAATTGGTGTTTGTATGTTCAACATATGAATATGGGAAATGTTATATTTCAACCTGCATATTTCTTTATAGCTTCCTTGAGGCACATGTGTTCATATGCCATCACTTGAAGTTGTCTGGCTTTCTCCTCTTTGGCTGAGGCAACTGCTGCTGGTAGAAAGCTATTGTATGTGACCGAGTCAACACTCCAGCGTTCAATCTTGTGCTTCCTCTCAACCAGAGCCATACTCTTTTCAATCCTAAAATAGATCATATCATTATGCACATGCACACTTAAATCAAGAAGTATTTCAAATGTATATCAAAATTATTATGTAGTTAGCTCAATCTGTGAAAGCTGCAAATACGGAGTAGACTGGATATAGTGGATATTCCAATTGCCTGGAAAGAAATTTACTATGAATCATCTCACAGTTTCTCCAGAAACCATTTTTCAATTCGCAGATTTGGGTGATTTTTATGAAATAAACATTTCAATAATCAAACATCTATTATTGATCACACCTGGTTTTGTGTTATCAAAACAAAACTTAACAAAGTATCTTCTATGCACTATTACAATTAGGTTGAAAATCTAGTTTTTGTTCTGTCATATGCATGATGAGTATTTACAAAAGCATTGGACAAACCATGTGGAACACCTACTTGGTAATTTCACTTAAAATCTGTTCCTTCTTTGCTTCATCATCATCAACTTTTTGTTCTTCTTGTCTATGAAAAATAAAATATAACAAGAAGTTAAGTAACAATGAAACAGACACACTGTCGCTGTGCCACAAAGAGTAAGTACTTAATTTCCATTAACACTATTGCAATGTAGATAGCAATGGTGATATGCAACTCCGTTATATTGAAATTATTTATGATAATGACATCGAAATTCTAAAACAAAGTTCTATTTCAAATGATATTTTAAATATGATAGTTACCTGAGGTAAAAGTGTTCATACACCTTCAGTGAATAAGTCTCTTTCCATTTGTCATCTAAGATGGAAAAAAAGATACTTTTAAACTCAAGAATGACAAATATATATCCATTTTGAAATATTTAAATTTTTCTGTATAACTGTGACAGATATTCTAAACGCCCTTCTCCCAACAGTTTTTGTTTGGGTGTTTAATAATTCCAATATTTTGTAAAGTATTAGTAGAATTATTCAATTCTTTTCAATTTCATCAAATGACAATAATGTATTATACTTTATTTATTTACATATTTTCTATTTCTAATGCTAAATTCAAATTGCTAGTTCTGTCACTAACTCTTATAGTAACAATAAGTCTTCTTTAAAGTGTTCATGCAATTGATCATTTATATTATATTTTTCCAATAAATAATTAATATTCATAATACCTCTTCTCAACTGCGATCTCTTCTTCGCAGTCACAAATTCCTCTTCACTTTTCTTCCATTCCTCGAATTCCTCTGAATCTAATAATGATAAAAGTAACAAAATTTGTACCATGCATTAATAGCATAGAAATAAGGAAATGAAATCAATCTGAGATAGTTTATGTTCTATTTGCTTTCTTCTATCAAGCTTCATTATCAAAAGTAGTATAACATGATTTAATACATAAACACACCTGTATTGGGAGCAATGACTGCTAATTGTGAGGCAAACACTTTTTCTGACTCAACAGCTTTCACAAGCTTTTGGCACAAAGATGGCACTGAAAATGTAAAACAATAAAGTTAAAAATTAAGATTATATATTCAATCTCATGTCACTTAAATCAAGATTAGGAATAAATGACAATGGCGTATGAATTAATGAATTATTAGTCATTTATTAAGTGGCTTTTAAAATGGATGAATCTGATTTCAAGTAACAAAATATCTTCTGAGTAGAAATTTGATCAGTTTCTTCTAGATCAATCCTCAAAAATTCATGTTTCTTATTTTGTATAAATTCACCAAATGATGTTAGTTATGAAGCTGTTGTATTATGGACAAGTTACAAAGCACACCTACCCATTTTCCTTCTTAACTTCTCGCTGAAATGCATTAAACCATCAACTAGGAGATCTGTTCGATGGTCACTCTGCATTTCTTTCGTGATTTTCTTAAATCTGCGCAAGAAGGACCAAAGACGCTCCATTGTTTCACCGTCAGTAAAGCCAGCTCCTTGGATCCTTCTTGGACTGTAGAGAACCTATTACAATGACAGTGATAATTAAATTCTGATTTTCGAAATAGAAAAAAATATCTTTATTTAGATATGGAAATCAATGCATAAGTAAACGCTCTGTTCATCAGTATGAGGCTGGATTTCATCATTCGTTTTCAAATGAAATACACGCTATCCTTACATTACACAATCTTTATATGCTACTATATATATACTACACCGGATTCGACTTAATAACCGCTCACTCCCCAATAAGCGCCAACCCACCACGTTTTTGACTGAACAATATGCGTCCTGATTTAGCGCCCACCTCTCAACATTGCTTACCTTGCATGCTGATTCATTGAAGAAGGTTTTTCAGTCTTGCAATAAGTCTTTTACTTCCACTAAAGTGAAGAATACAGGGTATTTCAAGACCCCCAGCCACCATCGAATGTCTATGTTTCAGTCACTTCACATTCGATGTGTCCGCCATGTTTGAGAAAACACGAAAATGTCTTGCTCAACTCTTTTGGCAAATGTCCCACACTTAATGATGACCTAATCACACTAAATGCAAATTGATCATGAACGTTATTTTCCTCCCTTTTGGTTTTCAGTCTGTTTTAATTAACGCCTCCTTTTACCAATTTTTTAAACGCCCCAGGCGCATATCATGTTGAATACGGTATATACTATTGCTCTCAATATCATAAAGTTTCAAGGCTGATGTACTTCAATATTTGACCATCCATATGTCATCAGTTGCTTTTTATGCCCTATGCAAATTTTTATGTCTTAAGCACTGCTGGAATAATGGTACAATGAGTGTATAAGCAGTTCTGCTGTTATTTAAGGCAAAACACTTTTTTCCTAACTGAAATAACAACCAAGGACTTACCTTCACAAATATATCTGATATTTTTCTGATTTAATATACTGAGCAAAAAAGTTAAAGACCACTAAATCTATGTTGAAATTCAAAATCATTTTTGGAGCTTTTTATGTTTTAAAAATGGCAATCTTTCACCACCTTCTTCGTATGATTTGTTGAAGGATATCTTAATGATTGGGCTAAGGTTACTTTTCCTTTATTCTTTGGAAACATCTCATATTCTTTCCAAACTTAGCAAGGCACTTGTTGATACACAAGCTGGGTATACACCCTGTTGGGCCAGGTTTCAGAAAATGTCAATGTCAGACTCAAACACGGTAAGTATCTTTCTGATAAAACTTGTTTGCATGTTTATTTTGGGACGATTATTTTTCTGTCCATAAGGTTTATCAACACATTACAAAAAAAGTATTTTTTTTAAATAAAAAAAATTCAATGGTCCTAAACGTTTTTGGCTCAGTATATGTCCCAATTTAATCCTTACTTGACATGCCATCTGATGTCCAAAACAGTGGAAAACAGGGATGCCAAAGGTTACATCCTTCAGTATTGAGTCATTTGAACTTTTCTAAAACAGAGGGAAAAGTAGAAGAACTTTATAATTATGTTAAGCACTTCTCGGATTATTTTTTCCAATGCAGAAGAATATAGTTGTTACAAAGAAAACATATAATACTACAAATGCTTCTACACAATGTTGTGGATGAAATGGTTTTAAAAATTATCATAATAAGTATAGAAGGCACCCAATTTCTTAATATACAAATTATGTTACCAATTATATGATATTCATAAAACTACATTTGTCTTCCTGTCTTCTTCGGCAAAATATTAAAACTAATGCTTGACTAAATAGCTTTAACTATAATGGCATGTTGTTCATAATCAGAAATTTGATTTTAATGTTTTTATCTTCGCTTTTATAAATCTGTTGACCAAAATGTTCATTTCTTTCATTTCATCTTAAAGATGATATATCATATAATTTGACATTAAGTCCCCTAACAAATATCTAAACGCGTGTGTCCATTTAAACTAAAAGGATTACAAATAGACATACAAGATTTGAGAGACCTCCAATTTTTAGGGGATTGATATTCTTTATAGTATAGAAGAGCAAGGAAGTTAGCAAATATTGCACTTCATACATGCAAGCCAATATGCTCTTGTATAGTGGTGCAGCAGCACATAAACACTAATATTTATAAAATATATTTACCTGAAGATGGGAGGTTAGCTTGCATGCTATGTCATACAAAACTATCATATTTTTGTCAGTTTCTTGCAGATACTTCAGTAGATAAACAGCATTTGCCAACCTAAAAAGTAAATACAAGCAGTGGATAATGGTGAATAAACATCCCTTTAAGATTAAATAAAATCACTATAAAAAATTTGATAATAAAGATACAACGATAATTTAAAAAAATGTAGTTAGTTTAAATTTTGATTGAAAGTGAAATGTGTTAAGGTGTACCTTTCGCCATGTTTTAAATTGAAGAATGCTTTAGGATATTCATGCCTACAGCAGGCTCCGAATACACCAGTCTCTTCAAGTTTGTTGTTCTTATTTTTAGACCTCAGTTCTGAACCAGCTTGAAATTCAGAACATCCCTGAAAAAAGGTAATCATTCAAGGAAAGCATTAAACAGTGGTTGTACATGTAGGTGTCATTACATTCAATTTATTAATACATTTCAGGAGTACTACTTAAAATAAATGCTTATTGATTATTATTTTGTGATGTGGTAACATGAATTTCTCATGACTTAAAAGTATTGAGCCCCTTAAATAATGTTATTATATATTTTGTTTGTTTCACAATCCTCTACCAAATAAATGTCATAACATTGTGAAAATTGTAAAACTGAAAGTTCATACTCAATTGACCTGAACAAAAATCTTTCTTTAGAAAAAGTACTCTTAAATGTATTACCTTTTCAGTATTTTTGGCCTGATAGTTTTCAACAAACTCGTCAACCTTGTTCTGGTCCAAGAAGAAGTGCCCAGAGTGAAAGGGCTCTTTCACTGAAGTGCCGGCAGCTTTCCTCCGAACCAAACCAAAGTTGGCATCAAAAGAGTAGATGGTTTTCTCATCCTGTCGATATATAAATTGTGATTAATGACAATGCATTACCTAACATTCGAAAATAGAGAATCTAGTCGAATTGTCTTCTGATTTTAAAAAGAAGGAATATATATTCAACTGTGATCACCATCATGTTGTCATGGCATTTTTACATTATCACTTTCTCATCACTACTCTGACATTTGTTTTGGCCTGGTGAGAAAATTTGGTTGTAGCATTATCTAAAATTGATTTATTACTTGATCTCACACAAGTTATATCCACTGTGGGAGCCAGTTTGTGATGATGAAATCAGCTACACATATGTATGTTTTCTGTTAGCCTACCTGGTCTGTAGGGCATGCTGGACACTTGGTCCCATCATCGAAGTCAGGACAGAGGTGATGTAGGTGAATTGTTGTGTACATATATCGCCTGTACATCTCGAAGCATTCCCCTGTCACGCACCGATATAACTCTTTAATGATCTGCAGTAACAGAAAATAGCTTTCTTTAATAAATTCAGGAACCTTTCGATATAGTCACAATTTTTGCTGGAGATATAACTGATATATATATGTATGAATCAGATTCATTCATAACCATTATTCAAAAAGAATTGTTATTATATCAAATCTGACTTAAATGGTATCAATTGATACACATTGTACTAAGTGTGTCAAAACTTGATGTGTCATGATAACCTACCATGATATTTTGAATCTTATCAATATTCTTCCACCTCAGTGCTTCAAAGAAACTTCTGATGCTGAGTTGACACTCAACAACAAGTAGCCGTAGAGTTTCCATAACACTGAAGTGAATAGCCACTGCAGGATTTGATGGAGTACACGGCCAAAATGAATGTCGAACTAAAGTTGCAATCTCTGGTTCACACTTGCAGAAATTGAAATTCACCCTGGTCTGAAATCCTAAAAAATATACATGTGCAATTCTTTGTCTTTCTAAACACAATATAAATAAAACAAGGTTTAGCATTTTATCAATTCATTGATTATTAATGAATGATTATTAAAAACTAGGATTCTTAAACTCTACAACACAAGGGACATATGCAAAGTGCACAAACATTTTCACCCTATGATTAGATTCTTCTTTAATTCTTTTTAACTGATGTTATCATATACATTGTCTTCTCTTCTTAACAGGGTACTAAATTGCTCTGCTTTTGAAGAAACGACATTATTAACATACCTTCATTGTTGACCACAACTACACTCTTCAAGTAAGACGTAGGGCAGTGATAATGGTCAGTCCTCATAACAACTGGCTCCTCAGCCTGTACCAGTGGCTTAAAAGTATTATCCTGAAACAAATATCATAATAGTTGTAACTCTTTTCTCTTTGGATGCATTATTCTAGTATTGTTCCATTAAAGATCAAAGGCGCCACCCACTCTTCATACTACAATAAAGCAGCGTTTATGTGTGACGTTACGATCTAATGGCTCATGACATCAATAACAATCGGCAATGACGTCACTAGCCCTAGCCCTAATGTGACATCACCACACTGAGAGTTTAAGAGTAGTGCAGTGAATATACATTTTTCACAGAATAGAAATGAAAAATGATTTTGGATGATAAATAGAATCTCACCCTCGTGTCTTCTGATATAAAAAATATCAACTCTCGTTGATAAAAGTAAAAATATCCTCAGCAAGCCTCGGATATTTGTCACTTTTATCAACTCGTGTTGATAGACTTGATATCAGAAGACACTTAGGTGATATTCTCTATTTATCAAAGATGAGAAATTACAGCAGTACAATTGGGTACCTGGTTTGGAAGTTAAGGCAATAAGGAAGATAACCATAAAAGCCCCACAAGTGGCAGCTCTGTTGCATACTCCTCTTGAGTTGAGAAAAAAAGGAGAGATATTTGTGCTTACATTGGGGTAATAAGGTGTGTAGTGCTTTGAGTATGGCCCTTTGTGTTATGGAAATTATGGCATTATAAGTATTCTCTTTTTCATTGTGTGGCGTTCGAATAAAAAGAGGATAATGTCTTTTCATGACGGATGACTATTCACATGTTTATCCCACCAAACAAGTTAAAATGTTGTTATAAGTGCATTTCAAACTTTCTGTCCAAAAGAGCTATTGCTTGTGTGATATAATGCGTTATCTCTTAGTCATATAAATATATTGATTTAGCTGTAGATTATGAAAAATGCACAAATATCAGCAAGTTATGATTCCTAATGTAATGAAATCACAATTTTAATGATATCATGGAGCTGCAGTGTACTGGTACACCAGTGTTTTGATACATCTTACTTTATTCATTGAATATTTTCTTACCTCATCATGCCAAAAAAGTGGTTTGTGAAGGATGTTGAAACTGTGATGTTGAAAATGGCAAGTTGAACACATGTAAGTGTGTGGGAAACAGTCCCTGCACATCAAAATGGCCTTGTCTTCCTTTCCACAACCCATACAAATGAAGCTAGGAGGAAACTCCATCTCTGTGGAAGCCTTCAAAACAGAGTCAAAGTGAAGGTCCCAAGCAGTAGTTGTCTTCTCTTTCCTCTCCTGATGCATGTCTCTTGATGGGACTTGGTCATCAGTAACCACTATGCTTTCAGTGAACTGAAATATATTTAGTGACTTAGTATTGGTCCAGATAGGAAACTGATAATACAAATGACAGTACTTGAAACAATTGAATAATAATTATTCAATTGTTTCAAGTTCTATATATATATATATATATATATATATATATATATGATCAAACTGATTTTCCATTTATTTTTTTCTTTCTTTCTTCCACTAAATCTTTCCATAAAATCTTTCATTTAATTTTTATGGAATAAAGTATACAGCCGTGTAGGGTACAGATATGCGGAGTGTAAAGATACGCACTCACACTTAAGTTAACCTAGTAATTCCATATTTTGAGTTAAGCTTGTAATATTTTGTTGACTTTACATCCTTTAGAAATTTAGAGGACATTAAAAAGTTTTAAACTGCATAAAAGGAGTAAGATATTGAAAAGTGGCACAAAACTGTGACATGTTAGTACAAACTGAGAGAATTAACAAATTATTCGTCATCAAATATTTTCTCTTTTCACATACCAAATGTCAACAAATCATTGTTCCTACAATCAATTTGTACTTCTGGTTTTTAACTCTATAAATATCATAAATTTGAAAATGTTAGGTGTATTCAAAACTTGCATGCATATTTTTAGCCTACACTTCCAGACCTCCACAAAATAAGGGGTAGTCGTTTGAAAACTTTGACTGCCTTGCGACTTACTTATGCAAAAGAAATTCCAAAGGATTGTTCTACATTCGAATTGTAAATTAAAGCCTTAACTTTCACAAAGACAAACGTTTTTCACATATCTTCATAATCTTTTATTTTCCTGTCATGACTGGTCATTTAGGCCTTTTTCTCAGATGCTTATCTTTACCCACAATCACTGTTACACTAATGTCAAATTATTAACACATCACCTGTTCATCTATGACTGCTGAATAAAATTTACTGAAAATTACAATTCAAGTAAATACTGTTTTAAAAATATTTGTATTTAGTAGATAGTTTTTCTGGGCGTTTTTTTTTACAAGCATACCTCTAGTTCTGCACTTGTTGACGTTGCAGCTGTTGGTGGATCACTCATAGACCTGCCCATTGGAACATGCTTCACATATCTTTTCCCATTCAGTTGATAGTGACACTTAATGGTTGGCAACTTCCTTTTTCTGTAACTCCTCTGAAAAAAATTAATAATCAAATTAAATATTGGTTTCTATGTGAATTTAAAGTAGATACTCTCATCTAAAAGGTTTTACGCCTTGAACAGCAGTAGAAGATAAAAAAAGAGCCCAGAATAGGAGCCCAGTTCACCAATTCTTTTTTCAAATGAAGTCCCGGCTATTACTAATACTACCCCAAATGAATTGAAGACTCGAGGGGTACATTGATCAATGAAAGTGTTATGCCTATTGTTGTCTGAACTCCGAATTATCAATTACGTTTATAGAGTCACGGCTGTGTCCATCTAATTGGGGCTCGTGTCCAGCTAATGAGTAGCCTACATATTAGGCTACCCCACTCGGGCTAGAGAGGGTACTTCCAAGGGTCAGAGTGCCAAAGCGATGGCACTTTTCCTAGTTTAGCACTTGCCTACTTAATAGTATGATAGACCTTTTACACGATGAAGTGGATTATTAATTATTATACTCACATAAGGCATTGCTGATGGAGTGTAGGTAAATATTTCGGTAGGTTTCAGTTGGATTTCCAAAATTTGGCGCTCCAACCATAAAGGAACCGGATGATTGAAATTGTGGAATTGGTAATGTAAGGAACCGAAATCGGATTTGGTCGGATAACAATTAAAACTAAGATTATGATACGAAGAGTATAACAATTTGATTACATTTACAAACATTTCAGTCGATTTCAAAATAATTTTAAAAAAATTCAGCTTTTACTGAGGATTTTACTTATTCTATTGATTATTATTAAAGTTATCGTCACAACAGCTAACTTTAAATATGTATGTATAGGCTTACTGTAAACTACGGAAAAAACGGCGATACACGTCTACTTGCCCTGACAAACTGTTATTATACAGACCTCTTACTTATTATTGAAATATTTTGTTAAGAATATGGAATATATTCACAATTGTCCTATTAGTTGGGATGTTTGTTCAAGACTATTTTAAAGTAAGTATATAACTTTAAAATCAGGTAATTTTAAGGGATTAAAATACATCCTCGGCGAAACAAAAAAGTTTTTTCAGATGTGACGCCTCCAAGATAATGGCACCAACTACAGTTTGAATATGAGAGTCTATGAGCAGAACTTTTATATAAAAAAACCCCATAGAAATACACTCATGGCAAAAATGGTTGTCACCCCCAGACTGAGAACGCTACGTCAAGTTTAACTGAGTGTTGACAAATAATCAAACATGCAATAACTGTCAGAATGATTTGTGTGATTGGGAAAAACATTCGTAAAACATACCAGCTTGTATTTTGGTCTTGTGCTGGCCAATTTAAGAAATTCTACTAGGATATGTATGGTCCCTGTGAAAAAGGGCAATTTTTTACAGTATCCATATAGTATCAATTGGATGGGTATCAATAAAACAAATTACATTTTCAAGTTCAATTGTCGGTTTTATTTCATTCTGCAGTCATGTATGAGTATATTTACAAGCCTAATATCGGGTAGCACCGCCTCTGGAATTTTCAAGGGCGATAATTCGGGCAGGCATACTGTCTATCAGTGTGTTGATGTTTGCAACAGCCAAATTGTTCCATTCATTCACAAGAGCAGCCCGCAATTGCTGTAAATTTGCAGGAGCAGGGTCCAGTCTTCTAATTGCACGGTCAAGCTGATCCCAAGCATGTTCTATCGGATTCATATCCGGACTTTTTGAAGGCCAGGGCAATCTTGTTACTCCTTGTGCCTGAATGAAACCGTTCACTGTACGTGCACGATGGGCTGGTGCATTATCGTCCTGCAACAGGAAGTTGTTGCCATACACTCTTCTTGCATGTGGGAGGCAAACGGTTTCAAGAAGACGTCTGTACGACCTCTGGTTGACGTTTCCTTGAAGGACGACAAGATCCGTTTTACCGTTATGGTGTATTCCTGCCCATACGTGTACAGAACCGCCACCGTGGGCAACCTGATGCTGCAGACAGTCGTCATTGAGCCTTTCCCCACGTAAACGTCGCACTCTCATTCTCCTGTCCACCTTATGCAGTAGGAAACGAGACTCGTCAGTAAATATGACGTGACGCCAATGTCCAAGTTGGATTCTGCGGTGCTGCTGCGCCCAAGCAAGCCGTGCCCTGCGGTTGGCCAGTGTCAAGAATGGTTTGATGGCAGGTCTTCTTGCCTTATATCCATGCTGGAGCAACCTGTTCACTACAGTTCTCCGGCAAATGGGCGTATTAATATGAGCCCCCCATCTCTGTGCAAGAGTCAAAGACGAAAGACGTCTATGACGTCGGGTCAAACGAAGAAGAATTCTATCCTGACGAACCGTAGTTTTCTTGGGACGGCCTGAAGACTTATTCGGAACAACATTTCCCTGTATGGCGTGCAGTCTTTTAATCCTTTGAACAGTTCTAACACTGACGTTACATGCTGCAGCAATGACACGATTCGAAGCGCCACCACGACTCATGCCAATGATTTCATGTCTGATTCCTGGTGGAGTGGGACCAGGCATGGTCTATGCTTTTCAGAAACTATAGTCGTGAAGCTGTATCTTATGAAAGAGGTCTATAGTAATCGATGGAAATGACAAACCTAAGGAGACAAATTTCCATCATTTCAATGAAATGCACGTGGTCTACATGAAACCGCTGACACTGTTCATTGTAAAGTGTGAGTTAATGTAACTTCATGCCTGTAATGACATTTCCATGGAAAACCAACATTGCCATGCATACAATGTGATATAAACTCCAATTTAATTAAATATTAGGGGGTGACAAAAATTTTTGCCATGAGTGTATATATTATATGATTCAAGTATCTAAATAATAATTGATATGTTATAAAGTACATCTTTCGATGCTAAAATCAATGAAGAAATATATGATAGTGTGTGATTATTTGAGCTACGATACAAAATAAACTTGAATAACTCCCGAATTATTAAAAATTAGGTCGTTAACGATATTCTGTCATTTCTTTCGTAGCGACAAAGTAACTTTTTCATTTACCTTGGCAGTTTCAATTCCCTATCATTTGAAAATATTTCCGGAATTAAACTAAAAAATTCTATTCGAATCTGTAACTATTTCAAACTGACATAGAATGTCTCCTTCATCATACATTTTGAATGGTTAACTAGGCATACAGAACTGTCCTAAGCTCAGTCCAGGATGGGGACTATATACATGTAGTACATGTAACTAATCAACCAATCAATATACAGTTAGCTGAGATGATTTCCTTGCAGTCAGAAAAATATGACAAGTTTTCGGATCATTGCACTCGCAACTGCTAATTAACATGTAAGTCTATGGGAATAAGTCACATGTACGTAATAATGTGGCCAATCGCTGTAACTTCGGGTTAGGGATCATGGGTGATATGCCATGATAGCGCTAACCTGGGTTACGGGTTACAGGCTATCACGGCAGCTTATGCCATGACAGCGACCATAACCCCTAGGTTTAAAGCCATGACAGTGCGCGTATCGGTCAATGCGATTGTTTCGCCGTTCTTAAGCACCTCGATTACAAAATCCGATTGTTCAATGTTTCGCAGTGTTGAAAAATATAATGAAAGCATCAATTCTGTGCTGATAACGTTGACGGACTATTTTAGGGTTGTTTATTTGGTCATTTGTGCAAAAGTAAATCAACAAATAAGGACAAAAAATGACAAAAAAGTTCTACTGGATAAATATAGACAAACGCTGAGTAAACGTCAGCATGTGACATTTACCAAGATGGAAAAAAACGTCTATGATTAGTTGAAAGCTATCTTCCTGCCCTCATTTTATTGGTCGGTTCAAAATTAGGCAGAGGTCAGCTGAACATGACCTCAATCAGTAATTCTTTAGATGTATTGACGGATCAATGCTTCTAGTTTTAACTAGATTGTGGTTGGGGATTAAGATTCTTGAATTGGTACCCCTCTTGTTTTTATAAAGCATTGTGAGCTGCATAGCCAACCGTTCTTTTTTTAACAGTTTGCCCACATATTAAGTGTTTCTTAAATTATAAATGTTATGTTTTCAGAAACTAATCAAGCTGTCGATTCATCAGTAGGGCATATTGGATCGAGAGGGATTTCCAATACAACGTTCAGTGTTAATGAAGGTATTTTTCGAAAATCAAGAGTTGATAATATCATTAAATATCATATAGTTTCTGCAAATCCTATTATAGTTGTACTCGAAATAGGAACGGAAAATGTTATGAATACACTTAAGAATGTTTTAACAAATTTGATGAAACAGGGCAATATAAAATACTGTCTGCCCATGGATGACGTAGACGTCTAGTGACGTCACGTGGCATCTGATTTCATGCACTGTTCAACTTCTTGTCGGTTTGCTGGGGAAACGGGTCTGCTCCTAATCTGTCTGTCAAGATGGTCCCACGAATGTTCGATCGGGTTCATGTCTGGGAAACAAGCAGGCGAAGCTAAAACATGTTACTCATGCTATTAATGAAATTCTATGTGAGTCTGCCTGTGTGAGGTCTTGCATTGTCATGCTAGAAAATAATGCCATGCTGCTGTTGATTGATGAAAGGGAGGACATCTGGCTGCAGAATCTCATCCCTGTACCTCTGCTCATTCAGGTTGCCATAGATGATGACTAGTCTCGTTTTCCGTTCGCCACAAATTCTTCCAAAAACCATCACACCGCCTCCTCCATTCGCTGGCAATTCCTGAACACAGTTTGGAACTAACATTCTCCAGCACGTCTGACGACCATCAGCTCTGAACAAACAGAATCTGCTCTAATCAGAAAAAAGGACACCTGACCAGTTTTTGACTTGCCAACTTGTCTTGCCCAGCGGAGCCGGTTACGTCCATGTTGCTGGGTAAGCACAACTCCCCGGTATGGACGCAGTGCCCCTATACCATGTTCCCGTAGTCGCCTTGACAGTCTGTCGACTGATGCGATGTCCAAATGCCATTGTTGCCGTTGCTGTTGCAGAGATGAAGCGATTTCTTAGATGGATTCCCCAGATTCCCCTTGGTCCTCCACTCCTCGGCCTGTCTGCAGTGTGGCCTGTCTGCCATAAACGTCGAAACAGTCTTGTGATGCATACAAGGGTGCAGGCGAACGTTCTTGCGATGTTGGCGTGTGAAGCTCCTTCCTGGGCCATTCCTATGTCTCTGTCTCTCTCCCTGTGTCTCTGTCTCTGTCTGTCTCTGTCTCTGTCTCTGTCTCTGTCTCTCTCTCTCTGTCTCTCTGTCTCTCTGTCTCTGTCTCTCTGTCTCTCTCTCTCTCTCTCTCTCTCTCTCTCTCTCTGTTGCAGTCAGGCGTTGCATTTTTGGTATGTGCTTTTTTATACTGCGACAATGACTCGTGTCACCTACTATACTAATCGCGCGACAGTTTTCACAGTTTCACTAATTTTGAAAGAAGAAAGTAATAGGTAGTAGGGTTTCACAAGTTCTGGTAAGTTTTGTGAATATCCGTTCACAAATCATGTTTTTAACCCACAAAAATATTTGGTGTACTTTCTTTGTACATCAGTTTAGTGTTGATAATGAATCATATCTCAAAATAAAATAATTTTGATAATAACACAGTTTATAACAATGTTTTAAAAGTGAGAACAAACAAAGATAATGATTTTGCAAATGTTTGCCTCTCTGGGAGCGTTCCCAAAGCTATGATGAGTGGGAAAAGTCTAACGATAATTAGTCAGCGATTTTGTGGAATTTTTTAAGAATATTTGCAAAACTTAATCAGTGAATATTAGAAAACTGGTAGTTCTGAGATGGAAGCTTGGCGAAAAATAATACAGTGTTAAAATGTTAACAGTTGATCGCATTTAACTTACTTAAAATTGATGATCAGAAATCGTACTTAACCTGAATATTTGAATATTTCAATTTTACTGATAAGATTAATCTTTATTATCAAAAACAAGGACTTTGAAAGTGTAAAACTGGCAGCGTGAATCGTCGATCTAGTAATATAGTAAACATCCGAACAGGATTCCTCTATTTGTTTGTATGGGATGTTTTACACTTTTTAGCATCATTTATATTTCGACAGCATTTATAAATCTTAGTCAGCATCCATCTATGCTGTCGAAACCCTACCATCGACAGGGTAACAAAAGATCAACGACGTTTCATATATCTTGATTTTTGCTCCTAAAACGATCCTCTTTCATGAGTATCATTATCATTAACCTGTAAATGGGCTTATTCGTGTTCATCCAAAGACCTGTCCATTCACTTACCTTTTTTCACAACTAAGCTGTAGGTATGTTTCCAAAGGATATTGCCAAACACATACATACACACACATACAAACATTAATAAAGAGACCATTACACTTCTATATTGCCTTGGTAGAGACATTTTGACATATTGGCATGTATTAATTTCTTGTTTAAACAAACTTTTTTTTTGAACTTTTGGTTTTATTACAATAATCATAAAAACTTTGGCCACTGCTGATAGTAAGCTTCTAAACCATAGCCATCACCCTTTAATCGTATGATGATTTCCTTCTCTCTGACCATTTGAAAATGGTTCCTGGTACCGAGTTGAACCTGTGACAGTGTTATGAAAATATATAAATAAAATAAAATAAATGCTTCTACGTTGTTTTTTTTGCTGGTTCCCCATCTCATTTCATCTCGTACAGCGATGTTTGAACTGTTTTTCTTCACACCAACGAAAATTCGACAGACTCTTTTTTGTACATTATTGATTATTTTATAAGCTTTTAAACCCTACACACTGGTAATGCAGTTGCAAACCACGTTAGTTGTGGAAGCTGAGGATTTTAATGACGTCTTGTCTTTATGTATAGGCATCAATGTATCAATGCCTGAAAGTGCATGTGAATATATCACAGATTAAAAGCTCATCAAGGCTGTTTTTAACATGACAAGATTTCCGTCCGTCCGTCTGTCTGTCACTCTGTCTGTTCAACTTTTGTTTCGTGACCTCTGGAAAAGGTTTGCTTTATGGCTGCTACCTTGCATTGTTGTTCTGTTTGCTGGGTTGTTCTTTGATTATGTTAAGGTCTCGAATGACCATTTCACCCAATGCAAGATACAGATTCTTACACATTTTGAACGACAATTGTCCTATGCCTGCAACACTCACAGGCAGATCTTCCATCATGGTCACATATCCATGCGCTTTGAGCAACTGAATCATGGACAAACGCGCTATATAAATACACTTATTGATATCATCATTTGTATTATTATTATTATTATCATTATCATTATTATTATTATTATTTTTATTATTATTATTATTATAATTATATCCGAAAACGTTTTATAAACCAGGTTCAACAGTAATGTACCTTATAGAAAAATATCATATTGCTACTAACAGGAAACACTTCTAAAACCAGAATCAGTAGTAATGTACATTTTAGAAAAAGTTCATTATAATTGTTTTATCTTTAAATAAATTCTGTTTTTCAGTGCCAAGACTAGACTTTATGAAGATTTTAGGTAGTATGTTTTGTTTTTTCACTTCAGGAGTAAGGGCAGTCATAATGATATCTGGCTTAAGTCAGTAATTTTAAGAATTCGATAGCAAAAAAGAGCTGTCAAATTGAAATAAGGGACGAAGTTTTAAAGAATTAGGTAAAATGAATCTTTAGGTGGCCAGAATCTAGTGAACATAATGTATTGAACCGCGACAATTCACCTTAGCTTATTTGAGGGTATTCATTCTTTTTCAATTTTTGTTTCCATAGCAAGAACCAAGACTGAAATAGAGTTTAAGACAGCAGGCATGATTAGAGTGTCTGCCATGAAATATGTGCGAAACAAGTTCAACGATGGTCAGCAGTGGGTCACAATAACAGGGAATGCTGGCGAGGGCAAGACCACGCTAGGTTATCTTCTTCTGAATGAGTTCAACAAGAAGAAGGATAAAGTCTTCACTCTCTACAGACCTGAAGAGTATGATCTAATTGAAAACATAAAAGAAGAAAAAGTTATCATGTTAGATGATAGATTCGGTGCATTTCAAGCAGATCAACAGAAGATAGACAATTGGTTTGATGTCATCGATCAAATTCTAAGTAAAACAGATAAGCAAAAGACGAAAGTCATTTTCATCAGTAGAACAAACGTAGTGAAGAAATCCAGACATTATCTCGGACATCTAGCAGAAAACGTTTTCGGCAAGATGTGTCTCGTTGACCTGAGTAATAGGGATTTGACACAGGAATTGACAGAAGAAAGGTTGAAGATCCTGAATTATCATCTAGGACATGAGAAAGATACAATACTAGATCAACTCAAAAAGAGAGTTTGCAAAATGGAGGTCGGTCAGGGATTTCCACATTGTTGTAAGATGTTTGAAAAGCTCACATCAAATGGGTATGACATACCTATTTTCGACTTCTTTAAATCACCTTTGAAGTTTCTGGACATGACAACCAAAGTCCTTAACAATGGAAACTGCCAAAACCTATTCAAGCTGATGGTAAAGAATGACGGTCAGCTTGATATAAACACCATAGAGGATGATGATAAAAGGGAATCTCTCCTTAAAGTAGAGAAGGAGCAAGAAGGCAGCTATATCACTGTGTCGAAGACTGATATCTGTGAGTTTGCTCATCCCTCTGTGTATGAGAGTGTACTGAATGTCATCAATGAAGTTGACCCTTTGTTCTGTGTTCGATATGCAACTCTGTCTGTTATACGACAGAAGATGATCATCTCAACATCTGATGAAGAGAATAATCGCAAATCTCCGATATACATCCTCGTGAAGCCAACCCCCATTGTTCTGAAAACTTTAGCTGAGAGGTTCCGAGAAGAGATACTCAAAGGAGACTACTCTGTATTCAAACACAGACTGTGTCAGAGTAGGGGGTTCTGTGAAGCTCTTGTGTCCTGTTGTGTCCGCATCCATTATGAAAGGGTAACAAGGATTATATATATATATATTCTTATCCTTTAATCTATCATCAACACTTTCATAAATTAATTTCAGTTAAAATTATTGAACAAAATGATATCATTAATGTAACTGGCAGGATAATTGTCACCATATGTACCCGAATACTCTAGGGGAGCTCGAGAGAGAGAGAGAGAGAGAGAGAGAGAGAGAGAGAGAGAGAGAGAGAGAGAGAGAGAGAGAGAGAGAGAGAGAGAGAAAGAGAGAGAGACTATGGGAGACTGTATAAATCTTTACAATTCAAGAAAAACTTATATAAAGGCAATTATACCTTCCGTGAGTTCCTTTCACAATAACAGTCAAAGATATATGAATACTTACATTTATACATATTGATTTATTCACTCAAGGGTTAACATCCACTGTACCATTCAGCTGCATACCTAAAGTTTGTTCACATACCTGCGTAAGGCAGTGCAATTATCATATAATTAGGCATGTCTTTGTGGCATCGTAGCATTGCCAAAAAGAAACGGATAATTTTGAAATTTCAATACAGAAGAGAATATCCATTTCACCATTACGCAATCGTATGCCATATCCAACAGTTAATCGTAATAGTTTTTGGCAGGGGTCGAAATTTCGAAAACAGTAATTTTTATTTCTCTTTACAGAAACCTTAATTATCGAATGACCATTTCACCTACTGCAAGATATAGATTCTCACACATTTTGAACGACAATTGTACTATGCCTGCAACACTCACAGGAAGAATTTTCATCATGGTCACATATCCATGCGCTTTGAGCAACTGAATCATGGACACTTATATATAAATACACTTATTATTATTTTTATTTTTATTATTATTATTATTATTATTATTATTATTATTATTATTATTATTATTATTATTATTATTACAGAAACCTTAATTAGTGATCAACAGCTTCAAATACAAGTCATGTTTGTTCGTTTGCATTAAGTCAATATGACGAAATGGAATATTTTATTCGAAATTTTAGGAAATCGGAATTTCGAAAATGTGACCCCTTCTGTCTAACTAATCATGCCAAAATTCGCAAGCAAAATTTTTGCACGCGAGACGAGACAATCAGACAGTGAATCTTATAATTTCCATGCAATCTAATTTTTTTAATTTCTTTTTCTTTGATACAATCCTTTCTCCAATAAATGCACAGTGCTTTCACTCACAGAAAGTCGATATATCTATTTCCAATTTCCACAAGTGTGAAGCCATTCCTTTGTCTCATCTCCACACATGGCATTAATCAAAGCCTCTTTCCCGGTAATGAGCATGCCCAAAGAGGGCGGCTTCAGATGTAAACAAAGCTGCGTCATCTGCTAAGCAATTTTTTAATCTGCATCTTGCTTATAATGCGTTCATGCATCATTTATTTGTTATTGGCTAAGCATTAATGATCATTGTTTTTCATCACATTAGATTAAATGTGTATCCAATTTCAGGTCTCATATTTGAAATATCTGCGTGATGTTTTTTCATGTTATTGTTAATCACATCATTGGATTTCCTCAAAATTTACATTATTGTTATCATTAGGTATCATGAGGTATTTTCACAATGATATTGCTTTTATCAATATTGATTTTATACAATTATAGACTTCTGTTTAGGTCAATATCGTTTTTATTGACCTCTACAGAAGTCTATAATTGTTTATTTATATGTTTTAAAGGAAATGCTTTCTTCGTGTTTTTTGCATCAATATTGTCCAAAAGTTCCTTTTGCTCTTCAACAGTAAGGTCGGCAAAGCGATTCATCTTCACTTTAAGAGACGCCGACATCAAAGGTGACGTAACGTTGCTAAGCAATTGTTGACGTGACGTTACAAAGGCATAACGTCAAAAATGGGCCAATATCAAAGTTTATTGACTTTTGAGATTGTTCTCAAGTCAATATCGCTTTCTATGGACTGTTATGTGACCGTCAAAATTGATAGAAATAAATTATTATTGTATTTTAATATATTTCATTTTGCTGAAGCTAAAATTCACTCTGTTGGGTAGTATCTGGTTATTCTACCTAATGGGTGTATGTGCAAATTGTTTGAGCCAGCCTAAATGGTATGGTATGCATATGATCAACCAACAAATAGTCATACCCCATCTTTGTTATTCTCCAAATAAGAATAGACGAGGTGTACTATCATGGTTATTAATTTCCCCTTTACTGGTATTGTTTTGATAAAATACATATATTGTTTGGTTATATACATCTTGCTTGCCCATTCCTTTATCATGAGACTGAAATAAGGCTAATAAGGCGAGTTCAAACAAGTCGGAATTTTTTAAACGATGATTAATTGAAATGTGATAATATATTGAGACAATTTATTGATCAGCCTTTTTAAAGTATTTTTGGTTAGTTTTGCTGTTTATATGTAGATTTTTTTCAAATAATCATACCAATTTTTTGCTGCAAACGTTGTGGCCGTCTATAACATATGATCAATGCTATATTATTTCCTTTGTTTGTATTCATATTGGAATTGAGCATTCATTGTTGCCAACTTTGATAGCAGATATTTTGTTCTCACCTGCTGTCACCACCCCTCCGTGGCACCTCCTGCAGTTAATAGGATACAGATTCTCACACTCTTTACAAGACCATGGTCCTATGCCTGCACCACTCACAGGCAGATCCTCCGTCATGGTCACATATCAGAAAAAGCTTCTAAAACCATGATGAACAGTAATGAAAATTTAGAAAATTTAAATTTTTAATTGTTTTATCTTTAAACAAATTCTCTATTTTTCAGTGCCAAGACTGGACCCTTGGGAGAATTTTGGTATTAAGTTTCCTTTTATTCTTTAAACATTAAAAATAACACATGTAACACCTTTTCATCGCCATTCAATACCGCTGCAGTGGAATTACATTTATAATCACAATGTGTAAGATCAATCAATATCTTTCGTCGATATTTACATTGTAGTCATTGATTGATCGTCAAATTGCAAGTACATAATATGATTAGATAATGACATCACAGGGATTTGACATCACTTAGTATAAAGCTTACAATATTATGACGTCACAGAGTTAACGACCTATCAATGTTTAATCTGCTTGCTTGTACTTTGTAAGGTAAGTTTAGATATTTAAATGTAGATTTCTCTCAAATACTATTTTAGGATGAGAACTTAAATCTTATAGAAATATCTTATAACTTACTTTTGCATCTATAATATTGTTCACAATATGGGTAAGGGAGGTCACAGCACAAAAACTTTTCAACGACTTCCTTTATACTAGTCAGAATAGAAAGCCCTAATTTCTGAAATATTTCTCTGTTACCAGAAGACTCTAGCTTGTAAGGTATGCGAGGAATCTTCCCATTCAAAATAATTTACTTTGAAGGTTGGAGAAAAAATCTAAAATCTAAAATCTAAACAAATATGTACATTAAAACAACTAGTATTTATAGCCAGTATATGAGTTTTTCAAAAAAAGACCGCTTTACGTCAAATGTGCACTCAAATGCTGAAATCTTTAGTACGCAAACCTTGATTAGCAAATTGATATAATTGTATGATTTGTAATGATTGATATTACAACCCTGTAGTTCAAATGAAATTCTTCTGACCTAATACCATCGATCATGAAGATCTGGTGAGCAGCATTGCAAATGGAAGAGACTGTTTAGGAATTGTGGGCTGAAAGTACCTCTTAGACTAATGTCATTGCATCATGAGTCCGACAAGCGTCCATCCTTCTGTTCTTCCGTAAACTTTCTGCTCCTAAAAGCCTTCTTCTTGAGAACCGCTGACTCTAGAAATCTGAAATGATGTGTACAGACTTCTTGACAATTGACCATTTCGCCCCTAATAATCAAGGAAGGGGCTAAACCCTAAACACTTCTGTCACATTCTCAAAACGCTTAATGTCTTGAAAGCGGAAATATTTGTGGTCCTTTGCATAGCTCAGTTGGCCGCTATTAGTGGAGATCAGCAACACTCAGTACTGCTTGTAGGATGGGTTGGTAACCTGGGTAGATGCTGAATAAATTGAGAGTTTTAGGGTTATTCCATGCCTCCCACTAAGACACAATTTTTGGTGTCAATATAAGCAAAAGCCTCCGTTCAGTAATGCGAATGGGTACCTGGTTTTGAAATAAAGGCAATGTAATAAATTATCATAGAGCGTCTTAATTGGAAACTCGGGAGAATGAACTTCAGAATGAAACTGGAAGTATGTTTGTCCTTAAACAAGGATAATTATGTGTGAACATGTTTTGAGAAAGACCTATTGAATGGATTCAGTGAGATATATATGTAACATTTATTCAACTTTTTACCATAGAATTTGTGTTATCAAAAACAAAAATCATGAACTTTATATCAATAGCATCAAACCAAAGGGTATGTACAGCCCCTTATTGAATTATCATAATCATTCTATTTTTAATGAGAAACTCAATGAAAATCATCATGACGATCATGATGCATTGTCCACAAAAAGAAAGAAAATTGAAAGAGGAGACTGACAGCATGCCTTTTTTGGACACAATATCTATAAAAACATTGCAATAATTGTCACCAAATATTTATTAAAGAAATAATCTTAAAGAAAACAGACATTCATTGATTCAACCTTGCAGTCACCAAATAGATTTAAACCTTTTGTCACTCTTATTTTTCTAAAACAACAATGATTTATTGTCAATTTACGGTGTAAAGATCAAGTTGAACATCAATACTACCCTTTTCAGAATGACTCGAAACATTTCATCAACGCTCCAGGAAAGGATGGAAACACCATGTTTTTGACAGCTTTGAGGAGTGGTAACATTATTGCAGTGCAGGTTCTAATGAAAGCTGGTATCCATACTCTGGATGTAAATGGACGTGATGAATATGGACGAACACCTCTTCATTACCTATTAGAGCAGCAAACAATGCATACAGAGTCAATCCATTTCATGATCCGTGAGATGAAAAGTAACCCAAACCTACCTGACAATAATGGTAGCACACCCCTCCATTACTACTGCAGACGAAAGAACATCAGTACAGATCTACTGAAGCTGATTATCACTGAAGGTAAAGGGGATCTAAACCAGTGTGAGCAGAATGAGAGTACCCCACTGCACTTTCTCTGTGCAAACTCAAGTCTTCAACAGGACACTGTAGATCTAGTGATAAAGGACGGGAAAGGTAACTTCAATAAAGGTGATGAACATGGAACTACACCGTTTCATTTTCTTTGTAGAAATGGAAATCTTTGTGATAATGGTAAGGTTCAATGTGATGCAGTTGTTGAAATTGTCAAAACATCAAATGGAAACATCAACAAGCAAGATGACAATGGAATAACACCGCTTCATGTTCTTTGCAAGGGATCATTTCCGATAAAGAATATTCTGACATTGATCAATCAGGGAGACAAGGCCGACATATATGGAAACACTCCACTCCACTTCCTGTGTAGGAGGCGAGGAATCAATGCTGAAGAGTTGCACCAGCAGCTGGAGCAGCGTTCAGACAGGAAGAAACGGAACAACCTCGGATACACACCCCTGGAATACCTCAATGACCAAGGTAATATTTTGTGATAAATGATCATAAGCTGTTTACATGCTATTATTTCCATCTTAAGATTCTCGTAGAATCACTCATTTATTATAAACAGTGTTTCAAGAACACCCTCACTGATTACGTCTTTTCTTAACTCTATAATATTTAAGGAAAGATGACTTCAATTTAGGTGATGAACATATTTCAGAAAATACATATTTTGAAAGGTTTAAGTATTCTAAATAAATTATATTTTGGTATTCATTATTTCTCTCATTTTCATGTGGGACAGATGGACATTTACAATGGACTGACGGGATTATAGCAAGATCTGCTGCTGACCTTGTGTTGTGCAGGTCGACACCAGAGAACAATCAAAATGTTGTGCTCGGTAAATACTAAATAACATCATGTACAACATCACGTAAACTATCATCAACATATTGTGGCATGGGTATTCATATCATAACAGTGGTGATTGAAAAATTACAATAGCCGGCAATATAGATACACATGAACGAAATAAGATTAGCTTCATTTAAACAGTTTTGGTGTAGTTGCATGATTGTTGCATACCTTTTTCTCAATATTGTACTTCTTATCAATTTTAGTACTGATTAATTTTGAAGTACATTATCATCAAAGTGTCTAAATTCCTTAGTTAACATACCAAATATTACATGTTAAAAAAACTGTTATTTCAGGTCCGGCGATGACTCTCTGTTCAAAGGAAGTACACGAGTTGCTACAAGTGGAAGACTTTGGTGACGAACTGACCAACATGGTGGAGAGCGGACGCAAAAACAGTTCGATTCAGTTCTCGAAGTTCCAGGGAACTGTTAGCAGTCAGTACATGCCTCCTTCCTTCCTCGTCGATAAGTTCCCCTACCCTATCACTACTTCTTCCTACTGGGAGACCAGTAGCAAAGTGAGGTGGGAGGAGACAGACTGGACTCTGCTGCTGGAAATGGGAGTGGTCGAGGGCGAGAAACTGGACATGGGCAAGTGTGTATCTGCGATCGCCGGTTCGTGTTCTGTGAGTGTAGAATATGGCTGTCCCCATCACCTTAACAGTATAAGCATCCAGGTGAGGAGAAGGGATCAGAAGGGAAAGTTAGATCAGATGTGGAGGAGAGATCAGGAGGACAGTGAGGGACATCAGGTTAGTCAGTGTGTCTCTCTGTCTCCCCCCACACCTGGTGTAGAGTTCACCCTCACCTTCGGACTGGTGCTGGATGTGGGGAGGGGGAGGGTGGGGTACATAGACGTGGAGAGGGGGGAATTCTTGTGTAACGTAGATCTGGAGATGAAAAAAAGTGTTTTCCCCATGTTTCATGTTCATCGATTCAAAGGCCACTGTGCTACAAGAATGAGACTGGTCAGTGGGCGTCAGATCTCGTTGAATGACAAGAAAATACAACTCATTCAGCAGGCCTTGTCAGACTGAACAAGGATATGTTGTGAATATCTTATTCAAACTTATTCAAACCTAATGATATCCAGATAACCAAAAAATTCAAAATTCTGTGTATTCATTCAACGTATGATACCTTGCAATCTTTTATTCAGTATTTAAAGTGCAAGAGTGTGGCTTCCATATGATTTGGAATTAACTTAAGTAAAATCATCTCACTCACCTAGCATGTGCATTTAATGTTGCCATCGGTATTTTGGAAAATGTCTTATATACTGGTCAAAAGAAAATACGCATTATCAATGTTTTTTCTATTTAGTTTGTCAGTGATGAACGTTCTCACCAATCATTTCCGAGTTTAAATCCTTTGAATATTTTCCACATAAGAGTATGAATGAGAAGTGGTATATTTTGCACACACAAAACATGCAACATTTGCAATAAAATTTGATAATAATAATAATTTCCCAGCAGGCACACAACGTTTGATCAATGTTGATTCAACGTTGAAAGTTGGTTGTTTGTTTGATCAACCATTCATCAACGTTGATTCAACGTTGGGAAAGCGACACAATAACATTCACTCGAGATTCTTTTAGGGACAACGTTGTATCTACGTCTGAAACCAACACACTTCCAACTATTTGATTCCTGTTTACATTTTGTTTTAGATATATTGTAAATTGGAATCAATAAATGATAATGCCCCTTTTTTATTATTTACATAATTGGAAAATAATTTTTTTAATAGATATATTGCTGTTATGGTTAAATGAAAATAGTCAGGCATCTTTCCATTTTAGAAAAAAACAATATTTGAAATTAATTGTATTTTCTTTTATCAATTATTTAATATTCAATTGTCTTTAGACATTTGACATCAAAATATTTCACTAATGATTAATATTTTTTATTGATTTAACAATACAAAATCCTTCGTCTTAATACAATTTTGTATTTAGAAAAAAATACTTGATCCTTTTTCGCATCGTAATCCTACTTTCATATTAATGTTTCGTTTTAATTCACCGTACAAGTTTTGATGAAAACCCAGTGTCGTCTGCTCCAGTGGATGTTACTCAACCTGCACATAAAGTTAAATGTAAGTATTCAACAAATCTATAATCTTTTCATTGTCTGTTGAGTAAAAACAGGACTGGTACATAAAGATTACTCTTTACTCTTGCTCATGTTTTCTGTTGATGAGAATATATGTTTTAGTATAACCAAGTTACTGTTGCAAAGTTGACTTTTATACTAAGCTTGTCATGTCAGTGTCTAAGCTTTGTCACATTGCCAAAATGAAATAGTCAAATGAATTCAAGAAGTTGTAATGCATTAGTACCATTGATATAGGATTTGAAGATTTTTTATAAAAATATTTTAATTGCTGTGTGGCCCGTAACTGAAGCACATGGTGGGCAACGTTTTTCAGGCCAGATATTTTTTTTACCATCACTGAATGTTTTGATTGATGTTCTTGTTATTTACTGCCACCTAAAGTTTCTGTTAATAAGACAATGAAATTTTAACCTTATTCGCGCGAGGTCAAAGTTCACTGACGTTGATAATAAAAATAATTTTCAGCTCGTAATATTGTTTAAACTCTTTTCTATGTTATGAAAAACATGCTTTCTTTTTGTCATTATGCATGTATATTTTCATCAAAATTAGTAGAATTTACACATTGTTGATTTTTAGATAACAGCACAATTATCCTAAAACATATGTGAAAATTAAAATCTAACGGGTGAATATTTTTTTAGACATAAAATGGAAATGAAAGTCTTTACATTGTATTTTAACAGAGGCGTCCCTATTATCGGGGTAATCAGAATTTAATTGTTAAATTAATATCTGTGGAAGAAACACAGTAACATTACCACCTACGAATTAAACGTTATTTTGTGTGATATTAACATTTGTTAAAAGCATTTTAAAAATTAAAACAAAATAATTATGGTACAAAAGTGCCCTGTCTTAATTTCACCATATGACCATTTTTAGTTGGTAAGCTTTGACACTATGTCAACAAATTGGTATTTTTTTACAATAAATCTTTTGATAAGAATCAAGTAATGTTATTTACGGAATAAAGTGACATTTGCACTCAACTTGTTCTATCTTTATCGTGAATCAAGATTTTTTCAAAAATTATTCTGAATCTTTTATTTTCATCTTTATATTTGGCGGAAAGGTTAATTTATGGATTCAGTTCTTTTTTTTGGTAGGAAATGGAATGTTTCTTTAAACATTTGCTATTTGCACTTGTCTCATCATTGATTATGCAAATATTCATAAACAAAAATAGAAGCCGAACGGGCAATATTTTATGAAGAGAGAATAATTTTTAAATTCAGGCACGTACAGTAATATTTCTTAAAGGAAAATAACACTGAAGACTTCAAATCAATGACATGGAAGAATACAGAACTTGTTATTACACATTGTTTTTACTTTTTTTAGAGACCTGTGCATTTGTTATAGTTATTTATTACTCCTTTTGCAATTATAAATACTTTTTGTCAGCACTGGAGATTGAAATAATTTTGCAACGAAAATAGGTAAACCTCGATATCAGGGTCACTGGCCATATATTATTTACTGATAATTGAGGTAAATCTTGTTGTTATAGTACTGAACTGTCGCTATGCCAAGACAGTCTTTTAGATGATATATTATTATTATATCATAATTACTTCTTGAAAGGAATCAAAAGAGATTTTTTAATTGCCACCAGGTATTAATGTGTGAGTTAATCAGATCACAGCAATTGACATTAAATATATTTTTATCTAATAAATGGATACATGATCGTTTCAAATCAATGACAGTCTAGGCTTTTTATTTTTACCAATAATAACTACCAGTATGTGAAACTTTTCATTTCAGGAGGGTCTTTGCTTTACCATCCTAAATCAGACTACACAAGTATTAACCTATCATAGGTCAACGAATACAAACGCATATGAGTAAGTATCACCTTTAATCATCAATTTCCGTTTTTCATGTATTTGTATGTTTTAACAAGAATTATCTGATAATATCTAGTTGTAATTGATTAATAAGATAAGATTCATATGATTTTAATCACTTTAGGTAATTATTCTTCATATAATTTGTAGATTTTTAGTCAATGTAACTATTACTACTTTTTTTATATTACATTGAATAATATCTTAATGTTTTATTTTTTTCAGGAATATACTTTATTTAGGACCGATGGAATACTTCTTCTTTTCAAAGAAAACTGGAAGATTCACTTTCAATATTTTTTAACATTGTATCAGTTTTGTTAATAAAAATGCTGTACTTAAGGAGATTTTTTTCTGAATTTTGATCATATGTCTCGGTATGCTGTACTTGTTTATTGAAAACATTTTTTTAAACCAGAAAATTACACCCAGGAGTTAGAATTTGATATTATCCAACTTAACTGTAAAATAAGCAGAAGGTAAGATGTCAAAGAGGTGACAGTTTATTAATAATTAGTTATTAACTGTAGCCTATGCTCGAGCTCAATACGTGCAAAGAAATACTAATCACAAGAAATCAATGATTAAGGCAACTGGAATATTCACTGAAGAATTTTAACATTATTGTATAAGTTTATTTAATAAAAATGCTGTACTGAAGGAGATAAATCAAAGATGGGCCGATGCTGGACAGATGCTCAGCTGATTTCCTTTGCAGACGATAAAGAATCAATGAGCAAGAACTCTTCCGACCGATGAAGTTAGCCGGCTTAGTGCCCATCAAACTTCAATGTTGATGTAAGGTATAATATAAACGTTGATCCAACGTCAGAAACTGACGTCTAAAAACGTATATTTTCAACCTCAATGTTGATAAAAGGTCATCTTCCAACGTTGAGACAGGGTCAGATATCAACGTCTAAAAAACTTTCATATACAACTTATTTTTAACCAAGTTTCAACGTTGACAACAAACCAAGTTTCAACGTTGACAACAAACCAATGTTCAACGTTGAAACAACGTTGTTGTGCCCACTGGGTTGTTCCTCATAATACTTGATGATAAATCCTAAGATGTTTTATAGAGTAGATTGCTATTTTAATAAATATGTACTGAAAATCTTAACATTCTTATTACAAATTCTGTATTCTTTGGGCAATGTTGATTTCCCATTTTTCTTAATGTTAAACGTTAATGAAGGATCAGATATCTATCAATTTATTCTTCGATATTCTTCATATTTTCCGCAAATAGTTGTACTTTTGATTTTATCAGTGAAAAAATCATAATGTTATTAATAGTTATTTGTTTAATTGAACTTATTACTAATGTCAGCGATTAGGTGTCCGACTATCAGTACATATAAGAAGGGAGAAAAGCAAACATCACGCGGCGCTAATCGATTTCACAGTGAACACTGCTTTCGACAACGCAGTCGGTAAAATTTTGTAACAAACACTATCAGTGTATATTTATCTGCTCTAAATAATGTTCATAAACTACCTTCGAGTCACTGGCGCTCACCAATGTTCGATTTCCACAAATCACGACTTAAACCTGTTTTTGTCACTATGCTGAACTGATGGAACTAAAATAGTAATTTTCAGAAACATAAGATCGGTACTTCCCAATGAATAACTTTTTATAAAGTTTGTCATATTAGACTCCAACAACCGACTCTTTAAGTACACCTTTCAAGTAAATTGCATTGCTTCTCAAAATTATGTTGGTTTTATGCTACTACGGATGACATTTTTATACAATTGGCGTATTTCCTTACATGGAATTAAGTTCCTGTTTCTGAAATTAGTTCAAATGTTCGTTGTTGATTGAGTAAGTGGTATGCAATTGTGGTCTATTCGTTATATGTTCATTTACATACTTTTTCATTAGGTGATGTATGCACTATATCTACTGCTACCAACCTATTTGAAATGAAACATTTTGAAACCCAGAAATTGTTATCAGTGTATCGGTGTTAAAACTTATCAAAGTCTCGTGGATAAATATTTCAGAGGCATTTTAACATTGCTAATTCCAATGTTTGTACATATCCAGACACTTGTGCATCATCTGTTAATACCCACTAATAACCAACATTAGTGATGATATGCTCCTAAATTCATTTCAAACATTTGTAAGTATATATATTTACAGAAACGATTATTTTGAATGAAGGTTTGTAACAACATGTCTAGTAAGAATGAGGAGTGTGTTTAGTAATTGATTCGTGTAACAAACATCGATTATCTGCTATATTTGTAATGGTAAATTGACGCTGTTTGGCTATCAGTATCTGTTAACATGCATCCGGTGTTTGATCATTATCTGGTTTTTGTGGCATGCTGTTTTTTAACTGACCAGAGGTGTACATACATTTAAACACTGTAGTGTATTATAGGATATTTCATACCATTTGTTTTGTTATTGATTATATTTGTACATAAATACTGTGTTAGATCATGCTCTGAATATTGTAGAATGCTGTTTTGTTACTGATCATAACCAAATGTGTACATACACTAAAACACTTAGGTGTATTGTTATTATTGGATATTTCAAACCATTTGTTTTGTAACTCACTTTATTTCTGCATAATTAATACTGTGTTAGATAAATACCTGGACTTAGTAGCATAGTGTTTTTTAACTGACAAATGTGTACATACATTTAAACACTGTGGATTATCATTATTTGATATTTCATACCATTTGTTTTGTTACTCACTTTTGTGGACATAAATACTGTATTAGATCATTATCTGGACTTAATAGCATGCTGTTTTTTAACTGACAAATGTGTACATACATTTAAACACAGTTGATTAGTATTATTTGATATTTCATACCATTTGTTTTGTTACTCACTTTTGTTGACATAAATACTGTATTAGATCATTATCTGGACTTGGCAACATGCTGTGTTTTAACTGACAAATGTGTACATACATTTAAACACAGTTGATTATTATTATTTGATATTTCAGACCATTTGTTTTGTTACTCACTTTTGTGGACATAAATACTGTATTAGATCATTATCTGGACTTAATAGCATGCTGTTTTTAACTGACTTAATGTGTATATACATTTGAACACTGTGGATTATTATCATATGATATTTCATACCATTTGATTTGTTACTCACTAAAGCTGCATAATGAATGTATTTTCATTTACTACTGAATCGTAGTGCAAATATCATGTTTTTGGGGTTTCGTTTCAACGTCAATAGAATACCTTCAGCAAAACTGACAATGGATCACGCACTGTCCATGTTTGAAATAGCCATATTTGAACTCATTTTTGAGTCGCCTGATCACTCGTGCAAAAGTTCAAATTTTGGCATATTAATATAGACAGAAGGGGTCATATTTTTTAAATTTCGATTTCGTTAACCGTCAAATAAAATATTCCATATCGACTCTCCAAGATTTAACCAACCTAATCACATTGACTTTGTGCTAAGGGTTTTATGGAGAAAAATAAGAATTAGTGTTTTCGGAATTTTTACCCCTGGTCACCTCAATGGCCTATAAAACTGTTAAGGGTAATTATGGGGTAACATAAATATTTGCCTTATAGAAGAATGGTTCTACCTATCTGTATTGAAAATTCATTGTTATACGTTTCTTTTTCGCAATGCTATGATACCTCAAAGGCATCTCAAATTCCATAATATTTGCACTAGTTTATTCAGGTTTGTGAACAAACTTTTGGCATGCAGCTGTATTTATTAGGTCCGGGTTGCGTTAAAAAAATATTTGTACGAACAACTTAAAAAATCTAGAGATCTAAATATATGATATTAGAGTTAAAGTTTCTTCACAATTTTACCCATCTTTATGTTTAAAACATTACATTGATTGTGTCAAAGGAATATTGTCAAATAAGCTTGATATACAAAAAAGCTACTTAATGTTATTTTACAAAGGTTGGCAGACCTTACAGACTTTTCAAATCTTTAACAGAACAGACATTGCTGTAGAGTGTTATAAACTCAGTTTATTAAAAATTACTTCGTATATTTTCATGGACGGACATTTGGAAACAATATTGTAACATATAGTCACATATATCTTATAACAGTGTCTGTTTTGGATGCCCGCTGTACAAACAACATATATTAAAGAGCCCCTCCGTGAGTTGTTGGGGTCACATATGCCAATCTTAATCAATGGTGTTATATGATCGCCAAGTATAGACTGTTACAACAACCAACAAATTTTAAAGCTTATTATTTTTTCACAGTGACAATATGAAGGTAGAACGTCGCAATTATGATCGAAAACCGGACAGTGGCGCGCGTCAAATAGTCAAACCAAATTTTGGAGACTGCTCTAAAAGAGCCAGGAAGGCAGTTAGGAGTTGATAGTGTTTGTTAGGTTCAACAACTAGTATCCATTGTAAATTGGACACGATATCTACACCTCTGTGCTTGGGGCTGTTTTTAGATTTTCATGGAAAACCAGTATTTGTCATTTATATGTCTTGTGGACATGAAAAGTTCAGATGTTTTGATTTTATATCAGCACATATGACATTTAGGTTCGTGTCAAAGGTAAATCATATGTAATGAAAATCACGGATTGGCTCTTTATAGTTATTTGTAGAGTTATCTTGTGACAACGTGTTTTTATCATCATTCTTCTTAATTTTTATACATATGCCACAGCTATGTTTGTATGCTTCATTACCAATGTGTTAGCACATACACCTGATTATCTTGATAAGTGGCTTATGGCATCTACACTAAACCCAATTACATCAATGGCTTAGATGTTAGTAAAATAATCTTGTAATGTATCATTAATGGGGTAAATCGTTTTCTACCTAACCTTTCCCTCAGTTTGGATCACTGGGTTTGAATATATGTGTAGTTCTGATATTATTTATATTTGTGCTAACATGAGAACAATAAAGTATAATGTCTTATCTTCCTGCTACTGTTCACATATCATACACTTTTCTTACATTAAATATTTTGGTTTTTCCTGCTGGTCTTTTTGTTGTTTGTTTACCGGATTCTATGTTTATCACCTAGGTCCACTCGTAACCACTTGTACTTAAGCAGGTGTATCAGTGAACTTAAACTTGTGTGAGAAGAAAGTCCAGACCTATCACCATTTCAAATATGTATGTATTTAGTCAGTGCAATATTTCATACGTGACACAAAGAAGTATGTGTATAATATCAATGAGATTCTCTGTTGTTCTGCATCTCTCTATCCATTTTCTTGTTCATCTTCTGTCATCCGATTGTAAACAGTCTGCATAAGAGTAAGTCCTATAAGCAAATTTCGCTGTTTAAATGGATTTGCATGTGTGAGAATTTTATTACCATGAGTAAATGTTTAACAAATGTGAGTACATCTGCACCTAGTCCTGGTTTAGTGAGTACTACCTTAAAATAAAGGAGAGTATGTTTTATCGTTATTCATGTGGCTTAAACAAGACTCAAAATACCATGTGTTTTGAATTGAGTTTAAATTGTCTCTCTGAAATATCATCTTTATCTAAACTACCCAACTTATTATAATAAGAAAGATTTAGCACCTCAAAATGACATTTTGTCAAGGCTAACATACTGACGTCGTGAGAGATTATGACAAAGTAGACTTGCAAAATTCAGACACTTTATTACAGAAGAAACTCTTGAAAATAGAAAAAATGGAACTGATTAATTCATGGAGTAATTCAAAGCTGTAAGGCACGGCATGTACAGTGGTAATTTGAAAGCAATAAAATCGTTATGTTGTTATCGACCTTGAAAATCATTTACTAAAAATGCGACCAATTTTCTATACTATACAAAACTTTGTTTTTATATTTGTAGAATTACTTCTACTGATTCAAATGTTATTGAGAACTTGGTGACTTTTCCCCTTTCCGTTAGATCTCTTTATTTTCAGCTGTAAATTATTCAAACATGCTGCACAATATTTCATATAATTTACCCTCCAAAAAATCTAAAGGTAGTTTTGGATACTGTAGATGTATTGCTATGACTTCCCTTTGAACCAAATCTACCATTTAATGTTTTGCCACAGTGCTTTTACATCACCAATTGAGAGAGAATGGTTAGAGTCAGATTTCAGAGGATATGCTTTTTAACATTCCTGTTATCAACTTTGCATCATTTAACACGCTGAAGAATATAAAGCAGTTTATCACTTCTACTAATGATGAAGAAGGCATCATACCAAATGACCACACATAGTAATAACACATAATTATCTTCATATAGAATTCTACAAATAATTATCTTCATATAGAATTCCTGTCATCATCAGATGAACATTTTAAAAACAGCCGTGGTTAATGGCTGAACTTAATTCATGTTGTCAATAGACTTCCCTTACCAAATGCCATTACTTAAAACCTGTAGATCTGTTTTATCCTGTAATAGACTGTTGTTAAAATCACCTTAAGGTTCATATGACGATCTAACTGGTATATTTGAAACACTATTTTATATTTTATTGAATGTTTATTTAAAACATCAGTCTGATGTTCATAACAAATATCTGGATAAACTCACATGCCAAGTGGAAGGAACAGCTCGGTTTGAAATGAAATGTAAAATGCACTACATACAGCCCTAAAATTTAAAACAAAACAGAATTAATTCATCATCTAATCTCAGAGCAAGAATATATCAATTCAGTCATACAGTGGAAGCAGCTGTAAAATATAACACTAACGCCAGAACGTGAACTTCATTACATCACGTGTTGCAGATGACAAGTGAAGTGTCCCTTCAAATGTTTCTTACATGCACAAATCAAGTTTACTTTTTATCTGATGCTCGTCTTCCATTGTTGGAATATTGTAACGCGTTTATCACTCTAAAAGCAAGTTTGTAAACCGAAAATTTGCGTTACTGAGTGGTCAAGTTTAGAAATGAGTCCCCCAAATTATAAACATCTTTCAAAAATGTTCTTTTAAATCCGCCAGCAGATTCCTATCTTTTGGCAGACAAATTAGCAGAAAATATTGTCCCAATAATTTATCACTGACACTTTTCTAAAAATGCGGCTAAGGTCATCACGTATGTGCATATCCTTTCTGTATTCAACTGCCGTTCATCAGATTTACTTGTACAACATTGCAAACGAAATATAATATAAAAGTATTGTCTGCCTCGTTCTCATACTGAAGACACGCTTATCACATTGTAAAGAAGATTAACTTATGATAGCAGATACATGGTATCCATATCTAATTTTTGACAGTGACAAATTGTGAACAAATCCCTCTTTCAAACAAAACAAAAATAATTCCAACACGAACACAAAAAGTTCTCGAAACTAACAGATATCATGTTTTTGTTCACCACTGTTGACTTTATTGTGTATTTCATAGCATAAGTTGTGAAATCACCTTCCTATGCACCTTTGACGTGTCTTGCTGAGATCGCTGTATCACAAAACAATGCCTAAAAGGTTGGTCATAGGCATTGATCTTTTGAGAGGAAAATGAATTTGAAAAGGGCACCGATGACGGCCGATAAATACATCAGTATACAAAAATAGACATAAATAGAATTTCCTTTGAAATGAGTTGTTGAAGCATTGAAGGATATCATGTTCTCAATTATAATAAGCACAATGACATTGACATAAAGGTACAAACACACTGCTGCAATATCTAACGTTAACTGAATAGAAGCAATTCAGCTACCCTCTTCACGGTGCGCTGTTTCTTTTAGGAGTCTATACAACTGGATAACAAAGTATCTGTTCATGGGTATGTAACGGGTTTCGCATATAAAGAAGTAAAGTGTTCACTCCAATGATGTTCGCCTCAAAGTACTGACCAAAAGAACAGAGACAATAACGTATGCATTATATCTGTATTAAATTATCATCGATATAAAAAAAGCCGATATTTAATTGTTTTTCGCTAAATCTGGCTCGTTAGTTTGTCAAAAAAGACCAACTTACTGAGAAAGATGAGAATTGTCTCGATTGAAAGATAGATTGAAGCAGTATTGAGTTCCATCCTGATATAGTTTGTGTATAGCAGTGTTAACGGAAATAATAAATCACTGGAGAAAATAGAGTAGTTTAATGAGGTTTCATGAGAAGGAAATGCCGAGTTTCAGCTACAGTATACGAGAGGAAACTGGCAGTTTCCTATAATTTCATGCAGAGTATACGCCTAGTTTCCAAACGAAGGATACTCTTGGAAATTATATTAAACTATATGAAACTAGAGGAAATCATTGAAAATTCTAAAAAACATTCTTTACTTCTACAAAAACAATATGCAAAAGGTATTGATTTACAACTTCAAAGATATGTAATTTGACGTTAATATCATGAGTTTGAATGGCATTGTCAAACATTTTCATCACAATTACTAGTGCAAGTATGACAAAAGAACAAAATTCAAAGGTGAAATGTAGAACAACAGAAGTCTTAAGTTATTCAAACTCGTGGCAGGAAAGGGCACTGGAGTAACGAGCGTTCATTCCAAAAGCTTAAAGGCGTCCTTTCCAAGAGGAAAGAGGCACCCTTCCACACCTTTCCATAAAGGAAAGAGGCACCCTTCCACACCTTTCCAAAGGCTTAAAGAACGCCCTTTCCAAAGCCTCTTTGGAAAGAACGCACGGCAAGGTGACCTTTCCACAGCCTTTAAAACTAATTAGCACCTTACCTGTCTGACCAAGAGTTATGTCCCTTTATTCTGTTTGTCAAATTCGTCATGTTATTGAATACCTTTAGACGTTTTTGATTAAGTTAACCTATAGTTATTTTTACATTTTGAAAATCTTTATTTTGTTTGAAAGATTGATTCTTAAAAGACATGAAATTTAATTTACCTTTGAAAAAAATTTAAAATGTTTTTCATCGCAATTTTTTAACAAAAGAAGACTATGTTTTTAAATGATGAATCAAATCCTGCAAATTAGTTTATTGCAGAAATTAAATAAATCATTTTACTATTTAAGGATTGACTTAAACACATGAAATGAATAAGAGATATAGAGTTTGAAAATTGCATCATTTAAAATTAAAAGATATTTAGAAAATTGTATGAATTTGATCATGGAAAATGTTAATAAACAATTTTTGGCAATGATTATCATTTGTTCGCAATAATTTGTTTGATTTCAAAGGTAAATGGCGACCTTTTTGAAAGTGAAGTTTGAAAGATTATCAATGACAAAGTACATACCCGTTTCAATCATCAGAAAAAGTAATCCATGAATTGTTTGAATAATCCTATTAAATTTGGGTACCTTTCCAAGTGATCTACTTTTTTCAAGTGACTGTAAGCATCGATAGCATTGCCGAACATTTTCTTCTCATTGGTTGAACGTATATTCTACAAGTTCATTGGTTTATAACGTTTGTCGTTGTTAAGATGTACTAATTAGCTGTGTAATGCCAAGAGTTATGTCAGTATGAACGGATGTTGACATAAGCCGCCATTTACCAAAGGGTCCAAAGCACAGGTGTGGGCCTGCTATTTGAGACAAATAATCTGACAATGAAATTTGACAGGAAATAGATTACATAATAGGCACCTGTTAATTATGACAACATTAGGACCCAGCTATGGACAGTATGCATTGAATCTGAACAGTGTCTTGTGATGTGCAATTGCGTCGCCACATTCTAAACTCAGCATGAAGTACATAATTGACAAAACCAGTTTCATAAATAAATATCAAAACTAAAAAAGTGTTTTTATTTGTTTTTTTTTTAAATTCCAAGCTTCATAGGTTCAAAATTTAATTGGATCAGGTAAAAACTATTATGCATACAAGAATGTATGAATGAGTTTTTAAAAAGAATATAATATGTTGATGTAATAAGAGCATTGTGAAGATGACAATATCCCCTGTCAATCGTTAAATTTTATATAAAACAACTAAATACAGGATCATATAACGAATATTTGTACGGAAACATTTAGATATGTGTATGTAAATTGCAACTTACAATGTCATGTATAATTATGGTAAAACTTATGATATCAACAACAAAGCGTTGATCTAATATTAATTCATTGTTCATGAGCTTAACATAATAAAGAACATCTTAGAAATAGAATTTAGAAACATACAATCTAATGCTATTGTTTGATAATAACAAGCAAAACAGAAAAATCTTATAAAACAGATCCACAAAAATATTTTATTGAATCTTACATATCCCCTATTTCAAATAATGCACCTTAGGCTTTCTGTGAGAAGAATCGCTCATTATAAACAATATACATCTTGTTAATTTGTCTAGCCGACAATCAAGAGTGCCTCTTTGATCTCATAGTGGTAATTAACTGGATGCGTTTAGTGTAGAGGCTGGACCAGAAAGGGTGAGGGGGCGTGAGGGGTGGGGCGTCTGGAAGTGACACTAGCTTGGAAATAGCGTCTGACAGGATTGCTTTCATTGCTATTTGGCGATCTATGGTATAGTATTCCCGCTATGCCATTGCCGAGACCTGGACTAACGGATTATGAATTGAGTTTCACTTGAATGTCATATATAAAATATAGATTTAGCCAATGATCGAGTTTACAATTTATGATGAAAATATTAGGCTTTTCATTATTACATTAACAGGGCTTATTTCGGAGGTCACGTTTTAATATATCAAACCCAGTAACCACATACTTGAACCAAACCTCAAATGTCCACAAAAGATTTTATAGAAAGCTCAATCGGCTCATACATAGCTTAAAATATAGTTTTATGAACAATTCATTTCTGTTGATAGGTTTGCTCATTCATGAAACGGTATAAGATTGTTTTCTGACAATTCCTATGTTGTATCAATTCTTTTGAAATTAAGGAAATAATATAAATGTCTGTATCAAGGTTAGAAACGCGGTGTAAAGTAAAATTATCAATAATATCAAGTCACAGAAACGGATGTATGAAAACATATTAATGGATATTTATAATCAACTGACGATACTTTATACATACTGATACTACAATATGTGCACATATCCATTAAAAGTGGTAAATATTGTAAATAAAAACTTCACCTTGCGTATTAACCTCTGTCTAATAAGTAAAATTTGCACTTGCTTCCATGGTGTGCTAACAGTGAAATAAATGGATGATTAAGACACTCAATAACGGGTTTCATATCATGTTATAAGATGTCTTACATTTCTTTTATCAACTCTCCATGCTCCAGATCTTGCTTCATATGTCTTTCTGTGAATGTTCTCTTTGCCGTTCAACAAACGGTTTCATACCATGTGATAATGTCGCATACATTTCACATTCAAGCTCTTGATTTTGTCAAATAATCAAGTGCGCCTCAAGCTCGATTGTAGTGAATGCAAAAAAATTAATAGACAAATATAGGACACGTCCAGATGTTTTTGGGGAAATTGACAAAGTATGTTACATTTTCTCTTAATTTGTCTAAAATTTTAAGAGCAAATATATTTCTATATTCATGGATATGAGTTCTATACGGTAGTGACAATTTGAGCTACTTAACGAATAGAAACATCCTTAATTCAACACGTTTTATACACATAAGTAAACGATTTTCGTGATTTCTTCAATTACTAAGATTATTTTGAATTTAATACACGTTTATAATCACGTGCTTCAGTTGAGCAACAATTTTGAAAATTTTCGCTATCCTTTGTTATTTATAGCACAAGTTCTCACAAGTTTTTTACTTCTCTAATTCGTTGTTATGTTCTGTATCCATGTATTGTTTAATTTTGTATTGGTACGGCGTTGAAATAGGCCAAATGACTTGTTCGCCAGTCCAAATTTTGTACGAAATAAAAATATGGTTATTAAACAATCTCATACAAATTGATAATACGGCTTACCTTGCTAAGTAACTACACAGGTCTCTCTGTCAACTCAGAGAGAGGATGTTGCACAATTTTATGACATGGTAATTAACCGTTCGTTACCTAGTCTAGCCGACAATCAAGGATGTCTCTCTGACCTTTACATGACAATAAACTTGATGGGCGTGTGTGAGGGGCAGGGAGAGAGTCAGCAAAAGAAGTGACGTTGTTTGACAACAAAGATTAACGAGATCAAAATAAGAAATTAATTAATTAATAGGGCATATCCTCTCCCAAAGTATAAAGTATACCAATGGTTTCATAAAAATATAATGATATATATACTGTTGTTAGAATTAAAAAAATATGAAATCATAATATTACACTGTATTCTCGAATGTTGAAAAGGTTGGTTGTTTCAATGAATGTCTTTATTCAACTAGAAAAATTCATGCTTTTGAGCATCCACATGACTACATGTATGTCATGTGAACATTATGTTGGAAAATATCTGCCTCTTAAATTTAAAAGCATGTGGACTGAATTTAGCAATTAACTTTTTTCAACTGAAGACAAGGTTTGATTACCAATAATATTGCTTTAAATCAAATCCTTTAGTATAGAAAAACATGTCTTGGCGAAAATCACAAAATAATATGAAATAATGAAGAGAGGCTTCATAATTAACGCCACAAGAACAGGCTGATGTTGGATATATAAAACGTTCATTTTATATTCATTTAGGTCGCTGCATTCAAGTCGAAGAGAGCAATATATTATTTGACAAATTCTGATTCATTTGCAAGTGAAGGTGGCCGTAGATATATATGTCTCGTTATTCATAATCTATGTTAGAATATCAGTGATCTATATTTGGTATGCATTGGTCTAACCAAGAGATGTACTTTAAACAACAAAATAATCTTGATTTAGACATTATTTATGTCAATCACTTACCTCAAAATGAAGATGGTCTGGCGCATTTGGGTTAGTTCCCTTCAAACTTTCTATCCAACAAATTCATAAACACATTACACTCTTCCTTCTGGAGCGTCAAAATGTACACGCCCCATTTAAGAATACATAGTGTAATACTGATGTAGACATCCCCTAATCTTTTCTGCAATGTTCTTCTGTAAATTATTGACAAAGGGTCGTTCACAAGCATTTAGTTAACAGTAATCCTATTTAAAACAACATCAAGATTGACTTATTTATCTAGACCCAAGCTCAGTGCTACTTCGGGATTCTTCTAAAAGCTTTATTATCAAAACAGAAATAACAGATTACACTGCATACCCACTTTACATTAAATAAAGAAGGGTCCTTAACAAGCATTTAGTTAACAATAATCCTATCTAAAAGATCCATCTAGATCCAAGCTCCCTGCTTCTGCAGGGTTCTTAATTTCAAACTTGTTTTCTTATATTAATGGCTATATAGAGCATATGACAAAAGTTTATCATATCAACTGTTTATATATGAAAATAACTTGATGCCTTTTACTTAAAGTGGCTTTATTCTAAGTTAAATTGTTTATTTTATGAAAAGTGGTACCTCATCCAAATTCCTCTACCTTAAAACATAGGTTTCTATGTTAATTAATATGTTTTGACTTGATGCCTCAAGCAAAATATAGAAAAAACAGCATGTTGTTATAAACTCATGGTAAAATTCCGAATATCACTAAATATTTTAGTATCAGAGGAAATCATATGAGATGTGTGTGCTGATCTTTTTGTTATTATTATTTATTTATTAAGATGTATGTTCATCCCTTTTCGTGCCTCTATGCAAAATGATTTTGTGTGGTCATTCTCTTTCATCTATGTCATCCAGCATTCAATATTATTTTTTACAGTGAGTGACTTATTTTTCTGAGATCCGCATGGGCAAATTTAGATTTTACTATTGTTATGTTGTTCTGATTTACGAAAAATTAACAAATGTTACTAAAACAACGAGTTAGCGTCAGATAATACCATTTAGCATCTCAGACCAATAAAACCTATCAGACTATGACCAGTTGTCAGCTTCAGGTATTGAGCAGGTGTCAAACGTGCTGTACAAACACATGCAGGTGGCTTGTAGACAAGTGACCATGTATCAGTCTGTTTTGTCAGGACGGTGTCTCTCGTGTCTTGAAACAACAGGATACACTGCTTTACCGCATCCTGTTATCCAATGAAATCTGAGAGGTTAGATAAGAAATAATCAAACTAATTTTGCATCGGCTTTCTTTTTCTCATCTGGTCGCCATTATTGTTTGAATGTGATAGCTGGATGTAGAGATTGTGTCGTTTATCTGTTTAGCCACTGATCAGTGATGGGGTTTTGTTCTGTTCTTAAGCTAAAAAGGACTTGGATATTTATGTTATTGTGGATACATTCACTGAAAAGGTACGTTTCACATGTTTAACTGATCAACTAACACATGCTTTATTGATTTATGAAAGAAGTATATGCGGCAGCTTTTCATATTTACCTAACTTGATTTAGCGCTTTGCAAATTCGTTACCTTCAGAGTAATGCACTTTAAGCATGTATCAGTGCGTGGAAAAGTGCCATATAACTATCCATAAAATTATTATAACAATCACGTTATACGTTAAATAACTATAAAGTAAATCCCTTTGATGACCTTTACAGATATGTGAACTATGTTATCCAATTAAATATATGATACTGTTTCTTTATATATGCCACTCAACCACTCGATTTAATACATGTTGAACTACTAACTTAATTCAAAATGACTTCTTAACAGCTTTTCATTTCACTTTTCTCCTAGTTATTAATTTTAAAATAACCGTTCCACGTCCATGATTAACACAGTTTCATGTAATTTCATGAAATCAAATTCATGTTTCAAATAAGAAATAAAAAACCCTTTTCAACCATACTGCTTAGAATTGAGAAAAACATAAAGTGCGATTTTATGCGCGCTTCATTGACTTAATCGATTTGGAAAGATAGGCAACGGAAAGGCGACCTTTCCTTAGTATGGAAAGGACGCCTTTCAGTTTTTGGCAAGACCGCCTTGCCAAATTTGGAAAGTTATGGAATGAACGCGCGTTACTCCAGTGGGGGGAACTTTGGAAAATTTAAGATAATGTAGTGAATCTGACTCCACACTATCATAAAGCATTGATGTTGCAGATTAAACGAAATATGATTATTGACTTGACAATTTGCTCGATAACCTAAAATGTTAATTACAAATCAAAATGTGTATATAAAATATATTTCAAGTAGGCCGAGTTATATATTATTTTGGATTTATTATACAATTACATCTTCAAAATCCCGTCTTATCAAATGTTTTGTCAACTGTAGTTAAATCACTGACATGAGCGTCAAAATTAGTATTTAGACATCTATCTGACATGACTTGCACATTTTTTTACATCAGTCAGTCCAATAGTTTGCAAAAGTATAAATATTGAATACAAATCCATGTGTTGATTCCGCTTAACATAACAAAATGATGATTGAAACGTTGCAACTTGTTTATGTATGATCATTGAATATACAACTATTAGAAGAATATGTAGAAGGTAAACAAATAATAATAATAAATGTAAACTAATATGCACTAATAACACGTAATATAATATTCTTTCTTAACACTAATCAAATATGACTTATCATTACCTGCATTTTTCTTTGGGAATAATCTTTCAAAGTAGCCTTTCTTACACACATTATATCTGACAATATACAAACTAAATGCAAATTGAATAAAGACATTTGTTGAATATCACTTTAATTCAATACCAGTTCTGTATTTAGCACCAAGTGATTCTCTTACTTAATTACCAGCAATTACAGTGGGAGCAATGATGTGTATTTGTGGTCGTCATGTATATCAGGGTGTGTATTATGATAAAGTGACACGACTACCCTGCTATTTATTTGCAAGGCTCTTCTTTTGATGCAGATACGCACTCTGAAGGACATGGCACAATAGTATCTTGTTGCTATACCTCTAAGGAGGCATATTGATATATTCAGTCTTGCTCCTTTAATTATGTATAAAGACATCAAATTGACAGCAATCCTAAACCTGTTCGGTCTCGTGTATCATGACATCGTAAATATTGTGACGTCTAGTTTCAGTTTACCTTTTGGTATGGGCGTTGTATGGGACGTAATTTTGTCCTAAGACATGTTTACATAATACTTATTCTAAACTGTGTTGAACTGTATACAAAAACTCATACTTAAGATACATTCTAGTTTACATTTGGTCTTGGCGTAATTATTAGTTATTATACATTTGATATAAGTAGTTCCCATTAAACGATGAGCAAATGTGTATTTAATGAATACTGTTTACAATTTATATTCTGATTAAAATTAACGACTTGTAACTTTGTTCAAATAACACTGAGTATTCACAGAATGTTTTGTTTTGTAAATTATCTAGTCAGAAAAAATGTTGCCTACTGATGCTGCCATTATGCAAGGGGCAGTTGTTGGGGTAAGTCACGGTCAATTAATTTACAAATATGAACAGGAAGGCGAATGGAGGAGGTCAAACATGACCTTTGAATGATATATAGTACGTTATTCAAAACAAGACGAGGAAACTATACGTATCTGAATAATACAATCAGATTCATTACTACAGTCGTTTGGTGGATGAAAAGAGGGAGAGGGTTGGGGTATAACGTGTTTTGAACAATATTTCAATTATCAAAATTACCAAAAGAGAGTGGACTGATCAGGGAGAACGGAAAGGATAAGGGAAATAGAAACATAGTGAGAGATAGACAGTAGGTTTTCCCGCGCCGGACCACGAGCATGTTACCTTCGGTTGGCATAGACAGACAGACAGAAATAGTTTATCTAAGGGTGACATTCACTAGGCAGAAGCGTCTGACGGGATGCTTTTATTGTTATTCAGCGGTCTGTTTCCCGCTATGCCCATGTCTATTTTCCCTGTAATATCCTGTGACCCTTATTGGTTTAATCAAGAATGCGATTTTCATTGTGAAGTCGAATGAGAACTATAATGTAGATATAGCCAATGAAACGAGTTTACAATTTATCTAAAAAGCTTAGTATGTTTAGCAATTCGTTATTTTATTAACAACATTCATTTCGTAAGGGTTAATTTATTAGACATAGAACCACAAGCACATCATACTTGAACCAAACGGTTTAATTGAAATTTCCAAAAACATATTTATTTGTTATTTGTTAACCTCAATCGACGATGATGACGCTTCACCCGAACACAGCGTTTAGAACAATATATTCACAGATGATAGGTTTGTAAAAGTAACAAATTTTTTACTAACGATTATCAATTCTTTAAATATTTAGTGAAATGAGGGAGTTATTATTTTCCTGAGTCACCTTCAGATTATTAAATGATATCAAATGTATGAAAACTTTCATTAATAATACTTAATAAACTCTAAGATGTGCTGACAGTAAACTAAGTTAATGTTTGGATCATTCAACAACAAATTTCATAACATTTTCAAAGATATTTTATATTTCTTTTAATAAGTCATCATTCCCTTTTCCTTCCGCTGTAGCATCCCATGGTTATTGGTGACTGTCAGACATTCATAAAGGTTTCATCACATTTGAAAGGGTCCTATATATATAATCTAATATTACAGGTTACCTTTTCGTTGAGGTCTTACCGAGAAGCTTTCAAGGTCTCTGTTTGAACTGTGACTTACTTACTTAGATTAAGAGTTTAACGAGCGCTTTCCAGCGTATGCTGATGTCACGCTTGAACTGTGAGAAAGCAGGTGCACATTTATGCTCCATGGTAATTAACAGTTCGTTAACTAGTCTAGCCGACAATCAAGGATGTCTCTCTGATCTCAACTTGACAATAAACTTGTTGGGCAGGATACGGGTGTGTGTGAGAGGGAGTCACCAATAGAAGTGACAGGCGCTAAGCAGACGTGCCTGACACACAAAAATTAACGAGATTACAATCAGAAGTTAAATGTACAAAAGAACATCTTTTCCCCACCATAGTATGCCAATGATTTCATTAAAAATGAAGAACGTTGTGAGAATGAAAGTATTAATTAGTCTGTATATTGTACCACCTAAAGAAACTGATGTTACCAAGTCACTCTAGGAATCAATATTGAATAATCGTGAATATTAAAAGGTAGCTTATTTCAATGAATGTGTTCATTCAAAAATTAATGCAGCGGGTCATTACATTACATTGTTTTGTCCATAAAATTCAAACATTTGAAATGAAGTTTATAGATTCAGATTCAGATTTGTTTATTCAGTATTTCAGGCCTAAAGGCCTATAGAACAAGTAGAGTTGAAGTATTAAGTGGCACATGTGGCGGTGACATTTCTTACAAGGAATACATCTTTTAAATAGATTGCGAGAGATTTAATAACATCAGTATTTTTAGAATTTAGCAGATGGGACAAAAGTTGTTTATCTCTAACTGGTAGTGATACAAAAGATAAATATCTGCTTCTTAAATGGGAATACATTGAACATACAAACAATTCATGAAATTCATCTTCAATATGGCCCGAGTTACAATTTCTGCAAAAACGTATCTTATTATCTATCAATACACCATATTTTTGTCGTAGGGAATTGATTCTAAAATGCAGTGGTTAGCGCGTTCGGCTTTGGATCAGCAGGTCCGTGGTTCGAATCCCGCCAGGGGCTCGGCAACTTTGTCAGCAGTAGAGAACTGTTCTACACGCAGTCAGGTTAGGGTGCAATGCTACACTGAAATTCAGCGCAGTACCACCCATGGTTCGCTAGTTCCAGCCGATGCTCGCAGGTTTCACCGCAATGCATAGCCACAATAGTGTTGCGGGCTTTCTCCCTGCCATAATACTAGCAGCCGCGATATAAGTGAAATAATCTTGAAAGCTGCGTTAAACACCAACTCACCTCACCTCACCTTGATTCTAAAATCATGTAAACTAATTCAAAATTTACATAGTGCCCGTCTTAAAGTTTTATCTTCTAAATTCGTGATATAAAACTCGGGTTCTAACAAAGATTTATGATAAGAGTAGTGTTCTAGATACCTTGAATTATAAATTGACATGGACCATTCCAGGTAGCAAATATCTTGAAGAAGTTTACATTTACTAAGAATGTTCAATTGTCTCTTGTATCGGACTTACATCAAATTAAAACTCATTGCACGCAAATAATTCATTTCGTAGGATTTTTTCCCTTGATATCTGATTATATTTATTTCAATGATATATGTATTGGATACATAACTGGAAAGGTATTAATATAACACTTCTATATCAATCGATAATCAGTTTGTTGAATAAAAATAAGTTTGCTTCAAATCATATCAAATATCATTCTAAGGCAAAAATATTAGCTTGCTTGCTTGAGTTGAGAGTTTGAAAATATCAGGCAGTATTTTTTTTTAGTAATAAAAATGATTAAAGTCAATCGAAAAGAGACAGTTCTCACAGACAACAAGTCCTACCTTCATTCAGACATTGAGACGCCAAGGAAATTAGTTTACGACAATTGACTTTTTCGGTGCTTTATGGTCACCTAATCAAAGGAGATATGCCAATTAGTGTCAGCGACCAATCTGTATGCATCTCAACCTGTTTAGTGCCAGAGCCCATCACCGCTGCCGATTTATATAATCAGCGCTATTCATTTTGCTTTTCCAAATTTCTAAATTTCAAAATCCCACCCCTTTTTAGACCAGGCTCTCAAAAAATATTTTCCCCCCTTTTAAGACCTGTTTATAAAGGCTGCGGCCCGAGCGTGACATCAGCATTCGCTGGAAAGCGCTCGTTAAACTCTTAATCTAAGTAAGTAAGTAATTTTGCTTTAGTTTTAGATAGTTATGAAAACAATTAAACGTATTAAAATCCTTCACTCACTTTGAATATCAACGTGACCACATGCTGTTTTGATGTGTACCGTATACCACTGTTCACTAGTTTTGCTCCAAGAAATAATACAAAGATGAAAGCTGTCTTCTACGCCTCAGATAGGTCGGGTAAGAGTAATTATATATCAATCTTCAATGCTCTTTTGGCCTCTATTTGTTTATGCCAAGTTACAAAATTTAATTTAAAAAAATGTCATATGACATGCTTTTTTCAAAATATAGACATATTTCTGGCAACCTATTCCCATGATATCGTATAACATGAATCATATCTTCTATCTATATTTTGGACAATAATAAGTAAGGGATATTCAATTTTTGATAAGTATTTTATCAATATGTAAATAATTGAAATTATCATAATTCATGTTATAAACAATTACATTTGAATCACATCCCTAACTTTATTATCTAATTTATTATGCATTTTTATTTTGAATAGGAAAATGTGTTGCTAATTAAGATTTTCATTAGGCACCAAACTTTGACAGATGATTGTAGAAGCGATAGATATTATCTATGAATTGTTATTATGGAATCAATGTCGCTATACATATAAATTTCTTATAGGTAGTGAGTTCGATGCTAGCCGTGAAAGACACATTTCATGCACAAGTTAAGAAGCGTCCGTAGTAAGAAATTTTAATTTTCTGTATAGAGATGTAATGACGTATTTCCCCTACACTTTTGATAGATTTGGGTCTAAACACAGAGCACAATTATCTTTAAAATTCTACATTACTCCCTTCTTCCTGATTGTAATGAAATAGTGCTTTAATTTGCTTTAAATACAGATAGATATCAATTTTTACTAGGAAAAGTAGTAATTGACTGATCTGTGAATCTCTTGCGTCTTACAATGAAAGCAACATTTGTCATTACAGTCAAAACCCTTTGAAGTTTCACCGAAGGTAACTTACGTTGTTTTAATGGATTTAAACGTTTGGTTATAATGCAGAAATGAATATATACGAATTTTCGCTCACCCTGACTGAAGGCACTGACTACTCACAGATTGACTTTTCGATTTTAACTCACCAATTACCTCTATTGTTCGCAAGATGCAGTTGGCCAGTATAATCCCCTGGTCTGTTAGTTTAAACATCAGAAATGTTGCTTTCCCGGTAATGAACCGAATCACTTTAGGAATCTGTACAAGATTCACAAAAAGTGAAATATACTTAGGTATACATTTTCACGATAACTGTCACCTTGTTTCTTTGCCTCATTACTTGATTATTTTAAGGGTGATTATTGCTTTATTCATTTCGCGTAAACGATAAACTGTGTACATCTAAACTTTGTTCGTTCTTGTTGGGTTGGGTTTTTTAGCGTCTACTTGTTTAAAACAAGCTTTACCAATTATTTGTATAGGTTCCTGCAAACCGGAAAACACCAGTCATGCCGACAAAAATGAAGACATGCACAGCGCCAAAACCCCTTTCTTTCACTGATAGGTGATTCAGAAGAATATCAATGATAGCAATGATACACACAAATGATCATGGATCATAGGTTAACTGTAATAGTCTGTACAAAATTAAACTGCAAACAAATGTCGTTGAAAACAATTGTACATCTATGAACTGTAAATATTAATTTTATTTTCACTACATATATTCTATTCAGAAATAAAGCATTGTTTTCACAGAGACGGTATTTGTTTTGTTAGTGTCTGTTTCTATTCAGACAAGTCACTCAGACCAATTACGTGCCATACGGTGACCACTCGTTGATTTGTTCCCACTTTGCCACCAGGCCACCAAGGATTAACCGGGATTAAGATTAACAATGTTTATACGAGCACGGGGGTCGTATCAAATGCTGAACTGAGCTCACCCCTTAATAATATCCATCGTAGTCATTGAATACTGAAATGTTTTCACCACCTAGATAGATGTGAAACATGTTCACTCATAAAATTGGTGAGCGATTTTCCGTATTTATTGATTAACTAATTACTACTGATAAGTGATCACTGTAGATACTGATATATAAGAAAGTTCAGATTAAGTCATTCAGTCTCTACCGTGCCAGAGCCAAGGCACTTCCACCTCTACCTAGTCAACGCTCAGAGATCGACCTCCCTGACATCTACACGAAGACCTCGAATGGTGACAACTTCCTGCTCCATTCCGATGACGACATGCTCGTCTTCTCTACTAGATCCAACTTGGAGCACCTTGCAGCAGCTGATACCATATATGCTGACGGAACATTTAATATTTGTCCAAAACTCTTTTACCAATTGTATACCTTTCATGCTTTTGTTGGTCAGAAAATGTATCCCCTTGTCTATGCTCTCATGTCTGATAAGAAACAGTGTACATATGTTAAAATGTTCAATATTGTAAAGCAGAAATGTGTTGATCTCCATCTCCAGCTGCAGCCCAGTTACATGATGACAGACTTTGAAACTGCTGCCCAAAATGCTGCCGTGAATGTGTTTAATTGCGAACCCAAAGGTTGCCTTTTCCATTTTAGACAATCCATCTGGAGAAGTGTTCAACGGTTTGCCCTACAAGGCAAATTCTCCTCTGATCCTGTGGTGAATCTTTTTGTTCGCCGTGCCTCTGCTCTGCCCCTCCTGCGACTGTGTGACATCGACGAAGTTTGGCTTCACGCTTTGGAAGAAGTCGACATGACTGACCCTGCCATCCTCCAGTTCGCAGACTACATGACGGAGACGTGGGTTGAGGCTCCTGGCCGAGCCATGTGGAACCACTTCAACAACGACGGTGCCAGAACAACCAACCACGTTGAGGGATGGCATTCCAAATTGAACAAGTCTGGACCCTGCCATCCAAACCTCTTTAAATTCATAAGCTTAATTCAGAAGGAACAATCATGCAACGAGATTGTTATGTGTCAACTTGCTGCAGGTGGACGTCAGCCACCACGGAAGAAGAAGTATAGGGAGTTGGACCAGCGCCTGCGAAGGGAGAAGGACTATCTCCTAGCTGGCACCAAAACTCCAACTGAATATGCAGATTCAGTATCTCACCTTGTTGGACTTTGAAGTCTGAATGTGTCTGAATCTCGTGCTATAATTTATTTATTGAGACGACCCCCTGCCACCTCGTGCTATAATGAAATTGAATTCAATGTATAATGAATTTATATATCATGTATGTGAAATGATGTCTCAAATATATTGAGATGAAATGTATCTGTATATTGAGAATGTTAGTTTGAATAAAATTTATTGAGACGACCCCCTGCCACCTCTATTGTTTTACCAATTAGCATGCATGACCAACTTTGCCACCGAGAACAATAGGTGGTGGCAAAGTGAGAAGACACCCACTCGTTAGATAGATGTCAAGGACGCTGTATAAACACATGCAGGTGCAGAGAGGTGACCCCCTCTAAATCTCTATGTCATTAGGATGGCGCGTCACGTGCTTTATAAAAACAAAAAGTAACTCAACATTAACAAGTTGTCCAATGAGATCTCAGGGGCTAAATAATAACCAATGAACTTTAGTAAGCATTAGACAGTCATATAATTTGTTCATGATTTGTCATAATGTGAAAAAACTTTGGTCGTGGAAGGTCAACTTGTGCTATCAATGACCAGTGATAATAGTTGAATATGTGTTCTTACCTATAACAGGATTTGGATAATTGTGTTTGTATGGATACATTCTCTGAAAAAGGTACGTTTCATATGTTTGTTTTGCAGCTGAACTATCAGTATGCTTGCTGTGATAGTATAAATTATGTATATACGGTTTATTTGCATTTCATTTGTAGAACATATTTTGAATGTAGTCTTCAGTCACAGCAATGAGCATTTACTAAGCTTTGTCACCGCGCTACGCAATGTCTCCAATAACGATCACATCAATGAATTGAACTAAAAACTAAAATCATATTTCTATGTTGTAACATATAGATTATGCCTATGAATGAAAGGTACCATTTATCCCTTCAATACACCAGTACAAACCCTTTAATTTTTATTAATGTCCATTTCACTTAGTAGAGCATATGGTTAGAATATAAAATTCAATTAATGCTTCTTATCACTATCTATGTAATTTAATAAACATTAATATATAAAAATTCTCTCAGAGTGTTTAAGTATCTTTTTTTTCATTTGTACAACAAAGATACACAAAAATTGTCTAACAGGACATACATTATTATTTCATGTTATCTCTACTAAACATTTCTTCAACACATACACAATGCAAATAATAATTTTCAACTTGATACAAACACAAACATTTCCTGCAGTTTCCTCTAGTTTAATTAAGTTTCATGGCATTTCCTTCGCTGAGGAAATTCCCTGGTTAATGCTGATGAAATGTCATTAAACGCCTAGGGATTCCTCCAGAGGAAATTGCATTAAACTCTTAGGGTTTAATGCCGTATAATGCATAAGGAAACCCCACCTTTTCTTGCAGTGAAATGTTTTAATGATACTTATTATATTTCAGAAAATCTGTCAAATTCAAAAATGGATTCAATAAAAATACTTTATATCAAAGAATACATCATTGAGATATATCTAAAATGAGACAATCACTAGCAATGGTTATAATGTTGAATAGTATATGGCTGTCACCTAGGGAGGGAGTGAGTGAGTGAGCTGGGGTGTTTAACACCGCTTTCAAGATTATTTCACTCATATCGCGGCTGCTAGTATTATTGTAGGGAGAAAGCCCGCAACACGTTTGTGGCTATGCATTGCGGTGAAACCTGCGAGCATCGTTTGAAACTAGCGAACCATGGGTGGTACTTTGATGAAACTCAGTGTAGCATTGTACCCAGACCTGACTACGTGTAGAACAGTTCTCTACTGCAGACAAAGTTGCCGAGCCCCTGGTGGGATCCCCTAGGGAGAATTTGAAGATTGTTTTGAATAACCTGGCTGCTCTGTTTGATATTTAATTTCTGAACGCTGTTAAGAAAGCAGTAATTGAAGGCGGGTTTCATGTTGAGCATCACATGTTGCAAATAGTGATTAGAGGGCGTGAGAAGGGCGATGAACGAGTATTACCACTTCTGTCGATCCTTGATGTTTTCAAAAGGTGTTTACAGCTTACCAAAACTGTTACATTGAGAAGCAGCCATGTGTTGCCAGAAGTTGAGCATCCCGGACAACATGTGACAAAACTTGAATCATGGAAATACGAAAAGAAAAGTGCTATCAATATGCAACTGGTTTATTTTGTAGAAACATGACAAACATATTTGAAGTCCGAAAGATATATCGTTTTGTATCAAGGACATGAACAAAAACATTCACGGAAATCGTTGAAAATTGCTTTCATGATAACAGTCTTTAACCTAACCAGTTATTAATCTGGGTTGGGTTTTTTTTTTTATCTTAAAGGCACTAGGGCACGCTTTTACGGTTTAAATTGGCTATTTTAAGGTTTAAGAGGACTTATGCAATCACTAAAGCTATCTATCGATGCAATGAAATACTTAAAATTCTTTACAATTGACCTGCAATCAACAATAACAAAATTTAGACAGCCGCTGTCGGCTTGGACATGTAACAAATCGAAGGTTAGCTGTGCACAAAACAGATAAATTATAGACAGTTGAAAGCGGCTGAACTATTATTATGTGCAGCAGTTGAATTTACCTAAACTCTGAACTGAGAACAAATAATGAATTATGTTTTATGAAAGCAATGTTGTAAATAAAACGATTTAATAACACAGCATTAGCATTGCTATTCGATTGACCAAAGCGTCTGCCGTTTCCGCTTTTTTTTGGTTACAAGCAGAATCTTAATATTTCCGATATTGTAGTTCATGCGGATTTATTGTAGCGTAACATTAAATACCTCCGGTCCGGTAAAAATCAATTTTACTACCTGAATACGCAAATATTCGTTAAATAACTTACGAGGTAGATTACTTGAGTGAGGATCTTGAATAATATCGAGAGATATGCAATATCTGTGCCTTCGTTTTGTTAAAGAAATATTGGTGTGCACTAGTGCGTTTAAGATGGGCGTATTTCTTTCTTGATCAAGCAATAACAATTTCTACAGCTGCATGCCAAACGTTTGTCCACGAGCCTGAATATACTACTGCAAATATCATGTAATTGTTATTCTATTGACGTTGAAATGAAACCCACATTAAAACTACGATTCAGTGGTAAGTGAACAAACGTATGCAGCTGTACAGACGTGATGCTGTATCCCTGGTGACAGTAGTCCAACATTAAATGGGGGACATTTAGGGTAGAATTATTCTGGTTTTCCTTCATTATTTTTACATATCAATCTATATTTTCTTTTCTAAAGCGCTACCAGTATTGATGGTTTAAGTTTTGAAGATTTTTATCGCACGCATCAAACTACGTAGATTAGGAAATATGGTAATAAGATAATAAAATGTCACGATGGGACAAAAACATAGATTAACAGAGGTTGTGAGAATGTCGTTACTTATTTGCATAGTAAGAAAGAGCTATAACGGCTTTGAATATGAAAACTTCGTTATGAAATATTAAATTCTTGGATAAAAGAGCAGTCATGCAAAATAGTAAGTATTATTTTATTTACACTGCACTGTAACATTTATTGGATGTGCAATTACTGATCCATAACCTAGGAACGGTGCATTAACAAAGCAATTATTGGGGTCTATGCATCAAATTACTCATTTGAAGTCAACCATAGCAACCTCTTGACAATACGTGAATCTATTCCCGGAGAACATATCATAAGACAAGAAGTGCATAGTTTTATGACTTTGCCTTTAAGAGTCAAGAGGGGGATATGACATGAAGCCGATCCTCCTAAGAAACGTTTGGCTTTTCTGGGGATATCTTTCTGGGGATATCTTTCTGGGGATATCTTACACGGGTTAGCTACACGTGAGTGTTATTGTTTGTGTCTAACACCAACCTTTTTTCGAACGACCATTTACCACTGCGCTCGCATATTTTTCACACGGTACAAGTAACAGTGCGGGTGTTATGATATTGATCAAAAACAATTTTGACTATCACGTTCATGAAATTTTTAACGAAAACGGTCGTTTTATGATCCTCGACATTGATGTAGAAGATACATGTATGTCTATAGTCAACCTCTACGGTCCAAATTCCGACTCGCCTGATTTCTTTACAAAACCTATGTTACAACTAGTTCAACTCCCAGGAAGCCCGATTCTTGCAGGAGATTGGAATGTTGTTCAAGATTATAATATCGACAATTTCAATTACAAACATAAAACAACTTTCAAGCTAATAATGCCATAAAAGAAATGAAAGACACATTAGAACTCGTCGATCCTTGGAGATTCCTCAATCCTGATAAAATCCAATTCACTGGGCGAAAAAAATCGGCCATTAAACAAAGCCGATTAGATTACTTTCTTATTTCAGAAGATCTATTACCTATTGTTAAGAAATTTTCTATTGGAATAAGTTATAAATCTGACCACTCTTACATATCATTGGAGTTATCCATGAAACCAGTAGAAAGAGGACCAGGTTATTGGAAATTTAACTCTTTACTCCTACATGATACCCAGTTAGTTAAAGATGTCATCCAACAAACAGTTAATGAATGCTACGTATCAGGTGATCCTTCTGACTTAGAAGATGTGAAATACAATAAAAACGATCAAACCTTCTTCGAATTACTGAAGATGAAAATAAGAGGTGAAACAATATCATACACTATTAATAAGAATAAGGAAAATTAAAAAGAGAAAAACTCCTAGAAGAAATTGTCCACAATTTAGAATCACATTCGTATGACTTTTGCAATGAGGATTAAAATAAGCTCGAATCTAGCAAAGAATTGTTTGAAAATCTAAGAACAGTGAAAATAAAAGGAATCATATTTGGAAGCAAGGCAAAATGGTCAGAAAACGGCAAAAAAACCACTGAATATTTTTAATCTTGAAAAAGGAAATTATGTTAACAAAAGCATGTGCGAAATTATCACACCTCAAAACGAATCCTTAACATCTAAAGAAGACATTTTAAAACAATCTTCAAATTTTTATGAAAAATCTTATTCTTCAAATCACGATCCCAACTGGACAGATAATTTGAACACTTTTACAGACATAGATGTTAAGTTGTCAATTGACCAAAGAGAATCATGCGAAGGGAATATACCACCGGAAGAATGCTCCGCGGTATTAAAACATATGGAGAACAAAAAAAGTCAAGGCTCTGATGGATTCACCGTCGAAAATTTTGAAGGACATTAAATTCCCTCTCATAAGATCAATTCGATACGCGTACGAACACGAAACATTATCTACGTTTCAAAGGCAAGGCATTATCACTTGGATAAGGAAAGACAGTCGATATTTAAAGAACTGGCGCCCTATCACCCTTCTTAATGTTGATTATAAGATAGCATCTGGCGTAATTGCAAGTAGAATGAAACAGGTTTTACCAAGTATCATCAGTGAAACTCAAACAGGATTTATCAAAAATCGATTCATTTCAGAAATTACTAGACTACTGTACGACCGAATGAACCATTGTGAAGTAAATGAAATACCCGGTTTGTTAGTTACTGTTGATTTTGAAAAAGTGTTTGATACCATTGAATGGGACTTTATCGATAAGGCATTAGAAACTTTCAATTTTGGTATCTTATTCCGAAAATGGATCTAAAATTTCAAAATAACATTGTTAGTGCAATGATGAATGCTGGTAATATTTCTGAGTACTTCAATCTAGGGAGAGGATGTAGACAAGGTGATCCCGTTTCTCCATACCTTTTTATCATATGCGCCGAGCTACTGTCTATAAGCATTAAAAAAACCAAAAAAATTAATGGTATCAATGTTAATGGAGTGGATTATTGTATCTTTCAATATGCAGATGATACAAATTTTACACTCGATGGATCAGAGACAAGCCTATCAGAATTAATTGACATTTTGAAGAAGTTCGCTGCATGTTCAGGTTTAAACATTAATTACGATAAAAGTATGCTTATATGGACTGGGTCTAAGAAAAGTAGCACTGAAAAGATTTGCCCGCTTATCCCCTTACGTTGATCAAAATACTTGGCATTATCTTCAATATTGATCTTCGAAATATGATAAAGTCGAATTTCGAAAAACAATTTGAAAAAGCTAGAAAACTTCTATTCTTATGGTCCACAAGGATACTAACTTTAAGAGGAAAGGTAACAATAATAAAATCCCAAATACTCCCATTGTTTACACATCTCTTTACATCCCTCCCAGACCCAGATAATGACTTTTTTAATAGCTAGATACTATTTTACATAGATTTGTATGGTCTGGCAAAAGAGACAAAATAAAAAGGAAAACGTTAACAAATGACTATTTACAGGGGGGCCTTAAAATGACTGACGTTCGTAATTTTAATAAATATCTAAAAATCAGATGGATCAAACGAATATCAACAGATGGCCTTTGGCAAAACTTATCTAAATTATGTTTATATCCATGTAATGATCTCACTTCGTTCAACTTCCAAAAACGAGGGTTACAAAGAACAAGTAAACTGATAAAAAATTCTTTTTGGAGAGATGTTATAAATAGTTTCACAGAACTGCGAAGTGACGATATATCTGATATCAGTTCTTTCTTAGAAACTCCATTGATGAATTTTGTTGCAAACAAACATGTCTATCAAATTTTACAAAAAAATGTAAATCAAAGAGTATAAATTAATTCAAAATGAATTCAATATACGTGATACATATCTAGCTTATTTCAAATTGCTTAAATATCTTCCCAATGAACATATTTCCACTTTGAAAAATTAACACCAGATTCTCCCTATGATCATTCCTGTGCGAAATTGCAAGTTATTAGAACGTCTTATACGCTCCGAAGATTGCAAATTCATATACCAACTCTTGTGTGAACAAAATCAGGTCTCATTGGAAATATTATGCCATAAATGGGAAAGCAAAACTAACCATGTCATTACGAAAAAGCACATGTCAAAGTGCTTCGAGATTAATCAAAAATCATCTATCGACAACAAAATCTGAAACTTTCAATATCGACTTCTACACAGAATAATTGTGACTAAATATTTTCTTTACACCATTGGGCGAAATGATGATCAGCGATCGAACACTTGTTTTATTGCTGCTATTTAGTGCAGTTACTTTTAGAAAATTGTCGGATATGGTTTGAAAATGAAACCGGTCATAACATGATTTTAATCTCTTCTCATTTCTCCTTGGCGACCCAAACGAAAGCATTCTTGTCAACTTTCTATTCACTATCATGAAAAAATACATCTACAGATGTAAGTGTATGACCAAAGAATTAAACTTTAAACATTTAAAGAAAATAATAAAGTTTCACTATGATGTTGAAAATTATGTATTTGGTGAAGATAATGAAACTTTTTTGAAGAAGTGGACTTGGCTGCTTCTCTACTTAACCTTTTCTATTTTCTCCCCTATCCTTTTTCTTTATCCTCTTTTTTTTTTCTCCATCTCCTTATTTCTTTCTTTTTTCTAAGTTTACACACGATATACATTTAATTACTAATAAGAACATTACTCGACCCTTCACCACGTAGAGTCGAAATCAATGTAAAATCGTGGTAAGTTCTGTGAAATGAAAAAAAATATATATATATAATCAAGATTCATATTCCGTGAAATTTCCTGATATCGAGTGTTTTGAAGTGTCTGTAGTGGCAAAAAAATTAATTTATGTTATTCGGCACAGTTATTCTAAAACAATGAAACACAATGTTCTCTTTTCGGCTTCGGATTTTTAATGAAAATAGAAGGTTTATAGAGTCAAAATCTATGTTCAAGCGCAATCCTCAATAAGCAAAAATGTATTAGTTCAAAGGAGAAGCACTGATAAGAATCGGTGACCAACTAAGATAATGATCAGTTATGTATTTTTTAAGAGATGCAGGAAAATATTCTATAATGTATTTAACGATGATACTAATAGTACTAAAGGGAAACATCCTGCAACCTTTTTAGATTATCTTAAAAATGTTGTCTTTTCGGAAGTTAAAAGAGGTTAACCAATATTTTAACTAAACATTTTCAGAACATTTTTTAAATATAATATGTTATTTTAGAAATAAGAAATTACATTCATTTTCATATTTTGACCACTTGCCACTTTTTGGAAGTAAATGATTGTTTCTTGTATACCACATATGTAGTGTAATAATGATGAAAATCAGATAAACGAACTTGTGACTTTATCAGCAAACAAAGACAGTAAAAAATCTCGCAAACACTATAACGTTTGCACAATGGACTGAGTATTTCAGGACGTGTACAACTCGTATGCTGTTGACAATGACTTGATTTACGATGCTGAACTGTTATTTGATAATATTTCCCTAAATGACAATGATAACGTGGATTATGATTATGATAATGAAAATGATATATATTCTATTTTGAATAATGATATTACTCCTATAGAGATTAAAGATGCTGTCAACTGTTTAAAATGTGGGAAAGCGGCAGGCGCAGATGGTATCAAGGCCTTAATGATTATGTCCTGTGTTCGTTTGCTTAACCCTTATTTGTTACTGATTTTCAATATTATTCTTACGTCTGGTGTTTATCCAGAGGAGTGGTCGAAGGAAAGAAAGGTAGTCTAATTAGTATAGAACATTATATTCGTAAATTCGTAAATTTCGTAAATAGACGTTCTTGGCAAACTGTTCTGTATAGTATTCATTAATCGGCAGAAGCTTATGATAAAATTCCAGAGACACAAGCAGGGTTTTGTAAAGAGTACTCTAAAACAGACTATATATCTACTTTGCAATTTCTCATCCAAACGTGTCTCTAAAAGACTTATTGGTGATGTTTTTATTTTTTATTTGTGGATTTTCGATTCAGTCAATAGGACATTACTATGATATTCACTTTTTTTATGGAATATGTATTCTAAAATACCGGTCGCTGTTCGGGATTTTCCTTCTTCCATCTGTGAATATTTCGAGTCAGTAAGTGGTGTGCGTCAAGGTTGAAATTCAAGTCCGTTTCTTTTTTTCAATGTTTATAACAGAGTTTCAGGGCATGCTGTAAAATTCAGGGAATGAGGTATTTTTGTTGGCTCAGATTACTTTCATGAGTGTATGCTGATGACCTTAATTTATTTGATGACACAGTGATAGGCTCACAAAGAAAAATAGATATTTTACATAAATTTTGTAGCTCAAGGGGTCTTGAGGTTCATATTGATATTATTATTTTGATATTGTTATTTCGCAATGATGGTTATCTTCGTTCAAATGAAAAGTTGTTTTATAATGGCATTCAAATCAAGACTTCAACGTACTATTACTCTCTTGGTATTCTATTTTCTACTCGGCTATGCTGGACAAAGTGTGTACAAAATTTAGGCAAGTAAGGCACTTTCTTCTTTGAAAAAGTTATTTATTGAATACCCTAATAAGCCTGTTGGTTTAATGTTCAAGTTATTTGATAGTAAGGTTAAACCCGTATCATTATTTGGCTCTGAAATTTGGGGATTTGAGGAAAGGAATTCTATTGGAATATTTCATAATAATTTTTGTAAATGTGTAATTGGAATTGGAAAACATGTCTATAGTAATGGTACTTTTAGCAGACTGTGAGCATTTCTGTGGATGCATTAATTATTGGTGTAAATTGTTAAGGATTTCGGAAGATCGTTATCCAAAACAGTGTTATCTTCTTATGAGGAAACTAGATTATTTGGCAGAAAAACTTGGGCAATATCGGTTAAACATGGATTTGTATGGTACAGTATTTTACATCTTGTAGACAGGGTAACACAATAGAAGCTTATCTTTAGCAGCAAATGTAGTAACCCATTGTTAAAATGTGCAAAGTATACTAAGGAAGCTCTTGCTCTTAGTCAGCGTACTATGTCCTCTGTAATAACTTAACTTCTGTTCTATACTCTTATTTGCTACTCTTATTTTGTGAATGATATTCCAGTTGTATATGGGCCAATGGCCTACAAAACCGAAATTAAATGGAGCACGTGCAGTGCGTGTACTCGAAGTGGCAAATCTTTCTTGAAGGCAATTACTACGAGTAAAGAGTAGCCGATTCTGGCTCGAAATGTCTCGTTTTCACATCCCATCGTAGAGATATATACACTTGTAAATACATTTGCGCTGAAATTCTGAGGCCAGACTCACGATTTTGTGACAAATATTGCTTGGGGCTGCTTTAAGTACATAAAGGGCTATTCTTAGAAAAACTAAAAAAAATTAAAGTGGTTTTAAGTGTAGGTTCAATATGATTGGTACAGAATGAACTATGGTTAAATAAAACAGGTGCTTCGAGAAATTATATCGTAAGCAAACTGAAATGCATTAACAAGATCAGAATAATACAAATAAAGTCCCTACTGAAATACTCAATATTTACTTGACAAAGGTCTTATATAAATATATTGGTACTCTATGACTTTGAAATTGATAAATAATTAGATAAATATGATAAACATATGCATACGAATGAAGTTGGTTTCCATTTACTTATTCAAATTGTGAGAGTACCAAAGAATATTTGTACCACCTTCTATGTATACCCAAATAAAAGATATTCAGTTACCTATTAGTGTTTCCCCTATGTAGACAATAGGGCAGGGCAACTTGATTAGAAAAAGGCACAATGTCACTTAATGGGGTACTTACATACAAATAAATTTACGGTAAGTTATCTGAAACTGAAACGGACAGGTTTTAACTTTCTGTAAATAGAGTATACTAAACGACCTTCCATTTAGTACTATTTTTATTAAACGAGTTAATGATTAAGTATTAAACAAGCGAAAGCGAGTTTGATACCAAATCATTAACGAGTTTGTGACGTCACACGTGCATTATTCAAATGTGACCCAATTTAAATGTCAACATTTTTTTTGTCAAGAAATAAGGCACTTATGACAATGCAAACAACGATTAAAATATATGATTTGTGGTTAAGAAATTTAAAAACTCAACAACGTAGTATGGGTGCACAGAGATTCGTTATAATTCATCTGTGACATATTAAGTGTTTGTTACGACTACACTGTTTGACAGATAAGAAATGGGGTGATACTGCACTGTAAATAGATGTTATTTAAACCTTTAAAGCAAACACATACCAATATGATTTATTTTTTTGAAAAAGTCTGCTTGTTGCATCTTATTAACCGGTACTAAAGTAAAATATTTGAAAAACCCAAAAGCTATACTACCGGATGCAGTTTATTTTTTAATATGCATCATATTTCAATATATGCTTAGCATTTACACGGTATACATTTAAAACGTCCACGTGATCACGTGTCATGGTTCAAGTTAGAGTTATTGCATTGGGTATTGAATCTTAATTTAGTTTTCAGAAAACGTGTAAGGACTTGAAGAGTAGGGTGTACTTTGACCGAGAAGCTTTACTTGACAACAAGTAACGTCTCATTACTCAGAACATAATAGTTACCAGTGTGGACTTGACTTGATCTTTTTGATGGCCAGGTAGTAGTGCGTACTTCAATGTGAATCGATTAAATTACAAAAGAAACATTGTCGGGATTGAGGATTGATTTCAGGTAATTATTTTTTTGATGTTATCTAGTGCCGTTTTTCGTTTCCTCTTACCATTTGTTCATTGTGTAGAAAAACCCTTATATATATATTTTGTTAAAAAAAAGGTTGGTTCAAAGTTAAGTAAAGATTTATTTAATATGTCAAATGTAGGTTAAGATGATATTTTTTACGGACCGCTTGAGACACTATGACACTGGTAGGTACAATGGTACATGAGACGGTATCAACCGCAAGAGAAGAAGACGAGTTTTCAAGACATTACATAAATCTATGGTACACGCATAGTACATTTGTGTGCGTCATGATTAATATCTCCTGCTTTAGTTACGAGGATCATTTAATCGCATGATCTACATAGTCTTTTGAATAACTAACCAATCTTTCAGTGCATCACTGCATCCATAGTCACTAGAGTAACCCTAATACAATAATGCCTCTAATACAAATTCTTAATCCATAATGTCATTCTGTTAGAGTAATAAAGTCAACCCTTTACTTGAGGTTAGGTTCGGTTATATGGGGTTTAACGCCGCAGTTTATTACCTGAAAACAAATACTTTAACTACGTTGCATATGACCTATTAAGCAAACGTTTTGTCCTAAAAAAAGATCTATAATGATGTCATTTTCACATGTTTATTCTTTATTTCTTGAATATATACACATAATAAGAAACTGTTGTAACTGATTTCCTTGAGTGGCATTTTAGAAGTTGATATGGTAAAGAATAAGGAAGTTTATGGAATTACAATTTTTGCAAAGAGATATACCGTTATCAAGCACTTGAATATCTCAAACGAATCACATCGAATCTAATTAAATATAATTATTCTATCAAGGAGCTGATAAATCAACGATAAATAGTCGTTTATTTGCATTTGTATGATCGTATACCGGGCTCGTTGAATTAGACTACAGACAATGAAAGACATGACTCCATTCGTTTCTTTTTAATGTTTCTTTTTAAAGTCTATATAAGTAACCTTTCAATAGACCATTCCGGGATACCTTGTAACATTTCCTTAAAACCCTTCGCGGGGAATCAGATTTAACGATTTAAAGAAAGAAAAAATTGTAATGTAAATGTAAATGTTCATACACAAATTAAACAATGTTTAACACGCCAAAATATCTCAGACAGCTAATCTAAACTTATATAGATATTGGCACTATATACAGTCGTAGTGCTAAGGTGAGCTTCTGTCACAATTATATTGTCTTTATCAAATAATAAATATACTTGAAATACTTTGATTTTATGATACACTGCTTCTCTTGCTTACTAAATCTTGGGAACGTTTGACTTGTCCATGTGGAAATGCATCGGAATAGTCAGTGCACTAAGGGAGTGCTATAAACAACAGCGTTGTTGACAGCTCGGTTTGCGCTCTCAGCCTCGTTCTCATTATCAAAATGGAGTCATGTGAATATATTATGTTGCGCAGATTGGGTTTTGATTCTCTATCAATTAGGGTGTCGGGTATACTCCTGGTAGGAATACAACAAATGGGACACAAATAGTTTAAACTACTTTTTTCCGGCGCCCAAATTCCTTTCTGAAAAGAAGCTGGTGGTGTTTGATACGTCGTGACCACGTGACCACCATGGAGCCGTGGTTACCATAGAGGCGCGGTTATAGTAATCAATGCTGTTTCTATTTGATGATTTATCTACTCTCTCTCTCTATTTTCTATCTCTAAACTATAATCATTACACAGTTTTGGAATAAGTTTCAGATTATTTTGGTTCTACTTTAACGTCACGATATTTCAAATGAATAATCTGAAGTTTTATATTTTCAAACTCAAAATTTTACCGCCATTGTCATCAGAAATAGAACACAATTTACATCACCAAATTGACTTCATAGGTTCCAATTAGATTAAGTATAACTATTTGCATTCATTAAGCGTTTTTTTAACCTACGAAATAAAGGGACGTAATCTTAAGAAAAGGTAAAACTCCCAATATTATGCACTTATCATTTCACAGATAGATACCAACTGGCTCATGTTACATTTCAAAATGTGTCCCCCTAATACTTCCTCTCCAATACTTGATGTTTTGTTATACAAACATAACATTCTCGTAGTTGGGAAATACACAAAACATGTTTATGTTGAACGAAATTCTAAAGACGCAAAAGTAACTGATTCAAATTAAGAGAAATTAATGCTCCATGACTTTATCAAAAAATATTAAATGCACTCAAAATAAAGTATTTCCATCAACCTTATGTATTTATTGTTCAATCAGACGAAAGATAGTAAATATATGTAGTTTTTTTTTCAAAATGAAATGTGAGAATGATCTCCTCTCAGACCGAAGTGTGTTAACAAGGGCTAGAAATCGATTAGGTGTTCACCTGAAATGTCAAAAGGAAATCGATTAGGATTACTTTTTTTACCATTGTAGAACCAACACTGTGTCCTGTGGTCGTGCGAGTTACAACACTTTCTTGAGGCTGTCTGCCAGTGTTTAGGTGAAGACTTTGGGTAGGTTGAATTGCTGATATTTGCTTACTCATTACTAAATTATGACAAACTTCATTAAACAAGTACCTTAAATAATGTGATATATAAAATAGTACATACATAAATAAAGAAGACTCGCATATGTAAAGCATTATGACTTTAAAGTGAAATATATCGATGTGAATAAAACGGAACAGTCTTTTTGAAGCATTTTTCAGTTTAAGGAATATATAACCTAAAAATCTTCTTCACCGGCTCATAAGCAGTTCCAGAGGTGCCAAGGTATTGTGGAGGGCATTCATAAAGACATAAGATATTACACGTTTTTAAGCTAATGGATCTAACTAGGTTAATCATACGTTTAAACCAAAATGTAAGTAGTTCAGTGTATGTGTACAATTAAAAAAGCTATGAAAATGGCATGTGATGGTTGTAAAGCGTAATCCAAACCTTGTCCTAACTTTGCATTAACCTATTCAAAACCCTGTTTTTTTTATTAAAGCTTCTTTACATTGTCAAAACTTTAAGATAATGACTTATCATCATTCAAGGCTTTTTCGTGTTATTAATTCAAAAGTTCAATCTCAAAATTTATTAACGTTTTACATCCTGCTTTCAAATTTCAAGAGTTTGGGGAAAAGCATTAGCGGGTTTAATATAGACCAAACAAAACAGAAGCTATTATTTTCAACCTTAAGAAATACAGGCGCAAAGTTAAAAATGTGCATGACTATAAACCCTTAGGAGAGACATTTTCAGAATGTGGTAAATGAAATCAAATGACATTTTATTCAAAAAGAACAACTTTGGTTATCATTTAAATTGACACGAGATGGAAAGATATTCGATTGAGTACACATTTTTGTGAAGATGATGTTAGTGTTTGAAATTTGAACTGTTGCCCCACTTGTGTTTTATTCATTACGAAACCCCTTCACATGAATTTCATACGATATATCAAAATAGAACATGTCTGAACAGAAACTGAAATTGACATGTTTTTGACGGTTTTGTTGTCCACTGCTTAAAGGAAATTTCGGGATTACCGAACGATTGCATATTTCATAAAAAAAAACTGAGCTGATGATCATGACACTTTAATGTAAAATTAACAGCTACTGCTGATGTAATCAACTTTATCAATAAATTCTCCTAAAAAGACAAGGCATAATAAAGGTCATTTGCTTCAATAAATGTTGGCACGGTGTTTTCTTTTAAACACCCAGCACCAATATTTCTGAAAAACGTTTACTTATTTGTATCCTCAGAGTCAGCATCCAGATATTCTAACAATGTTTATATTGCAGCAATATTGCTCTTCCTGGACTCTAAATCAAATAAGGAATAATGAATGTAACAATTCGCTGAAGAGCATTGTTGAATCTATAGAAGAGAGACAACATGCTTAATTACCCCTTGGCAGGTTTACATATTACTACTTGAAGCAAGGGTTTAGACTTGTGAGAGTAACGGCTCTGTTTAAATGGTCTATATGTTACCCATGTGGGAAGAGGATACAGGGTAATCTGTCATTCCCTATGACCCCATAAGTCGTTAATGTTTATTTAGACCCAGTATAGTTCTTATCTACCTGAAATTACTGATATTCGATTTGTCATTATGAAACTGTTTTTCCCTTGATTTTTAAAAAAAACTGCAAAAGATTTTAATCCATCTCTTTTACGACAGTCAAAAATCAAAGATATTATTAGATGATTTATTGACTGGGAAAATTAAAAAAATATATCACTGTGAATATTGATAAGTACACAGTTTTATTTGGACTTCCCGAGAAAAGAAATGTACTTTATCTAACAATTACGATTGAAATAGGATCATACACAGGCAGCAGCAGGAAACATAGAGCCAAACTTTAACTGACTTGCCAGTTAAAAAAATGTTTCTCCTTCAGAGATCCATTATTTTAAGATTTATTTGTTATATCTGCCTGTACTCACAATCTGGAAAGGTGGAGTACGGGGAAATTTGTTTAAGAAACAATAAATTAAATTAAATATTGTGTATCAATTTGCGGTTTTTGGTTTTAGCTATTTTGCAGATTCATTTAAAATTGGAAATTTTTTTAATCAACAACGACGTCATGTTACAATGTTGATTGATATAGTTCGGTAAAAGTTCTTACTAAAATTTCAATATTCCAATATGGTGTTAAACCTCTTAGCTATCGATTTAGTTCCATATTCGTACTGTAGGAAATTGGGAAAAGAGACGTTCATGTATTACATTTCCAATGGTGAAATATGCCATTTGTTGGTGAAAATAAAATATTTTCAATGAGATTTTCACTGAGTGAAATAAAAATTGCATTCTACTCAGTGAAATAATGCAACAATCAAATGGCATGTGAGGTCATGCAACAAGTGCGCTTGCAAAGCGATGTAGCTACTCGTATAGTTTTCGGAAACATATTTAAATAGAACATTTGACTCTTCTCGTCGAATACCATTTATATCTCATCTCTTGAAGCAGAAACTCTTATATGAACGCATAAATCTCTACTTCACTCATTGGTATTCAGCGAGAAATGTCAAATATCCCTTATCTATACAATGATTTGATCAATAAAATATTTGGATAAATCATCCAAAAAATGACTATGAAAACACAGACAAATATGTCGTCGAAGTTAGTCAACTGTATACAAACATTTATCCTTGTCATATTTAGTTACTTTTATACAAATATTTACCTAAACACACTTAATAACCAGATATGAGAGATAAAGCAATTGAAGTAAGATCTTATTAATTAATTTCATTATTGAAACGTGTTCGCTTTTAATGAAAATTGTCAATCATTTCGATTCTATACCAGATTATAATATAAATATTTAAGGAAAAAATCATATTACAACGCCAATGGATGTTATCAGTGTTGCCGAGTAATATAACAGTTTGCCACTCCTTCCTGTCTGCATTGGAATGAGATATTGCCTATTCCTGAATATATTCAAATAACATAGACATGGATGTGTAGGAATTATTTTTGATTAACCCTGAATACTCATCTAAAAGTTAATGACTAAAGGTATATGTTTTTAACTGAGCAAATAAAACTTAGGAGCTACGTCACGCAATGGAAATTTGTAAATCAAGTTGATATTGTTTGCGAGTACTCTTTAAACAGAATTTTTATAACATTGTTAAACATATCGCAAAGCATTAATGTTGAGTCGATGACCAATATGATTAATACAGCAATGTTAATTCCAATATGTAAATTAATTGTTACTAAAATGTCTTTTGTCTTGGATATTAAGTGCAAATCGGCTGCGAGTTTAAAGATTACATAAATAAACTATTCACACACTCTTAAACGGGCAGTAGCACGCCTTTGAAATATTTATTTATTGAAAATGTCCCGTATGAATATCATTGATCTGAAAGAATAGGATATAAAAGAATTGACTGGATCCATTTGACTCTTAGATAAACTCTTTTCTTAACATTGCCACCCCCTAAGTGTTATTAGACAATGATTAAGAAAACTAACCAATACAATTAAATAAAAACGGACATTCCTGTCCCAATGTGCATTGGTAAGTTTTTGTAATGGCGATGAATAGATTGAAGGGTTCAGATCCAGTGATTAACTCATTGAAATCAAGTGATGTTATCATCAACGTGCCGTTCTTCTCATGTTTATTCAACACAGGAATATCATTTGATGTGGGTCCTCTTTGATTAAAACTAAAGAATTTTAATATGCTGAAACATCGGACTTAGAGTATCAATTGACTTTGAATAGACTTGACCCCGCTGAACTACAAATAAAACCTTTTATGCATCGTAAGGAAGGTTACTCTTACTATCAGGATAATCTCTCTGCTGGGACATATTATGAACAAACTCATGTCAGTTCTCTAACTTTTATCTCTCCCTCTAAAGGTAATTCACGCAATATGAATATATTTGTAAACATATATTCTCCCAACATGTTTTCCCACAAGAAATTCCGCAACTACAATTTTGTTATACTCGTACACTGTAACTTTATATATATAACAAATTCAAAATAATGGAAAACATGTCTTGCGCCTCCAGAAATCTAATATATGTAATAACATGCGCTGGTTGTTGCGAAGAGTATATCAAACGGGGGATACATGTAACTAATATTATATCATGTTGACGTCGCATTTACTATATATATATTTAAGAGGTATGCATATGACGTCATGAATTACGTACCTTGCCATTGTTAACGCTATACCATAGCCGACTCTTAATATTTATGCGGTGACCTAGATATCGACAACGAGGCTAAGCCCGCAAGCTTCGGAAATGGCAGGCGGTCACGGCAATTTTTCAGTTCGCGAGTTGCAGTAGTATTTCGCGACTGGCGTCAATAAAAAGTAACAGAAAGATGTATAATTTTGCAAAAAGATCATTTGCTGTATTTACAAGGATTGGTTTTAAAATTGCCACCGCTGATTAAAGTTTTAATTCATATCGTGCCTTGCAAAAATTTTAAAACATCGCGGAACGTCGATTTGTTAAGATGAGTATCGATCAAATATCTTGAATTTTACAAACTTCAGGTGAAAATTTCAGATGAGAAACATTATTTCGTTTACAGAAATGCCTATAAACTTTCTTACAGCAATTGATGGTTATCCTAGTTACCGTAATGATTTAATTTTTCGGTTTTCCTGTCGTTCGATTGAAATCTCGTACAGTCAATCAAAAAAATCCGAGTGTCGAGTGCAATTTCGTTCCTCAACTCGGACACAGATTCTATCATATAATTATTATATATAAGTCATAATGTGACTCATCAGCTTAATACTTATATCTCTAAATAACCGTCATTCACCGTCTACAGACCAACAAACCAGATAAATGAGGAGATTTTTTTTAATGAAATTTTATTTCAAAAGTATGCAATTATTTGCGTAAATATGCACTCAAATTATATTTCAAAAATATGATAACTTACCTTATCAATGTTTTATTGGGGGAAAAATGCCAACAGGAAAGTTTTTTAACTGAAATACCGATAACTTTTACTGTGGCAGCTAGGCTGGTGTCGATTTTTTGGGACAACTAGCTGATGAAGTCAAATCATTGTGAACCATAGACTTTCATGTTGAACATATTCAGACAATTTACAGTCCACGGTTTTCTGAGTAATCTGCAACTGAATGTAACCACGAAGGACTAGATTTCTACTTGTCTAAATCAATGATTGCGAAACTGGAGCCTTCAAGCGGGTTTTAAAATATTCAAGCATATGCCTACGTCAGGATAAAAACAAACAATTACGTGAAAGTTACCATTCCATAAAATCATTATCTTTTAAATTGTGGTTCATTTAACATTTTGAATCAGCGAAAGAACTTTGAAGAGACAAATTAATCTCTGATTTCATGGTTTCAAAAATGATATAAACTTTACCTGAGCAAACGTCGTTGTTTCACCAAAACCTGAATATCAAACAACGCTATTTTTGATTAAATAAACACAAGAGATGCTGTTTTATGTTTGGCCAAATTTGAACATAGTCATAACCCTTTAAAATTGCATAGAACGAAGTTTAAGAGTGGCATGTTACGAGCAAAAATCGCGTCAATGACTTCCGGGTTCGTGGCGCTCGTTCATGCAGGCTTAGCCTCGTTTTGGATAGCTCATGAATATTCGTGACGTAATATTAAGAGAGGTCTATTAGCAACACAATGTATAAGTTACCCTGATGATCGGTATGTTGTGAAACCGGTTGGTAATGAACTTATATGAGGACCAATCTTCACTTTGTTATTTTTAAAGAATATATATATATATATATATATATATATATATATATATATATATATATAGAGAGAGAGAGAGAAAAATATGAAGTTAGAAGTGAAAACAATCCATTTTAATGGCTAGCGCTTTCAGCTCAATGCGCCTTTTCAGGCCATACATACAACGGATAATATCAGACCGTCGTATTAAGTATTTTATTTTGAAATATACATTTACTTCACGTGCGACCTTTCACCTTTTTACAAAAGAATTAAGTTGCAGTTAACCTTTAAACTCGAAAAACTACTCGATTTCATGATGATTTTCCGTTTTGCAACCAAACTCAAGTATTCTTAATAATACACTATTTTACAGTAAATCATTTCAACTTTCAGAATATCTTCATCTGAACCCTTTTAAGGACTAGGTTGCATTTTATAGATTTTTCAGATACTCATTCATTCGGACCCATCATTGGGTGTGCAATTACCTCAAAAATCTCTCGTGTTCTTTACTTGAATGTCTAACAGAATCATATTTTGCATTTCTTGTTAATCATTTCTACTTGTGTTTAGACTGACAGAAAGAGGTACGTGTTGAATTGTATCGGAAATATTGAAAGCAAGATGGCATCAGGCGAAGGTGAGTTTAAGCCCTCTTAGGTATCAGGTACAATATGGGTCATCTAACCGTAAGCCCACCTCTCCCCAACCCCTCCCCCCACCCACCCACCCCCACTACCTTATAAAAACGACCCCACCCCCACGGTTGTAAACACTAAAATTACAATTCTGATAATGAACGGCCATGTAGTCTGCAAACTGATATTTCTAGACAGAATGTGTTTATGTGTGAAGCATAACGGAATATAAATCAGTGCAGGACTAAGAATGTAAAGTAGAAAACATCACCTGAACAACTCAAGCGCCAATGTATGCCTCTTTCTTTAAGCATCTTTGGCCATTAGTGTTTGGCCTAACCTATGAGAAACTTTAAATCTTCGTGCATTGAGCATGTTCTTTTCAATATGTTTATTTAGGTGACGAGAAAAGGCCAAGTGTAATGGATAGGATAAAAGCATTCGAAGTCAAGGGGGCTGCGCCAGGCAAAGGTAATTTTAAAGTTTTTTAAAAAGTGTTTGCATTCTCATTCACTCATTTGCTTATGTTTGAATTATCGTTTGAAGATACACCATACTTCAGAAAACAAACTTGTTAAACAGTATTAAATTCTTCAATGATTCAAGTTGTACTATTAGCTATTGGAAGGTTGTGGTCCTGCCAGCACTCCAAAATGCAAATTCGAATTGTGCAAGCGTTTCTATTTCTAAGCTAATTCTAGTTTTTAGCCACACTATTTGACTAACGAAAGTTTTCAATTCCTGTGTATAGGTCACAAAAACAGGCCGAAAGTATGCCTTACTTCAGATGGGGCAAACTAATCTAGGTTCGGACAGTGTATCAGATATGAGTGAGTGAGTTAGGGTCGAAAGTGTTTTGAACAATATTTCTATTATAAAGCATCTGAAACAAAGTTTACAGATCAGGAAGAAAGATATGGTAAGGATGAGGTAAAAGACGGAAAGCAAGGCATAGTGAGAGAGGGGAGATATTGTGTATCGATTCAATAATTTTGAAAGACTGTATTATAAAAGATCATTTGTAGAAAGTAACTATCAGCAAACCAAATAATCATTGTCATGTAAAAAATATCTGAGAGTCCTTGCCCTGGTTACGAATAAGAACTGGTCAAAACATTTTCACTACATTTTATTACTCAAATGAATCCTTTAAAAGGTAAGAAAGTACACTTAAGTTACTATTTTTGAATGCTCATTACTTTATAAAAAGATTATCGCCCTAACAGAACCACTGAGCTGCACATGCGACATGCAGTAGCACAATACACGTGGCAGGGGTTTATTGTCAAATTTGACACTTGAAGGAAGGGTTGACGAAAACTGCCGCATGCTGGGTTATCCTCTCTATGTTTACTTTTCTATCGGTTCTTGCATAATATTAGCGTATCTTTGCTTTAGTGTGTGACGTTTTATTTGCTATGACACCCCCTCAATATAATGAACGCCTGCGTGCCGTTGCCATGCTTCAAATGGGTTCTACACAGCGACCTGTAGTAGATAACGGTGATGATAGACCTCCTTCAAGTTGTCTTACAGTCACAACACAAGCCCAGGATTAATGCATTTGTACACATGTCATGAAAAATCGAACACAAACAGACAGTTAGCTTTCTGAAAGCTTCTACAAAGTAACATGAATTTCGGTTAAACCCATACAATTAGAAATTAGCTAATGTTTTATTCCAGCAATTAATCCGGTAGAGTTACATGGACATAGCAAAACTATGACAGCATTCATAAGGTACAATATTTGAAGAGAAATAGAATGGCCGTATTAGGTACATTGGGAATACAAATGTAATAATACAATTACAATATATATAATATATATATAATTAATTTTCTAGTATGCTTGATAGTGGAGACCATTTTTTTCAAATGCATTAGTTTGATTTTTACAGGCCATAAATTTTTCTGTGGTATAAACTTCTTTGTATTTTTTGAGAGCCTTATCAAAGGTTACTTAAAAAGATGTGTCTTTTGCTCAATAGGAGTAAATGTTTTAACATCCTATATTGGGAAGGAAAACCAAAAAGAATACCATTTGTGTCCAAAACTACATCCAATTTTTTATGGGTATTCAAAATTAGTTCCACACTCAACCAAAATTCCTTTACAAATTCACATTCTATTTAAACATAATCCAAGTTTTCCTTCTCGGTTTCACAAAAAGAGCAAGTATCCTCATTTAATAATTCCATAGCTTTTAATTCCTCTTGGTGTAAACAATCCGGTGAAGAAATTTGAATTGAAATTCTAATAATTTGACATCCTTTGTACAGCATCTGTACTGAAGAAAAATAACTTTCCAGTTCTTAGAAGAGATATCAAAATTTGCTCTCCACTTAACACAAACCTTTGGGTAACAATTGCATGTAATGATACGGTCATAAAAATATCTTTTTTGGCTTGAGCAAGTCTAATACACTAATAGTCAGAGTTACTTTTACGATAGAGGTTTGCTGATTAATACATTGTTTCCACAAAGCAGGAAAACCACAGAGCAAGTTGTGATAATCTAGGAATGTTCCACGAATGTCATATACCTTTTTCAATTCATCAAATGTTATTAGCCCTATAGAATTACAGATATCCTTTATACAGTGCAATCCTTTATTGTACCAGTTTTGAATATACATTTGTCTTTCAAATGATGGTTAAACCATAAGGATTGGGATAAAATATAATCAATATTATCAGGATAATCTTTCTCAGATCTAAAATATGTTGACCATGCATTCAATACACTTCTCCAGAAAGGGTTCTTACAGTTTTTATGTTAATCATTAATTGCCCCTAGTTATATAGATTTTATCAAAAGGAAATTGACTTGGGTTCTTTAGGTTGGGGTTTTGGGCACATTTTCTTAAGTGAGAGAGTTTCAAAGCTTGAATGAAAGAGTTCAGATCGATCATTCCATATTAATTTTTTTTTTTTTTTATCCCGTTTCCTTATTTCACAAAAAATAAAAAATATCTGATTTAATTCTTTGACAAAATTTTTCAAAGGGGACGGAAGGGCAGAAAATATATGAACTAAGGTGGATAAAGCCAGAGATTTAATGACGATATTTACGCTGATTTTCATTGAAAAGCTTGTTGGCGTTTGGAGTAGTGTTAATGAACGTCACGCTAACGTTAACGTCAGACAGATTCGGTCGTGGGTCTGTTATGATTTGGAGAGGCGTCACCATGACTGGCAGAAAGGACTTCCATATTGATCAAGAAAGGGTCACTGGAGAGGCGTCACCATGACTGGCAGAAAGGACTTCCATATTGATCAAGAAAGGGTCACTGGTGTGTACTACCGTGACCACATCCTGGCACCGATAGTTATGCCCTTTGCTCAACGTTCGTGTCGTGAAGGACTGCGTCAAGTGTCACCATATTGTTCTGAGTCTTGGCCAGTCATGAGACGTGACCTTTCCCCGAAATAGCATATCTTGGACATAATCGGAAAACGTAATCGTCGAGGTCAACAGCCACCAATAACACTGCAAGAGTTTGCCATGGGACAGATTACCCAAAATAATGATTATAGGGTAGATTAGGAGCATGCCATCACGTATTGCTGAATGTCTGAGGATTGGTGTTGTTTTTCATTCTTTGGGAGTGAAATGGGGTCGTCCGATAAGTCGTGAACTGTCTAAGTTCATGTGTTGGCCTCACTGCCCGTAGATGGCTTATCACGTGATTAACATTCCACAAATAGTCATGGGTACTGTTTAATCAGGAAGCGTGATAGATAATTGAATCCGGATATTTATATTGTGGTGATGTCATGAATGTTGAAGTTGATGTTTAATCTCTTATATGAGCAGAGTGTAGGAGCTGCACACCATGATTCACTAACTGAATAGATTGAACGTTCACATTATGTGTCGCATTGGGTACAGCTAGCGTAGCAGTATCATCAACAATAATCTCAACCCCCAGTAGCCATCGAGTTAAATGCAGTAGCCAGTTTCAGCGGGATTCTTGGAGTTACCTCAAAGTTTGGGGTTGTAAACTACATTCAAATTCAAAGAAACATGATTGCAAATTATAAACCAATTATATTATATATCTGATCTTATCAATAAAGCTTTGGATGATGGTCCGAAATTTCTAGAGATGAAGGAAAATATCAAATAACTAAAACTGTTGATCTTTTGAAATCATTCAAAAGGAGAGCATTTAAAGTTGTTTAGGAACGGGACATTGTTCAAAAGAGATTGATATCAATGGCATATGGAAGGGGATGTGTGCCAAAAATGAAATCATGTAAACTCGTAATTCGCAAGTTGTAACATGTTGTTCTCAACCATGCACTTCTCGAAAAGACAAGTCCAAGTCTGCAAACCTAACATTTCATTCCTGTAAAACTCAACTTTCTGTTCTCAACTTTACAAAGTTCAAATGTAATTCTAGAAATGTTAAGTCGAAATTCATTTTTGTATTTCAAATACGAGGGATATACACATTTAGCAATGCTACAAATTACGTTTTACAATTGGTGAATGAAAAATGAAGGGTTGTAAAATCACCCTTTGGAAACAGACTTTTGCATCTGGAGTTTTACATGAGTTGCATGGTTATGATTGCAATGTTCCGAAATACATCTGTACACAATTTCGCATTGACCATATTTGGAAATTTAACGAAGTCTGCCGATGATTTCCGAAGATGATCGGTATTTGACAACAACGAGACCTCCCTGATCAAAGCTCCATGCAACGCTGTGCAAGCTTTCCGGATAGTGTTGAGTTGAGTCCACCTCAATGCGCGGAGCTTGGGCATGCCGTCACCTTTTGTAAAAGTTCTCAGTAACTCGCGTACGGTGTTTTTGGACCCCTAAGGCAAATAGCAACAATTGTAATAGAACAAATATCATTTGCGATTAATTCTTATCCGACCATTATCCCAAAAAAATTTCGTGAATACGTCATTTTCTAAAATATACCCGTGTTTATCAATAGTTCAAAATACTTAATCAATTTCGTAGCATAACAAATTTTTACAAAACTGAAAAGTATAATTGTTTCAAAGTACATGTTTATTGTTTAGTAATTGGTATTACAATGGAATATGAGCGTTTCCGACGCATTTGGAAAAGCATGATTACTTTGTAGACAATCTTACAACACCATACTTTTGTGTCGTCTTGGCAATCAATTTTAGATGATTATTATTTTATGACATCACCTCATTATGATTTATCACTAGGAGAATAATGGTTTACATTAATTAACTGATGTGAAGTTTGATTTTATGCATGAGAGAGAGAGAGAGAGAGAGAGAGAGAGAGAGAGAGAGAGAGAGAGAGAGAGAGAGAGAGAGAGAGAGAGAGAGAGAGAGAGAGAGAGAGAGAGTCTTTATTTCCTCCAGTGGCAACCGAAGATTACATATAAACATCACATTACATCATTGTACAGAAGAACATAGATATAACAAAATATTTACAAATGTAAATACAGCATTGTTTCACAACAGACATGGATAATGTCATTCATCGTATTTATAAACAAGGTGGTGTTTTATTTCATGTACATATAGTGTAAAGCGCAACAAAATGCGTTCCCATGACACGGGATCTATACAATTGTAAAAATTATTTTCTGCCCCAAAGAGGAATGATAACATATCTTGTTCATCTTGCTCATCACGTAGATTTCAACATCGAGCTGGTCAATTAAGTATGCAAAGAATTCATTTCGTTGTTGCAATAATTTTTCGCAGTGGAGAAGTATATGAAAATCATATTCAAATGTTTGTTTATTACATAGTGTACACTCTCTTGATATCTTACCTCTTGATGATATCTTGATACAAAGTTGCAAGGATGATTTATAATTTGGGTATTTATATGTTAAATGCCACAGGATATGATAACAGAGTTTAGTATGAGTTAATGCATAAAATGACATATTTGAGCGATATGAAGTTTGTGATCGCCACATTTGTTCTTCAAAGCTATGTACAGTAGTGTTAACAATTCTTCTCCAAACATGTTTTGGAGGAAAAATACCTTGGAAAATATATTTGTTAACATATGCATTTAGATTATACTTTTTAGATATTGATAGTAGATCGTCACATACGTTGTTTGATTTGACTGAACATGTAATGGAGGCACAAAATATATGCTTTGCAAAGTTGTTACATTCAATGTTACAGAGTCGCCCAAGAAATAGAAGTTTACATATATAGATATAGCCTACGAGTGACCACAATCCCAAATTTGCGATGGTAGATATTGATGACGATCTTTTATCAAGACCTTGTACTTGTCTAGCGAAATACCTCTGTGTTTGTTCAAATACTTCAGCTTGTTGACCTTTGATATTTGGTAATATTTCACAGCCATAAAGACTAGTTTTCAAAATCATTCTGCGCCAAATCTTAACACATGTGAATGGATGAAGGCCATTATCATTTAATCCAACAGTTCTTAGTGAATTAACATTCTGTCTTGCTTTTTGACAATATTTTTCGCTTCTAGTTTTTGTTGAAAGGTTACTTGTAAACAGAACACCTCCATAAGTTGTTGTTTCAGATAAGGGAATTAGTATTTCACCAAGTCTACAGTGAAAGTTTACATCATAGCCTTTTCTTTTGGTAAAAACAATTATTGTACTTTTTGATGCGTTATATGTTAAGCGCCACTTAGAGGCATATGAAGAGACAATATTAAGTGATGCCTGTAGGCTTGTAGGGGATGTACTTACGAGTGTTGTATCATCAGCAAGCAAGACAGATGGGACGTCCATACCGAAAACACTGATACCACAGTTACCTTGTCTTAAAGATGTAATTAGGTCATTAATGAAGACAAGGAAGAACCATGCGGATATAACCCTACCTTGCCCTACACCTTGTTTGACCAGGTATTTTTCTGACACCTCCCCTTGATATGCGACAAATGATTGAGTATTAGTTTAACAATGGTGTAATAGTTTCCAGAGATTACCTTTAATACCAAGTTCATAGAGTTTGAAGAATAGCCCTCGTGCCAAATTTTGTCGAAAGCTTTTGCATTATCGAGGAAAGCTGCATAAACCGGAGATTCTCTATGATTATAATAATGAATACTTTCCATGAGAGTAAACACAGACATGATGGCACCATGCTCTTTTCGAAAACCAAATTGTAATTTATCAGGAAAGTCAGGATTTGATTTCTCTAGTTTAGTTTCGATTCGTCTAAGCAGGAGTTTTTCAAACAGTTTTCCAAGACAAGATGTTAGCGTGATATCCCTGTAGTTTCGTGGGTCTGATTTATCATTCTTACCCTTGTAAATTGAAATTACCATTCCAAGTCTATATTCATATGGAGCATACTGAGATTCAATCATTTGATTGAATAACTTACATGCATGAGTAATGAAGACATCGCCTGCAAAAATGATATGTTCGTTTGTAACCTTATCAGGACCAGGAGATTTGTTCTTACTTAGAGACTTAACAACATCCTGTACCTCCTGAAATGAAAACTTTCTTTCTAGTTCATCATCATAGTCATCAATTTTGTTGTAAATACCGTTAACTGATTTAGAAACATAGTTCTTAAAGTCCTCATCAAATGTTTCTGATAAATGTGGTTGAGCTAGTATTTACCCCAAATTTTACATATTTCAGCAGGTGTTGAACCTTTCTCGCCCGCGTAGACAAGTGTAGATATATTTTTGACTACTGCTTTTTGCCTTCTAACAGTTTTGTAAAATGCATTGATATCTAATTCAGCTGATATTTCAATTTCTTTTAGCATTTCTTTTTTATGAGATCGTTTTGATTTTCGAAACAGACGTCGGAAATTTCTTTTCTCATCCTTATAAGCCAAGCGCTGTTCAGAGTCATCATTGCGAGGTTTCCCGCTTCTAATCCATTCACGCCTGGCTACTCGCATTTCATAGTGAGCATCGTTTAAACAATTAGGTTTCCAAAAAGGTTTTAGATGTGGTTTATAGCTGCTCTGAGGTATACATTTTGTAGATGCATATAATAAAGCAGAACTTATCAAATCATTGTCGCAGTCTATACTGTCATGTTCATTAAAGTCCATGTTTGTATTACTACAAGAAGACAAACAATCCTCTAGAAGTTTTTGGTAAGAGTTTATATCATTTTCGTTTGCTAATTTCCATTTGGTAATACCACTGTGAGGATTGTTACATGCTAACTTTGCTGGTATGCTTATGGTTATAGTACACGGTAGATGATCTGACACACTATATGGACAAGAGTCATCTATCTTAGTATTGGTAACATCTCTGCTTATAGAGGATGGTATAAGTATGTAGTCAATCATACTTTGTAATTGGTTGTTTTTCGACCGACAAGTATACCCTAAAGATGTCGTAGGTATAACTGTTAGAGCACTTACAAGATCTCTGTCTTGAAGATCCCACTTTAAGATTTCATCTCTTTGAGATAATTGGCGTCTATAAATGTCAGCGTTTAGATCACCTAGAATGAATGTTGAACCCATTTCAATCAGATGGTCATACAAATCTAACAATTCATTTAAGGCACTACAGTAAGTTGCATGCAAAACATTTGTTGAAGGTAAACGACAAGCAATGATATAAACATTACAATAGTTGATACGACTAAGCTTAATTGCTATGAGATAATCAGAGTTGACAACAATACTTTCAGCTTTCCAAGGAGAGTTTGTATGAGCTAAAAGTGCCAGACCGTGTGAACCACTTTGGTATGAAGGGTCGGCTTCTACATAGTTATAGGTCACAGTTTTAAAGTCACAGAAAGCATTCAAAAAGTGAAGGTTACCTGTTGTGAGCCAGTGTTCCTGAATAGCAACAACATCAACCGGCTGACAAATTGTCTGATTAAGGCAATCACCTCCGTGAAGTAGTCCACGCACGTTCCATGTAAGCATAGAAAGAGTCATTATAAGAAAACAGTAGAACGATTGTACTCTGGTGAATCTAACAGCGGTCGTGTCCATCATTTTAATAGTTGGTATTATAGTCATTCCCGTCATTGTGTGACCTAGATTTTGGGATATAATCCCTCACTCTGATTCCTGGTGGCCAAAAGTCTCTATTACCTGATACATAATCCTCATAGTCATCAAGGTCGACATTAACTTGTACAGTGTATGTATCTTTATAATTAAGCCTTACATTCTTTTTCATCAGTCTGACAAACGTACACGGACGTTTTGATCATGAGTATATTCGTGAATCAGTTCCTTTACTGAGTCAAAAGATTCATCAGCACTAACATTATATAAACAAGACGTTTTGTTTTCACCCTTGGAACACCCTGTAGAGCATGATACTTTTTAGATAGCGATCTGATAGGATGTGTGGTATCACGTGTTACGTTACCGTCACTCTTGTTGTAGCGTCCGTTGTCGGACCTCCTAGTTGATTTACGCTCAACTTTATTCCAGGAATCATCTTTGTTTGTACTACGTAGGTCCAATGAAGGGAAGTCGTTGTCGTAGTTGTCGTATCCATAGTTGGTGTTGCAGTCATCCTGCAGTAGTTGTAGGGCCTTGTCTTGTATCTGGCCGGTTATAACAGGAATACGACGAGGTTCAGAGGTTGAAGCAGGGGGGTCAGTCTCTGATGATATCGTTGTTGATGCTGGTATTCTCTCGTTATGCTTGGTTTTCACTGGCTCCTCTGTTGTTGATAAGGTCGTAGTTGATTCCCTGTAAGTAGGATCTCCTTTTACATTGTCGTCAGAACTCTTCATCTTGCTTGAAAGACTTGATAATTTTGAATCAATTGCCTTTAGTTTTGCATCAACAGAATAACCTGATTTCAAAAGTTCATTTTCAAGATGTAGAATATGATCTCGGTATGATTTGTTTTCTTGACTGCACAATTTTAGTTCAGCTCGCATTTCTGATCTTCTTTCTTCAGAGTCACTGAGTCTAGTCTGTAAGTCAGCTATTAAAGTATCCTTTTCTTGAAGACACTCGTTTATATGTTTAATTTGGTCAGAAAAAAGGTTTTCCAGGCATAGCAGTCGTTCTTCAAACTTTCCTTGACTATTGGATACTACTTGTTTTAACTGCACAATGTGACTAATGTAACAAAGTGACCTGAGGGTACTTTGTTATGAAACTGCATGGTTCAACCACGGGCCAGGTCTGATATCTCAGCTACAATAACAACACGTGCTGACTGATAGCGGACCAAGACAATGGTTTGATTGGCCGGGAATGCTTAAAGATGATGGGTGGTCAGGTGAGAGACAGAGGAGACTGAGATAGAGAGAGGGAGCGCGGTAGAGAGGTGTAAGAGACGGTTGAAGACGGAAGGATGGCCATGGGAAAGAGGGACCATGGAAACAGAAGGAGACAGACACAGAAGGAGACGGCAGGCAGTCTCTGAGTCCGAGTCTAGACCTAAACATCTACATCTACTAGGTCCAGAGAGGAGAGGGTAGCTTCGTTCTATATAACTGACTCTGCACATTATGTAGTGAATAAAATACTTGTTTTGAGTGGAAAACTTCCTTTCATTGATTTGATTGTGAGCTGCAGTGCTACACAGGGGATCTCTTTTGGTGCCGTGACCCGGATTTACAATCAAAGGAAGGAATATAATAAGGTGGACTCTCGCCCTTACAAATTGGTGAGTACCGACTGTTTTGGTACCTACTCTCTTCTCTGGGCCATCCAAAATCTCTGTATTAAAAGTTCAATTGATAGGCGATTGATTAGAAATTATGGTAGAAATGAGCAGAACTAAGAACGTACTCGGAGAAAATATGAGAAGTTGAAGAATAAGCGTTGTTAAGAGAATCCAGGGGTCCAAACGGGAATGTTATACAAGGAAATGGGTCAACAATTAGTAAGGTTCTGTTTTAGTGTGAGTAGCCTGAGACTTATAAGAGCCATGGGCGGTTGATAGCTAAAGGTAGCACGAGTAGGTAAAGGTCACAGAGTCAAGGAAGGTGGTATGAAACGAAGGATAGAATTAATTGACAGGTATGGCATAGTTAAGCATAATTGGCAGGTTTTATGTTGTAAGTAAAAAAAAAAGATGGGGAGGGTTTGTAGTTGGTTGGGTTTGGAATATCCTAAAGTCTGATGGAGTGGTTGACGAGAAGGGTACATTATGTGGAAAAACCCGGGGGTCATCCAATGGGATGAAGCTCAGACTGAGTAGACGGGCACATAATGTTGTAAACCCGAGGTCGTTGACTGAGATGACACTCAGGCCCTCCATTGACCTGAATGGCCTTGTTTTACAGGCCGGATTTGAGGGATAATCTATCCGATTAGGGTAACATGCCTCTGATGGATTATCCCGGGTACTGAAGGCCAGGGATGGACAAACCACATCTAACCAAGCAGAAGGATAGGCATTGGGTGGTCTTTAGGTTTTCAAAGATGGGATATGAATATGCATATGTAACCCTTGTCTAGTCATTAAGGGAAGAACACAACGCAAAGGCTGTTATTTACCTCGGGCCTTTATTCCATGGTTTATAGAGTTCAGGGATGAAAAGTATACATTTTGGACGATCCATGTAGGTGAGCTCATTTGGGTGGATGATTCAAGGCAATACGGTAGTAAAGGGAAATGTGGTATTCATGAAACTATATGTGATGTTTCAAATTTTAGAAATGACTACACTGTTAGGTTGGTATAGGGTTGTTGTACGGTTTGGTCAGGAGAACCCAGAGAGGATAGGGTGGGGAAACGGCAGTCGGTACATCCGGTGTAAAGGCGGTGTCTGCTGAAGCGGAGGGCGCGGAGAGCGCCTACAGTGAGGACACACTGGCACCTCCTGAGGACGATAACCGATGTTTCCAGAAAGGCATCCGTCAGCTTTATCCAACCCTGGGAGACGTCAACAGGGTCTGACGTTCGAATCATCCTTCGAATCGGCGGAGCATACGATGCCGGGATGCGGTGAATACCAAGCAGTGGTGTACAGCTCCACAGTGTATACCATGCTAAGTTATGAAATCCAGTTGTGAACTATGAACTGTGTAACTCAATCTACCGACACACATGAAACTGTATATATCAAATGGATTATGTGAATTCTTATGGACACTTTTCATTGTCATAACTATGGACACTAGAAGGGAATTTAACGGTAACTGGACCTGTGTAGATAATTTGGTCCATGTCTACTTTAATAATGCAGCAGTGTCATGGTGATATTAGTGAGTAGAACACTTTGCATTGATGAACTGTGAATTTAATAGATTTAATACAGCCCGTATAAATCTGCAAATGAATCAGACAAGTTATACCTTATATGGAATGATAGATTCTAATCATAACTTGTAGATTAAATACATGTATATATAAGTATTGCATTGCGAACCAAATGTGTAACATAATACATGAACCGCTGTTTATTCAATTCCGTTTTATTTTGTTGTTATGCATGTATGAATGCACGTTGAAATTGATACCTGTCTGTAACATGATGATGTTTAAACTGGAAATTACATATGTATGTATAATGAATGTATGAATGAATTTGTATACATATAACTCTAACAATCCTCTCTGGGGCCTAATGAAATCTCTGGCGATATTTCCTTTACGATTGGGGCGAATGTAACAAAGTGGCCTGAGGGTACTTTGTTATGAAACTGCATGGTTCAACCACGGGCCAGGTCTGATATCTCAGCTACAATAACAACACGTGCTGACTGATAGCGGACCAAGACAATGGTTCGATTGCAACCTATGGCATTCGATCCTGTCACCCCCTGTGACCCGGTCAGGGCCGGGAATGCTTAAAGATGATGGGTGGTCAGGTGAGAGACAGAGGAGACTGAGATAGAGAGAGGGAGCGAGGTAGAGAGGTGTAAGAGACGGTTGAAGACGGAAGGATGGCCCAGGGAAAGAGGGACCATGGAAACAGAAGGAGACAGACACAGAAGGAGACGGCAGGCAGTCTCTGAGTCCGAGTCTAGACCTAAACATCTACATCTACTAGGCCCAGAGAGGAGAGGGTAGCTTCGTTCTATATAACTGACTCTGCACATTATGTAGTGAATAAAATACTTGTTTTGAGTGGAAAACTGTCTCCTTCCTTTCATTGATTTGATTGTGAGCTGCAGTGCTACACTAAGAATAGAGCATGTTGAGTCGTTTGTCTCATCTGTTGGATTATCAGTTCTTGAAGAAGAAGTTTCAGTGATCTTACTTGGTGTGTTCACATTAGATGTGCTGTTGAGCGATGATGGCGTACTTGGTGTCGTCATAGAAAGATGACGAACGCTAGCTTTACTGAGCACCTTGTTCTGTAGGATATGTTCGGGAATAGTTCCTTCAATGAAGTGAAAAAGAAAATACACATCTTGCGCGCACTTGTAAATGGTCGACGCTGTTGCTGATTGAGTATTATTTCGTCTCACAAGTAGTCCAGCAGGGACGTTCACACACGTATGTTTCGCATAGTCATACAGGCTTTCCCTTACGTCATATATTTCCTTTATCTTGTGATTGTAAATATCTTGTAGGCTGTCGATGAAGCTTGTCTTGTCTTTTGATCCGAGCTTGGCTTTGATTTCAAGGTAGATTGACTTATCAATCTCATCACTAGGTTGAGTGCTGTATAATTCGTCAGCTTCACAGTCGATAGCTTGGCTCATTGTTCCACGTGCATTGTTTTCTGGGTCAAAGTTGTCCTCCATTGTTGTCTCTTGCTTGTTAGCTTGGGATTTAAGTAAATAGCTAGCTAAACATGGTGGAAATATGCTAAACTTTGTAAAGACAATAGCAACAGAGGTTCAAATTTAAGAATCAGAGTTTGTCTTGTGATCGTAACACATTCTCAGAAATGTCATTAATATTGACATAGATATGAAAAATGTTAGGTTTTTACAGTCCTAAAGGTATTCTTTAGTTATCAACTGAGAGCACCTAAAACACGTCCTCACTCTCAAATATAACAAATTTTTACAAATCTGAAAAGTATAATTTTTTCAAAGTACATGTTTATTGTTTAGTAATTGGTATTACAATGGAATATGAGCGTTTCCGACGCATTTGGAAAAGCATGATTACTTTGTATACAATCTTACAACACCATACTTTTGTGTCGTCTTGGCAATCAATTTTAGATGATTATTATTTTATGACATCACCTCATTATGATTTATCACTAGGAGAATAATGGTTTACATTAATTAACTGATGTGAAGTTTGATTTTATGCATGTACTCCTCAAGCCGCACTTGCGTAATAATACTTTCAGTTGATGAAAACAGTTGGTAAGATTTGTAATTATACACAGGCCCGTAGCACCAATTTAGAGAGGGGGGGGGGGGGGGGGGGGGCTGAAATTAGGGATTTAAATTGCTATCTCGAAAGGGGGGGGGGGGGTAAGAATAACGATTATACTTTATAGGTAATGACAAATTGTTTATTTAAGAAAAACTCCCGCTTACAACGTCGTAGAGACCAAATACAGGCAGTTAATGTTCACGTCACTCACAAAGTCATTAGTGCTTTTTTTCAGATGGCACATAAAACTTATGATATTCTATTTTTCACACAAACATTGAAATAAAGAGCAAAAAAATTGTTTTTTACCCTACGGGTCTGAAACACACTGGATAAAATTCAAGATATACACTACGTGAATCTATAATTAACTATCAATTACGATAAAATAGTCGTGCTTTTGTTGCTGTGCCACTTGTCTTGATGCGAGAAATCTAAGTTGTACACCCTTAAGTTATACGTATGGAAATGTATAATCTTGCATTTCAAATAATTGTTAGAATTTTAACATCTTGATGATAACAAAGGTATTTTGATTTAAATTGTATCTGATATCTGAATTTGCAAGAGCTTTTCGACTTAAAAATGGGCAAAATAGCCTATGTATCGAACAATGACCTGATGTTCTCTGGCAGCCTGCCAGACCAAGCAAAAATTGATAGACCGTTTGCTTATAAGAAGACCCTATATAACTGTTAATCGGGCGGAGAGTTAAAAATAACATGTCACATGAAATGCCAGTCATTTGATTTTGACATGTCCTTCAATTGAATTTGTTCAAACTGTTTATTGGTTAAACGACCGAATGAAAGACTAACAAAAGAAAAAAATGTTCTTTTCAATGATTTTTTTAACTTTCCCCTTACTTTACGTTGCGTAGTTATTTTTCTAACTATTAATTTGAAAGAATAACATGCCCGTGTTTTGAGGGTAACGTGGGTGTACAATATAGATATATTTTTTCTACCGCTATTTGTCTTTGCGAGACATGTATGCCGTTTTTTCATTATTCTAAATCCAGTCTCGTAATTTGTTGAGTTTTTTAAACCCAACCTAAATATCTAAAACGATATTTTTTTACAGTGAATCATCTCGATGCAGTAAGTTGTGCAGAGATTTAGTGTCCAGTAAAGTCTAACCCAGAATTAAAGTTCATAATATTCTTTCGAGAGATAAACCTCGTGTAACCCTTACGAAAACAGTAGAAAAAACTTATCTAGATCAATAATTGACTAAGAACTTTGACAAAAGGTGAAGGTCGCATGCCCAAGCTCCGCGCATTGGCGGACTCAGCTCAACACTATCCAAAAAAGCTTGCAAAGCGTTGCATGGAGCTTGGATCAGGGAGGTCTCGTTGTTGTCAAATACCGATCATCTTCGGAAATCATCGGCAGACTCCGTTAAACTTCCAAATATGGTCAATGCGAAATCGTGTACAGATGTATTTCGGAACATTGCAATCATAACCATGCAACTCATGTAAAACTCCAGATGCAAAAGTCTGTTTCCAAAGGGTGATTTTACAACTCTTCATTTTTCATTCACCAATTGTAAAACGTAATTTGTAGCATTGCTAAATGTGTATATCCCTCGTATTTGAAATACAAAAATGAATTTCGACTTAACATTTCTAGAATTACATTTGAACTTTGTAAAGTTGAGAACAGAAAGTTGAGTTTTACAGGAATGAAATGTTAGGTTTGCAGACTTGGACTTGTCTTTTCGAGAAGTGCATGGTTGAGAACAACATGTTACAACTTGCGAATTACGAGTTTACATGATTTAATTTTTGGCACACATCCCCTTCCATAATGGCATTTATTCAATTGTACTTGAATTTTGCAAAGAATGCAGTGCCCACGCTCCAAAGAGGCTGGGCCATAGATCTACAAAATTTGGTTAGGATGCTGAAAGTGCTGTTTTGTGACCCCACCCCCATATTAGCAACCGTGAAGTCATTACCAGACACTTTGTGATCATCATCTCCAGGGGTAGCATGTAGACATGTTGATCTTTTCAATACACTTTAATTCATGCATCTATCGTGTGTTGTTTTTGTTCAAGAGAACGGGTGTAACGTTTCTTTTGGACATCCGTTTCGTAAAGAATCTGTGTCGCTGTATAAGACTTCACATCTATCTCTGAAAGTTTTTGTTATCTGATTCTTATAAAAATAATACATTAAGTGCTTAGACAGGTCAAGTATATTCATTCGGACATATAATGATCTCTTGAAAATATCTTAGAATTGTTCACGTGAACAGCAACGAAATCGTTATCAAATATTTTAAATTCGTTAGAATCTGCACCAGTTATAGCCTTTCTGAAAGGTACTTTTTGAATACCCTCACATCCTCTCTCCTTTTGTAAATATTCATAGTTTTACTTTATACCGAATTACTCATTTATTTGTTATAATTCTATTCAAAATCACAGGTAGCTTTCTTATTCAGTTCAGTATTCAACCTTCTAAAATGTTCCATCAAAGGAATTGAAGAACCCTATGTACTTTTGTCACCCTGGATGACATTTGTTTTTCTTTAACATTACCAATTACCAATTAATTCTTACATGGCGCACAATTTGACTTTCACTTGGGAAATATGTGTAAGTATATAATCCATTTATATTTTAGTTTTACATATGAGTTGATCCTACACTTTCCTTTTTCAAATCTTTTCAATATGTTTATTTAGATGACGAGAAAAGGCCAAGTGTAATGGATAGGATAAAAGCATTGGAAGTCAAGGGGGCTGCGCCAGGCAAAGGTAATTTTATTTTATTATTAAAGTGTTTGCATTCTCATTCACTCATTTGCTTATGGTTTGAATTATCGTTTGAAGATACACCATACTTCAGAAAAAATGTTTACAGGGGGAAAAACTTGTTGAAAATGTATTTAATTCCTCAATGATTCAAGTTGTACTATTAGCTATTGGAAGGTTGTGGTCCTGCCACTCACCAAAATGCAAATTTGAATTATAATAATAATAATAATAATAATTGCTTTGTATAGCCCCTAATTCCAGCTATGATAAGCTGCTCAATGGTGCTTTACACAGATACATAGTCTCAGAGGGTGGAATAGGCAAGAGTCTAAGATGAGAACAGGAATGTTTTAAGCTTTCTCTTGAAAATTTCAAGGGAGTCACTGTTTCTGATATAGTTTGGAACAGCGTTCCACAGAGCAGGAGCTGCTACAGAGAAAGCTCGCTCTCCCAATTTAGTGGATGTTGATGGAACAACCAGTTGCTCCTTCTGTGCAGAACGGAGAGTTCGTGTTGGCTGGTAGACAGAAAGGAGATCTCTGATGTATGCTGGCGATGACTCGACATAGAGAGCACTGTACGTCAAGACCAGCAATTTAAAACTGATCCGGTTTCGGATGGGCAACCAGTGTAAGTCCCTAAGTATTGGTGTTATGTGAGAGTCCTGTCTGGTTCGGGAGACAACACGAGCGGCCTTGCATTATGCATTACTATTTCTAAGCTAATTCTAGTTTTTAGCCACACAATTTGACTTCATTTTTTACTAACGGAACAGGCCGAAAGTATCCATGGGTACGGGTCGTGATAAGATGGCGTCACGCAGAGGTGAGGGTTCAATTCTCGTGGTCTAGTGGTTTGCATTATCAAATATTGGAAATATCATATCAAGATATCGCTTACTTCAGATAGTGTATCAAATGTGAGTGAGTGAGTTAGGGTTGAAAGTGCTTTGAACAATATTTAAGTTTATAACCAAGTGGATAAATGCATCTAAAACAAAGTGGACAGATCAGAGAGAAAGATATCGTATGGATGAGGGGGGGGGAGGGGAGATCCAAAGTATCGACTCAATAATTTTGAAAGACTGGCTTATAAAAGATCACTTGTAGAAAGTAACTATCAGTAAACCAAATAATCATTGCCATGTAAGACAAGTATTTACCACTAACATGGCAATTTTCCCCGCCGTTATGAATTATTTAAGTGCTAAGCTTTACGAGATATCGCGTTAACATCCTATATCTAAAAGTATTGTGATGACCTTGAAACTGAGGTCAAGGTCACCAATGTCGATTGGCATCTGAGTCTTCATCTATTGAAAGCTGTCACCAAATAATAACACTCTAGGAGCTAAGCTTAACGAGATATCATGTTAACGATGTATTACAAAGTGATGACAGTGTCGTGGTGACCTTGAAATGACGTCTAGCTCACCAAGGTCGACTGCCGTCTGACGGACGCCGCTGTATTCATAGTCCCCGTCCTTGCCCTGGTTAGGAATAAGTACTGGTTAGGACATTTCCTCTACCTTTAATTACTCAAATGAATCCTTTAAAAGGTAAGAGAGTACACTTAAGTTACTATTTTTGAATGCTCATTACTTGATGAAAAGATTATCGCCCAAACTGAACCACTGAGCTGCACGTGCGACATGCAGTAGCGCCATATATAATTTGACACTTGAAGGAAGGGTTTACGAACACTGCCGCATGCTGGGCTATCCTCTCTATGTTTACTTTTCTATCGGTTCTTGCATAATATTAGCGTGTCTTTGCTTCAGTGTGTGACGGTTTATTTGCAATGACACTCCCTCAATATAATGAGCGCCTGCGTGCTGTTGCCATTCTTCAATTGGGTTCTACACAGCGACCTGTAGTAGATAACGTTGATGATAGACCTCGTTCAAGTTGTCTTAGAGTCACAACACAAGCCCAGGATTAATGCATTTGTACACATGTGGTGAAAAATCGAACACAAACGGCCAATCAGCTTTCTGAAAGGAATTTGAGTTACACCCATACGATACGAAATCAGCTACAATCGGTCCATTTGCTTTTGCGACGTTCACATGTTATTCCTCCATGAACTCGCCAACAAACATCGTAGAAATTAGGGTAACTGTCGATGGGCACGTGTAATGTTATCAGAAGAGTGGATATTTACGCTGATTTTCGTTGATAGGCTTGTTGGCGTTTGGAGTAGTGTAAATGAACTTCAAGTTAACGTTAACATCAGAAAGATTCGGTCGTGGGTCTGTTATGATTTGGAGAGGCGTCACCATGACTGGCAGAATGGACTTCCTTATTGATCAAGAAAGGGTCACTGGTGTGTACTACCGTGACCACATCCTGGCACTGATAGTTATGCCCTTTGCTCATCGTGCAGGTCGATCTTTCAAGATGATAATCCTTATGCCCACCACGTTCGTGCCGTGAAAGACTGCGTCAAGCATCACCATATTGTTCTGAGCCTTGGCCAGCCATGAAATGTGACCTTTCCCCTATAGAGCATATCTTGGACATAATTGGGACTCGTAATCGTCGAGGTCAACGTCCAACGATAACTCTGCAAGATTTTGCCATGGGACAGATTACCCAAAATAATGATTATAGGTTTTATTAGGAGCATGCCACCACGTATTACTGAATGTGTTAGGATTGGTGGACCAATTCCTCACTATGAAAAATAAAAATAAAAAACAATGTTTTTCATTTTTAACACTATATCTCTTTGGGAGTGAAATGGGGTCGTCAGATAAGTCATGAACTGATTAAATTCATTTGTTGGCCTCACTGCCTGTATAAGGCTTATCACGAGATTAACATTACACAAACAATTATGGGTACTGTTTAAGCAGGAAGCTTGATGGATAATTGAATCCGGATATTTATATTGTGATGATGTCATGAATGTTGAAGTTGATCTTTAATCTCTTATATGAGCAGAGTGTAGGAGCTGCACACCAGGGTTATGCTTGATTGGACCAAGCGGCGTATAGCCAGGTCCTGGAACCGGCGTACGCCGGGTCAGTAACAGGCTCAAGTTGAATCAAGTATGTTGGCATACACACAGGAAGCAGTCATCATACCTAAGATTAGTTTCAAAATACGTTTCATCACAATGATATAAATATTTTACAAACATTTTGAAATGTGACTTTTAATGTCACTATCAAGTTATGGATGGTTTTTAATAATAATACCTATTGCCAATTAAATCATTTTGAGTTGTTAAAAAAATAATGATGACTATAAAATAGTTGTGGAATAGTCGCAACGAAAATATTTCTCCCCCATTTTACGCCGGGTTTGCCTGTCATTTAAAACCGGCGGATCCGGCGTGCTCCTGAGGCGTACTCCGGTTGCCAATAAAGTGACCAGCCGCTTTCGTCATTTCCGGCGGCGTACTCCGGATACTTCGCCGGGTTACCAATCAAGCATAGCCCATGATTCACTAACTGAATAGGTTGAACGTTCACATTATGTGTCGCATTACAGCTAGAGTAGGAGTACCATCAACAATAATTTCAACCCCCAGTAGCCATCGGGTTAAATGCAGCAGCCAGTTTCAGCGGGATTCTGGGAGTAACCTCAAAGTTTGGGGTTGTAAACTACATTCTAATTTGAAGAAACATGAAGATATTTGTATTAGTGCTGATTGCAAATTATATACCAATTATATTATATATCCAATTTTATCGATAAAGCTTTAGATGATGGTATCTAGAGATGAAGGAAAATATCAAATAACAAAAACTTTTGATCTTTTGAAATTGATCAATTGGAGAGCATTGTAAACTTTTTCAGGAATTCGACATTGTTCAAAAGAGATTGATATCAATGGGATTAATTTTTTCAAGTTCAATTGCACTTGAATTTTGCATAGAGGCTGGGCCATAGATCTACAAAATTTGGTCTTTTAACTCTGGTTGGGAAAGATCTTTGAAATATTCTCAACAAATAATGGTTCGTAATTTCATTCAAGAAGGTCCTGACAAGTGGAATTATTGTTTATTGGAGCACCCATAAAAACACGAGGACTTCATTAATATTAAACTGCAAGGAAACTACGTAGACGAGGGACGATGAAGGCAACGTTAGTAAGGTTGAAATGATGACTTGTGAGACTGGTGATGGTAGATCATTTTGTTTATCGATGTGTGTGGTTACATCTTGAACCTGAGCCGAAAGTAGATACAAAAGTCGTGTTACCAAGTTGAGTCCGACTCGAATGGTGATCGTATATTGTGTTGAGCCTGTGCAGTTGGACAGTTGGCCACTCTGTTCCGGGCCGGTGCCCAAGCTTATCTCTCCGCAGCCGACGTCTGCACGAACATCTATGAGCGTGCAACACATGCATTTGGAAATTTGGTCAATAAAGTCCGAAACCTGGGGGCAGTATAAATGTGGTAGAACGTGTAATCAGATAATTAGTTTTAAGTGACTGGATTGTACTCGCCATCTGTGCACGTGTACATGTTGCCTGACTTGCGAGTGCTTATAAATGAGAGAGGAATAATTTGTAAAGAAATTAACATAGATTTCAAATGAAGACTTTGGAATATAATTTATTTGATAATTTACCAACGAATTCACTGTGGCAATGACTTACTAAATCATTCCTCGTATTGAAAAGTTTGAAATGATATGACTGTGCAAACAATATATAAATCTTATAGGACATTGTTTCCCAATTGACTTAAGCCATTTGTTTCTTTTGGCTTCCTTTTCTTTTTTTATAAAAATGAAACATTACACTTTTAAAACTTGAAATCGAAATCTAAACAATCAATGTTAATACATCGCTGAAACCCAACAAAGCAGTGCGTGCAACATGACCCGTCATTGTGTTTTGGAAAAAGTGAAAAAAATGGAAAAGGACGTGTGGCCTATAATGCACGTGTAGTAAGGATATAAAAGAGATACACACAGCATGTCTGGTGTCCGCAAATAAACAAAAACAACCAAATGGATGCCATCCATACCCATTTAGCAAAAATAATGTTGTTCAAAATATTTTGAAATAAAAATAGGTTTATCAAACCATTTAATACATAATTCAATAATACGGCTTACATTTTCATTAGGGTTTTGCTAAGTAACTACACAGGTATCTCTTGTCAACTAAGAGAGAGGACGTTGCATAATTTTACTTCATGGAAATTAACAGTTAACCTAGTCTAGCCGACAATCAAGGATGGCTCTCTGGCCTCAACTTGACAATAACCTTTTCTGGCGTGTGTGAGGGGCAAGGAGGGGGGAGGAAGGGTGTGGGGTAGCTACAGAAATGACTTTTAACAGACGTGTTTGACAACAAAGATTAACGAGATCACAATCAGAAGAGGATTAATTTAAAAGTGTGCCAAGGTTTCCTACAAAAATATGATTATATATATATAAGTCTTTACGTCATACTTTCATTATAAACTGATGATAGAGATATGCTTACATAGAATTATTCAATGAATGTGTTTATTTAACTAGAAAAATTCCTGCATTGGGTCATTGATATTACTGTCATATGAACATTATTTGGAAAAAAATATGCCTGTTAAATTTATAAGCATGTGGACTGAATTTAACAATTAAATAATCTTAAAGTTTTGATTACTTAACATATTGCTCTTCAATCAAATTCTTTAGTATAGAAAAACATGTTTTGGCGCAAATCACTACACAATATGAAATAATGATGTCTTCATAATTATGGTCACATGAACAAGCTGATGTTGGAGATATAAAACGTTCATTTTACAGTCATTTAGGTAGCTGCAAGTCGAATACGGCAATATATTATATGACAAATTCTGAGTCTTTTGCAAGTCAAGGTGGCTTTAGATATATGTATCCTTATTCATAATCTTTATTATATTTTCATCCGCGTTCATTAATTGATTTTGTAACATGTTTCAGCACAGTACGGAATTCAGGAGTGCTGGATCCGATATGTAGTGACCACTGCCCAGTGTATGTTAACATCGAATCAGATAGACAGAGATAAACTTGTTATTTATGACTACTCTCGTGCGAATACAGAAAATTTAAACCGATATATAGATGCCATTGACTTCTTTGATGTAACTGAAACAGAAAATATATATCCCATAACATTTAATCATACAAATGATCAAATGATAGACCAGTCTGATTAACAAGTTGTTTCCCTAAAGTATTTGAAAAATGAATATTTAAATATGCTAATTATTTTCTGTGATATAATAACCTCCTCTCAAATCTTCAATCAGGATTTACTCCTGGTGACTCAACAACTAATCAACTGACCTACCTATATCATTTCATAGCAAAAGCATTAGATGAAGGACAAGAAGTAAGACCGCTATTTTGCGATGTTAGCAAACCCATTGATAGAGTTTGGCACCAAGGAATACTACAGAAACTAAAATCTTACAGAATTGATGACAATTTATTTAACTGGTTTAAAATTTACCTTAATGATAGATTACAACGAGTCGTTATTAAGCATGTCTTGGTTCGGTTTTGGGACCGTTGTTGTTTATGATATATATTAATGATAATGTAGTGATATTGACAGTCACATAAGACTATTCGCCGATGACACATCTCTGTAAGTTATAATTAATGATCCCAACATAGCGGCAAATTGTTTAAATAGTGACCTGTGCTTGATAACAAACTGGGCCAAAATATTGAAGGTTTCATTTAATCCAAACAAATCTAAATCAGTACAGTTTAGTAGGAAAGTAAATAAAAAAACCCAACCCAATCTTACCATGAATGGTGAAATAATCCAAGAAGTCGAAAACCATAAGCATCAAAACAACTGCTACTGGGATACTCATAAAAACTATGATCACGAAAGTGAGCCCTTTGATTATATGCAAACTAAAAAATCGTCTGTCATGTAAAAGTTTTGAAATTATATAAAAATCTTTTATATAACCAATTTGTGACTACGGTGGTGACATTTGGGATAACTGCACTCAAGAACATTTCACAATATTATAAAAAAAGATCAATGTATGGAGCAGTTAGCGGAACAAGCCATAGCGCAATATATGAAGAAACGAATATGAAACCATTGAAAGAACGTAGATACATAAGTAAACTGACTATTTTTTTGTAAAATAAAGAATAATCTCGCACCTCAATATCTCTGTAACCTCTTACCATTTTAGCCAAATTCTAATTACTATAATCTTCGAGAAAATTCATCCGTACCTACTATGAAATGTAGAACGCCGTTATATGCAAGGTCTTTTTTACCCAATACAATAAAACTATGGAATTCTCTAACTCCTGACATCCGTTTTCAAAAATTCAGTTTATGTATCTGAAAATAGACCTATGTTTTTCGATCTCAAGTATGGCACAATAACATGTCAAATTATTCATTCTCGCCTCAAGCTTCACTGTAGTGATTTGAAAGCTGATAAATTTAATAGACACATCATTGACAGTCCTGCGTGTTCATTTGGTCACACAATCCATAAGTTCCATGCCATAAGTTCACAGAATTAAGACTCCAATCATTATTTTATTTGAAAGGATTTTCTACCAATACAATATTGTTGGGATGTCCATCTCTCACAAAAAATGACCTAGAAAATTTACTAAACTCGATTCACAATTATAATATGAAGTATGATCAATTTGAAATTTCATAAGCACATTCATTTTATAACGACTGCCAAATTAACAAATGGTATACATGCAATATCAGTGGATATTTCTTCGAAATTGAACAACTTCAATACGTACCATATGAAAATATATAGTAATACTGACTGAAATAGAAAACATGACGTTGCCTTCGCCAAACTGGCCACATTGGGGACGTGGAGTTGACCACGGGGATGGGAGTCCCTCTTTGGGACGCATTAGGAAAGGAGTCCCACTTTGGGAAGCATGGGGACATGTTTTTGGGTATCTTTTTTAAGTGTGTCATTCTATTTTCCTAACTGTGGGCTGATCATTTAGGTGAGGTACTCTTTAAAGTAGGCTAATCACTTGGAAGACTTTTTCTTTCCCAAGATTCGTTTCCCGCAAACGGTCCCTTCCAAGACCACGCGGCACTTGATATCATTTCTTCATATATACTGATGTATGTCACTTTCTAAGAGAAAGTTGGCTAAGGGCTTATACACTCGTGACTCCTGTGAGTGCATTTCCTAGTTGCGCCAAACAGCTGGCAGTCAAGCAATAAGTGGTAGGCAGATGCTTGTGTGTCACAGATTGGACAGTCTTTATAGGAGGTCTTTGTAGCACCGAGTCTTAGTCTGGTAATCATTCTGTCTATTCGCCTGTTGCGAATGATGCACTTGGGCCTCTTCACACTTCACACCTCTTCGCACCTGGCCGCTCGTGCTATTATCCCATCAAGATAAAACTTCTTATCATTCTCTTTACCTCGCTGTAATCCAAGATGTGTTCTTACTCTAGTGCCTCACGTGCTAATCTGTCTGCCCGTTCATTGCATTGAATATCCACGTGACATTTAATCCAGCACAGCTCTATCTCTTTGACAAGGATCTTTAGAGTTTTTTTTAATTTGCTCTAAGATCTGTTGGAGTGTTTCTGGTCTACTGCGTGAGTATTGAGAGTCCACTGAATGCGACGAACTCAGGGAGTCGGTAAATACGACTACCTGTTTGTCCATGAGACCTTCAGCTAGTCTCAATGCATGGTGAATAGTTTCCAGCTCGGCAGTGTAAACAGACATTCATTTGGTAGGCGGTTGGAGATGTTTGTTTTACCGGATGTATACTGTGAGCTGATTAGGATACCATAGGCTGTTCTGTTTCTCACATGATCTTTCGATCAATCAGTATATATGTGTGCCTCCGAATCGTGGTGACTGTCTATTCTAAGCGCAATGCTCCGTAGCAACATTGGAATTTCACTCTTAGGCCATTCAAGAGTGAGGGAAGTGTAAATATTTGGGGTCCTGAGGTTCCACGGTGGTACTGCCCCATCTTTGAGAGGTTTTGGGGAGGCAACAGTATCACACTTGTGCTCTTCTTTGAGCAATTGAACACGTATCGCATTTGGCATAATGCCAGGATAGTGCTTGGCAAGTGCGATGTCTCGTTTACTGTTGTTATTCCTCTCAGCAATAACTGTTCTCTCCTTAGATCGAGTGGGAGCTCGCCAGTTTCCACTAAATGTGAATTGTTGGTTGTGCTAGGTCTTGCTCCTGTCACTAATTCAAGAGCTTGGTATTGTACCGACTCAAGTCGCTTCAGAGTGGTCGTGGCAGCACTGTGGTAGGCTTTACACCCGTATTCTAACTTACTTGTAATTAGGGATCTATAGAGAGACAGGAGTGTTTGTCTGTCCGCTCCCCATGAACATCCTCTAACAGCCTTCATGACGTTCAGGTCACTCTTGCACCTTGAGACTAGGTCAACGATATGACCTGACCAGGTCAGATATTGATCAAAAGTGACCCCGAGAAATTTCGCCTTATTTTCAAACGCATCTCTCTTCCCTTTTATTTGAAGCTTGGGTGTGCCGTGTACTCGGCTACCCCTTCTTTTGAATAACACTCCGATCGTTTTTTCACATGAGATGGTGTGATAGATGGGGTTTCACTATGTTTCAACACCGTTGAAGGCTTCCTGCAGCAATGTTCTAATTTTGGAGAGTGTCTAACCCAAATAGATAGTGTGGGGCTGATAATACTTCCCTGTGGCCTGTACCATTATCAAACCTGTATCGCTCGGACAAGTGATCACCTATTTGAACACTTTGAACATAGTTTGCCATTCGCCCTTTACACCAACATGCTCAAGTTTGACGAGTCCATGTTGCCATACCATGTTGAATGCTTTGCTCAAATCTATGAAAACAGCTGCCAGATATTCCTGCTTTAATTGGGCGGTTTTAATATCGTTTTCCAGGCGGAGAATATGGTCAAGACATGAGCGTTGAGGCCTGAACCCGCTCTGGTCATGAGATAAGTGTCCATTGGCCTCTACGTGCTGCCGGAGACGAGCAGTAACCATTGCTTCCATCGCCTTTCATAAGTTTGAGGTAAGGGAGATCGGGTGATAAGAATTGGCCGAAGCCGCCTTTTTACCTGGTTTGAGTAGTGAAATGACTGAGGCATGTTTTCCATGCATCAGGTACCTCTCCTCGTTCCCATACCAAGTTATACAATTTGATGATTAGCTGGATACAACTGTCCGGCAACCGCTTAAGCATCTCATAGCTGACCATATCTTTTGACGCCTTGCTTTTTCTAAAGAAAATGGCATCTTTGAACTCTTTAACAGTGAAGCTGTCGTGATAGGATAAGCTACACTCAAGGGGTTGTTCGGGTGGTCTGACTATTTCCTATATGCCCTTGAACTCTTCAGAGAAATTGTTTTTGCTACAGATGTGAAGTGCAAGACTAAGAAACTTGCTTTGTCTTTGATCGACGGGACGCCGGTCAGTTTAGGAACAATCTGTTGCTTATTTTATTTGCCTTTTAATAGCATGTACATTTCGCCAGAGAGTCCTTTACTCAGTTATGTCATTGAGCTCGTCGCAGTATTTTTGCCAAGAGTTTTTCTTTGATGTGTCAATCAAAGATTTAACTCTGGCCCTAGCCAGACGTACTTCTCCAATAGCAGACTGATCACGTTAACTACTATTCAATGCCTTCTTCCTAAGGTGGCCGAAGCCGTTAGGGCGAGTGGTTCTTTCAGTCCACAGGCTGCTGTGAGATTTGAAATCACCGATGATAAGGCCTGAACTACCCGTCAAGTCGCTGAGTTTTTTTAAGTTCAGCAGTTGTGGTAGGGGTGACAACCCTATGATAGATATTTGCGATGCGGATTTGTTTGCCGTTTGCCATACTGACCGAGATGACTTGGGTTTCTAAGTTCCTAACATCACCTTCTATTTCCGTGGTGGTGCATTTGTGTTCAACGAATGTAGACAGTCCACCTCCTGCAGTAAGTCTATCCTTTCTGATCAGATTGTAATCAGGTATCTGAAATTTCGACCTTTTTCTAAACTTGGTAATTTGGACCAATATTATATGTGGTTTCAGTACCAGTTGTCTGACTAGAGCAACTATTCCATGCCCGTGAGCCCCCAGGCCATTAGCGTTCCATTGCAAAATTTGTAAGTCCATGATGACAGTTATGACTTATTGTTTGACAGAAGGTAATTGTTTATTGAAAACTGAAAAAGGGTAAGATAGCGATAGGGACTAATCTTTCTCTGGCAGTAGTTTGAGTAGGGCTGCGCAGAGATTAACAGTCAACTCGCGTTTTAATGTTTGACTGTGCCCTAGAAGCTCGACACTGTCATTGACAGCACACTTTTGACCTTCCCTATTTCGGTTGATTGGTTTACCCTTGCCCTGGGGTTTGCCCGCGTTGCCTTTGTTAGTAGGTACGCTGGTACTATTCGCCTTAGTACCCTTGTTCAATTGATTCTAAACCTGTGGAGTTTCACTCATGTGTTAGTTGGTGTTTTTCACCGCACCCTGCCCTGGGTTTTTCCCTGATGTTTTAGTGCTGGTAGCCTAGGGTTAGGTTTACTTACTTTTGTAGGTTTTCCTTTCCCTTGTTTAGCCCCACGCGTTTGCCTGTGCATCTGCAGTATGAAGATTACCCTTGGCTTTGTGGTTCTTGTCTTTCTAAATTCCCTTGTTAAGTGCCCTCTTCTTGCTGTGTAGAGCCCCGCATCTACTGGACAGAGACGAATTACCCGTCTCCTGCAGTTGATGCAGAACTCAGAGCAGTCACCAGGACACTCAGACATGGGCATTGCGCAGGTTCTGCACTTGGCTTGCCCTGTACAAGCCAACTTCACGTGGCCAAACCTCAGACAATCAACACATTGCCTAGGCACAATCCAGGTGACAGACTCCTTCAAGATTTCAGAGGGGTGTGCCCCTGAGAGTGCTCAATCTTGCCGCCTTGCACAAGATAGCCTCTATTTACCCTCTTAACTGTGGTGATCAAGGTAGATTTGGACAATTCATCCCTAAGGGTCTGGGTCGTGACCCTGTTGGTAAGGGTTTGGTTATAGACAAACCGTTCCTAAACCCTCCCTTTGGGTTGAGTGACCTTGGTTTTCACCTTGGTGGTTGTCTTTGTCACTTTCTCTTTCCCAGCGGCCTTTGCTTCTAGACACTAATGCCTCCTTATAGAAGCAAAGGACATTACTTACGCGAGCCCTGTACTCTGTCTTGGTCGTCCCATATCCGTCTATATCCTCTTCCGTGTAGACTGCTCGAAATAGGAACTATCCACTAATCCAAAAGGAGTTTATAAAATCCACGAAGATCGACGAATGAAAGTGTATCCAAGTGGTAAAAACGAGTGGAAAGTGAGTAATCCTCATGTGAATCACTAGTTTATCCAAGTGGTAAAATCAAAAAGGTTAGTAAGTAATCCATGTAAAGATTAAAAAAAAGTATCCGGGAGTTGTGTTATAATCTGAGGTTCTAAGTAGAAGAGATATAAATCCTTGGAATCATAAGTGAGTGGCTATGCTTGATTGGTAACCCGGCGAAGTATCCGGAGTACGCCGCCGGAAATGACGAAAGCGGCTAGTCACTTTATTGGCAACCGGAGTACGCCTCAGGAGCACGCCGGATCCGCCGGTTTTAAATGACAGGCGAACCCGGCGTAAAATGGCGGACAAATATTTTCGTTGCGACTATTCCACAACTATTTTATACTCATCATTATTTTTTTGAATAACAACTCAAAATGATTTAATTGGCAATAGGTATTATTATTAAAAACCATCCATAACTTGATAGTGACATTAAAAGTCACATTTCAAAATGTTTGTAAAATATTTATATCATAGTGATGAAACGTATTTTGAAACTAGTCTTAGGTATGATGACTGCTTCCTGTGTGTATGCCAACATACTTGATTCAACTTGAGCCTGTTACTGACCCGGCGTACGCCGGTTCCAGGACCTGGCTATACGCCGCTTGGTCCAATCAAGCATAGCCAGTATCTGAGTCGTTGGTACATAGTAAGTTGAACCAGTAATCCAAGATGGCGCTGGTCGGGTAGCCAAAACGTCTGCTCTTGTCTGCTCTCACTATGTGTGATATTTTGATAGACTTCCCCAACTCTTTTCTACAATGTTTGTCTGTAAATTATTGACAAGTCCTTAACAAGCATATAGTTAACAGCAATCCTATTTAAAACAACATCAAGATTGTCTTATCCATCTAGATCCAAGCTCACTGCTTCTCCAGGATTCTTATTTTCAAACTTGTTTTCTTATAGTAATAGCTAATGCAGAGCATATGACAAAAGTTTATCATATCAATATTTATATTTGAAAATAACTTGATGCCTTTTACTTCATTAATATAGTGGCCTTAGTTTTATTGTTTTTTTTATGACAAGTGGTACCTCGTAAAATTCATTTTACCTTAAAAGTAGGTACTTATGTTGATTAATATCTTTTGACTTGATACATCAAGCTAAATAGCAAAAGAACCAGCATTTTTTATGAAAAATAAAATTCGGAATATCACTAAATTTCAAACCCTCATATGTTTTTAATTTTGTAATCAGTATTTCATTTATTTATTAAGATGTATGATTATCGTTTTCGTCTCTCTATTCAAAATGATTTTGAGTGGTCACTCACTTTCTTTTATGTCATCATGCATTCAATATTATGTTTTTCAGTGAGTGACTTTTTCTTTCTTAGCTCCGCATAGGCACATTTAAGACTTTACTATTGTTATGTTGTTCAGATTTGAGAAAAATTAACAACTGTTACTTAAACAATGAGTGCTCGTTATCATCAGATAATAAATACCACTTAGCAACAGGCCAACATAACCTGTGAGCCTATCAGGTGTCAACCGTGTTGTTCATACACATGCAGGTAGTTTGTAGACAAGTGACCATGTATCGGTCTGTTTGTTCAGGACGGTGCCTCACGTGTCTTGAAACAACATGATACGCTACTACTGTGTGCTGTTATCCAATGATATCCAATAAATTATCAAACCAATTTAGCACCGGCTCTATTTTTCTCACAAGGTCGCCATTATTGTAAAACTGTGATAGCTGGATGTAGAGATTGTGTCTCTTTCATCATTGATCAGTGGTAGGTATATGTTCTGTAAAAAGGGACTTGGATATATATGTTCTTGTGGATACATTCAATTAAAAGGTACGTTTTACATGTTTAACCGATGAACTAACACATACTTTCTTGATTTATGAAATGAAATATTTGAGACAGTTTTTCACTTAAAGTAAGCGCTATGCAGATTCGCTACGTTCAGAGTAATGCGCTTTAAGCATGTATTACTACGTAGAAAAGCGCCATAAAACTATCCATAAAATTATTATTATCAAATAACTTCAAATTCCGATATATTAAATCCCTTAAATGACTTTTATAGAAATGTGAACTATGTTATCCAATAAAATACGATAATGTTTCTTTTTATATGCAACTCAACCACTCGATTTAATAAATGTTGAATTACTAACTTAATTCATAAAGACATCTTAACAGCTTTTCATTTCCCTTTTCACCTTGTTATGAATTTTAAAATAATTATTGAGAATCATCTTTCCCTGTCCAGGATTTACACAGTTTCATGACCTTGAAATAAAATTCATATCATAATTTAATTAAGAAATGGAAAAAAGTTCTAAACAATGCTGCTTAAAATTGATAAAAGCATAGCGTGCGACTTTATGTGCGCTTCATTGACTATTTGATTTGGAAAGGTAGGCAACGGAAAGGTCTCTGTAATGTGGAAAGGATGCCTTTCAGTTTTTTCCAAGAACGCCTTGCCAAATATGGAAAGTTCTGGAATGAACGCGCAATACTCCACTGCAAAGGATGTTGAAAATGCTGTTTTGTGACCCCACCCCCATAGTAGCAACTGTGAAGTAAAAAATACATTAAGTGCTTTGACAGGTCAAGGATATTCATTCGGACATATAATGATCTCTTGAAAATATCTTAGAATTGTTCACGTGAACAGCAACGAAATTGTTATCAAATATTTTAAATTCGTTAGAATCTGCACCAGTTATAGCCTTTCTCTCCTTTTGTAAATATTCATAGTTATACGTTATACCGAATTACTCATTTATTTGTTATAATTCTATTCAAAATCACAGGTAGCTTTCTGATTCAGTTCAGTATTCAACCTACTAAAATGTTCCATCAAAGGAATTGAAGAACTCTATGTACTTTTGTTACCTTGGATGACATTTGTTTGTCTTTAACATTACCAATTAATTCCTGCATGTAGCACCATTTGACTTAGGAAATATTAGTCAGTATATAAACCATTTACACTTTCGTTTAACATAAGAGTTGATCTTACAATTTTCTACTGATTCAGATTTATTTATATTCTGACTAAAACAAACATTCTTTCACAGACACAGAGCCATACAGCCCACTGACACGGGATCCTGTCCAAGCAGAACACTACAGAGGTGCGATGTTTTACGAACATAATTGTAAGTGATACTTGTAGACATATCTTAGAATTGTTCACGTGAACAGCAACGAAATCGTTATCAAATATTTTAAATTCGTTAGAATCTGCACCACTTATAGCCTTTCTGAAAGGTACTTTTTGAATACCCTCACATCCTCTCTCCTTTTGTAAATATTCATAGTTTTACTTTATACCGAATTACTCATTTATTTGTTATAATTCTATTCAAAATCACAGGTAGCTTTCTTATTCAGTTTAGTATTCAACCTTCTAAAATGTTCCATAAAAGGAATTGAAGAACCCTATGTACTTTTGTTGCCTTGGATGACATCATCTTTAATCCTTAACATTACCAATTACCAATTAATTCCTACATGGCGCACAATTTGACTTTCACTTGGGAAATATGTGTAAGTATATAATCCATTTATACTTTAGTTTAACATATGAGTTGATCCTATAGTTTCCTTTTTCAGGTTTATTCATATTGTGAACAAAGCTTACATTCTTTCACAGATACAGAGCCTGACAATCCAATGACTCGGGAACCTGTCCAAGCAGAGCGTTTCAGAGGTGAGATGTTTAACGAATGTAGTTGTAAACTGATACTTGTAGATATGTAACCATAGTTATGAACAGTATTGACATAAACCAACCTACTAAAAAGTTCCATCAAAGGAATTGAAGAACTCTATGTACTTTTGTTACCTTGGATGACATTTGTTTGTCTTTAACATTACCAATTAATTCCTGCATGTAGCACCATTTGACTTAGGAAATATTAGTCAGTATATAAACCATTTACACTTTCGTTTAACATAAGAGTTGATCTTACAATTTTCTACTGATTCAGATTTATTTATATTCTGACTAAAACAAACATTCTTTCACAGACACAGAGCCATACAGCCCACTGACACGGGATCCTGTCCAAGCAGAACACTACAGAGGTGCGATGTTTTACGAACATAATTGTAAGTGATACTTGTAGACATATCTTAGAATTGTTCACGTGAACAGCAACGAAATCGTTATCAAATATTTTAAATTCGTTAGAATCTGCACCAGTTATAGCCTTTCTGAAAGGTACTTTTTGAATACCCTCACATCCTCTCTCCTTTTGTAAATATTCATAGTTTTACTTTATACCGAATTGATCATTTATTTGTTATAATTCTATTCAAAATCACAGGTAGCTTTCTTATTCAGTTTAGTATTCAACCTTCTAAAATGTTCCATCAAAGGAATTGAAGAACCCTATGTACTTTTGTTGCCTTGGATGACATCATCTTTAATCCTTAACATTACCAATTACCAATTAATTCCTACATGGCGCACAATTTGACTTTCACTTGGGAAATATGTGTAAGTATATAATCCATTTATACTTTAGTTTAACATATGAGTTGATCCTATAGTTTCCTTTTTCAGGTTTATTCATATTGTGAACAAAGCTTACATTCTTTCACAGATACAGAGCCTGACAATCAAATGACTCGGGAACCTGTCCAAGCAGAGCGTTTCAGAGGTGAGATGTTTAACGAATGTAGTTGTAAACTGATACTTGTAGATATGTAACCATAGTTATGAACAGTATTGACATAAACAAACCTACTAAAAAGTTCCATCAAAGGAATTGAAGAACTCTATGTACTTTTGTTACCTTGGATGACATTTGTTTGTCTTTAACATTACCAATTAATTCCTGCATGTAGCACCATTTGACTTAGGAAATATTAGTCAGTATATAAACCATTTACACTTTCGTTTAACATAAGAGTTGATCTTACAATTTTCTACTGATTCAGATTTATTTATATTCTGACTAAAACAAACATTCTTTCACAGACACAGAGCCATACAGCCCAATGACACGGGATCCTGTCCAAGCAGAACACTACAGAGGTGCGATGTTTTACGAACATAATTGTAAGTGATACTTGTAGACATATCTTAGAATTGTTCACGTGAACAGCAACGAAATCGTTATCAAATATTTTAAATTCGTTAGAATCTGCACCAGTTATAGCCTTTCTGAAAGGTACTTTTTGAATACCCTCACATCCTCTCTCCTTTTGTAAATATTCATAGTTTTACTTTATACCGAATTACTCATTTATTTGTTATAATTCTATTCAAAATCACAGGTAGCTTTCTTATTCAGTTTAGTATTCAACCTTCTAAAATGTTCCATCAAAGGAATTGAAGAACCCTATGTACTTTTGTTGCCTTGGATGACATCATCTTTAATCCTTAACATTACCAATTACCAATTAATTCCTACATGGCGCACAATTTGACTTTCACTTGGGAAATATAAGTATATAATCCATTTATACTTTAGTTTAACATATGAGTTGATCCTATAGTTTCCTTTTTCAGGTTTATTCATATTGTGAACAAAGCTTACATTCTTTCACAGATACAGAGCCTGACAATCCAATGACTCGGGAACCTGTCCAAGCAGAGCGTTTCAGAGGTGAGATGTTTAACGAATGTAGTTGTAAACTGATACTTGTAGATATGTAACCATAGTTATGAACAGTATTGACATAAACCAACCTACTAAAAAGTTCCATCAAGGGAATTGAAGAACTCTATGTACTTTTGTTACCTTGGATGACATTTTTTGGTCTTTAACATTACCAATTAATTCCTACATGTAGCACCATTTGACTTAGGAAATATTAGTCAGTATATAAACCATTTACACTTTCGTTTAACATAAGAGTTGATCTTACAATTTTCTACTGATTCAGATTTATTTATATTCTGACTAAAACAAACATTCTTTCACAGACACAGAGCCATACAGCCCACTGACACGGGATCCTGTCCAAGCAGAACACTACAGAGGTGCGATGTTTTACGAACATAATTGTAAGTGATACTTGTAGACATATCTTAGAATTGTTCACGTGAACAGCAACGAAATCGTTATCAAATATTTTAAATTCGTTAGAATCTGCACCAGTTATAGCCTTTCTGAAAGGTACTTTTTGAATACCCTCACATCCTCTCTCCTTTTGTAAATATTCATAGTTTTACTTTATACCGAATAACTCATTTATTTGTTATAATTCTATTCAAAATCACAGGTAGCTTTCTTATTCAGTTTAGTATTCAACCTTCTAAAATGTTCCATAAAAGGAATTGAAGAACCCTATGTACTTTTGTTGCCTTGGATGACATCATCTTTAATCCTTAACATTACCAATTACCAATTAATTCCTACATGGCGCACAATTTGACTTTCACTTGGGAAATATGTGTAAGTATATAATCCATTTATACTTTAGTTTAACATATGAGTTGATCCTATAGTTTCCTTTTTCAGGTTTATTCATATTGTGAACAAAGCTTACATTCTTTCACAGATACAGAGCCTGACAATCCAATGACTCGGGAACCTGTCCAAGCAGAGCGTTTCAGAGGTGAGATGTTTAACGAATGTAGTTGTAAACTGATACTTGTAGATATGTAACCATAGTTATGAACAGTATTGACATAAACCAACCTACTAAAAAGTTCCCTCAAGGGAATTGAAGAACTCTATGTACTTTTGTTACCTTGGATGACATTTTTTGGTCTTTAACATTACCAATTAATTCCTACATGTAGCACCATTTGACTTAGGAAATATTAGTCAGTATATAAACCATTTACACTTTCGTTTAACATAAGAGTTGATCTAACAATGTTCTACTGATTCAGATTTATTTATATTCTGACTAAAACAAACATTCTTTCACAGACACAGAGCCATACAGCCCACTGACACGGGATCCTGTCCAAGCAGAACACTACAGAGGTGCGATGTTTTACGAACATAATTGTAAGTGATACTTGTAGACATATGACCATAGTGAATGAATGAATGAATGAATGAATGTCTTTATTTCCTCCGATTAACGAAGATCACATACATGCTATTACAAAGTCATTGACACAGGCAACAAAATATATTCACAAAACAAAACATATCAAAAACTGTACATTAGTGATGATTTCAGTGTAGATAGATACATAGCAAAATATATTACAATGTTTGTCTTTATTGGTACAGTTATGTCAGGTATCACATTAGCGCCACTGAATAGAGCTATAATATCATCATCATTATCAATCATTTCAATTTGAACATACAATTCAATATCAGTTGTATCAATAAGATTACCGTAAAAAGTGTTTCTTTGGTTCATAAAGTGCTCGCAGTGAAGAATAACATGACAATCATAATCAAAGCAGTGTGTTTGACAATGTATACATTCTCGTGAGGTTTTACCTCGAGAGTTTACCAGTACAACGAGTTGTATTTCAGTTCTATATTCAGGGTTATCATACAATAAATCATACAGACTATGCATGCGTAGCTGAGTTTGTACTTTAGCATATCTAGCCATATCCTGTCTGGCAGACAAAATTGTCTTCCATTGATTTTCCTCTGAGGATGTAATAGATTTAAGCACAATATTGCGCCATGCTTGTTTTGAGGGAAAGTAACCATAATGTTCATATTCAATAACAAATCTGTGTAAATCATATTTTCTCGCTGTGCTTAAGAGACAAGCACATATACTTCCGGACTTATTAAGTGATTCAATATTGAATGACAAAAATGCACAAAATAAAAACTTTGTTGATGAGTGACATTGATTATTACACAACCGCCCAAGAAACAATAATCTGCATTTATCAATGTAGCCTGTCATTGTCCAGAGACCCAAATTTGCTATTGCAGAAACTGTAGAAATTCGTTTATTGAAACCTTGAACACAACGTGCAAAATACCTTTGGGTTGATTCAATTAAATCAATATCCTTGCCATGTATTTCAGGCAAAATTTCACATCCGTAAAAACTGGTTGGTAGTATCATACGCTTCCATATATTGACTGATGTAAGTGGATGTAGATCGTTGCTATTTAAGCCAAGTGTTCTTAATGAGTTTACAGTTTGTCTAGCCTTTTGACAACCAGAGAATATTCTATCTCTACATGACATGTCTGAAGAGATAAGGACACCGCCATACTTCACAGATTCAGTATTGGTAATAGTTGTTTCGCCAAAGGAAAGTTCTATATCTGGACAGGGTTGTCTCCCTTTACGAAATACAATTACAGTGCTCTTGGAAGCATTGTAAGTTAAACGCCATCGTGACGCATAATCAGAAACTATATTGAGAGAATCTTGAAGAGCATGTGGTGTGGTACTAATCAGGGTAGTATCATCAGCTAGTAAAACAGAGGGTACATCAAGACCATACACGCGAATACCATTATTAGCCAACCTTAGTTCAGTTAAAAGATCGTTGATAAATATTAAGAAGAAAAATGAGGATAATACTCTGCCTTGCCCCACTCCTTGTTTGATAGGAAATTCATGAGATGAGGTACCGTCATATTATACAAAGGCTGAACTGCGTGTATAATTATGGTAGAGTTAGTTCCACATTTTACCTGATATACCATGATCATGTAGTTTAACAAAAAGGCCGCCGTGCCAGATACGGTCAAAAGCCTTTTCGTTGTCTAGGAAAGCAGTAAATACCGGTGATCCTCGTTCAATATAAAACGCTATAGAATCAAGAAGCATAAATACAGCCATTATTGCGCCATGTTCCTTCCGAAAACCAAATTGTAACGGATCTGGAAAATTGCTATTAGTAGAAACAAAACTTTCTAAACGGGAAAGTATAATTTTTTCGAGGAGTTTTCCCACACAGGATGTTAGTGTTATACCTCTGTAGTTTCTTGGGTCACTTTTAGCACCTTTGCCCTTGTAAATTGGAACAATCATACCTTGCCTGTAAACTCGTGGAAAATACGCTGTTTGCATGATAGCGTTGAATAATATACACAACTTATCGACAAATATATCACCACCATGAATAATATGCTCATTATTGACATGATCAGGTCCAGGAGCCTTGTTACATTTGAGATTATCAATATGTTGCTTAATCTCTTGCGGCTCTATGTTAGTATATATAATATCATCAACCTCTTCACAGTCACTTGACTGAGCAATGATATCTGCTAGCTTGGACTCTACAAAACATTTAAAATCATCGTCAAAGCTTTCAGATTCATGAGGTTTAGCTAAGTCAGCGTAGTAAATGCCCCACACTTTACTAATATCGTCGGGTGTTCGCGCATTCACGTTGTTATAGACTAATTCACTTATAGTTGATTTAGGACGTCGGAGTTTACGTACTGATTTGAAAAAAGTATTTATATCAGTTTCTGACGATGTTTCAAGGTCACGATATATTTCTTTACGTTGTGTACTCTTTGAGTGTCGATGTTTACGTCGAAATTCGCGCTTAGCATCCTTATATATATTGAAAGATATATGGTTATCGCCCCGGGGCTTGTTCCCTGCTATCCAGTTTCTACGTGCAACTCGCATATCATAATGTAGATCATTTAGACCATCACGCTTCCAGTAAGGCTTGAGGTGGGGTTTAAAGGACCCAAATGGAATACATTTATGGCTAGCTTTAAGAAGGGCATTACTAAGCTCTTCATTAAATAATTCGACATCACCAAAATTTACATCATGACTTAGAAGATGTATATGAGAAACGCTACTTTCGACCTCTCGTGTGTAGGCACTCAACTCTGCTGTATCAGCTTTGTGCCATTTTGGAATATGTAAATTCGTAGTTCTGGGATTATGCTTAGGATGAATATTCAGAGTGGCATAACATGGAAAATGATCTGATATTTTATAATTACATTTGTCGATGATACAGCAGTGAGTTAAGGTGCCGGCTACATGAGAGGGTACAAGTATATAGTCAATACAAGATTTATGTTGTTCATCCTTACTTCTCCACGTGAAGTCTGGGCCATCAATGTGCAGTTCATTTAGTAGATGAACTAGATTTCTCTGTAGGAGAAGCTTTTTTAGAACTTTATCACGTGGAGATAACAGGAGTTTACAGATATCCGAGTTTAAATCACCCAATATAAACGTATCTCCTTCTTGGCTCAATATGTCATATACATCCATCAACTCATCAACTGCGTTGATATAAACTGAGTGTAAAACATTGGTAGAAGGTAGTCTACAACAAATGACATAAACATCAGCATAACCATGAGCTGATAATCTGACACAAACATAGTAGTCGGAAACCAAATTCAAAGGATAAGCACTCCATTTGGATTGACTATTACGAAGTATGGCTATCCCACCAGAACCTCTGGCAGTGTCGCTTCTATTGCACATATACGTTGCCGGTATATACCCGCTGATATCACACAATCTGTCTATATTATTGTTGTTTAACCAGTGTTCTTGAATACAAATTATGTCTATGCTACTGGGTAAGATAGATTCAATCTCTGTGGTGCATGAAGGCAGACCACGAACATTCCACGTTAATAAACTAAGAGCCATGAGAACAGTGTTCATGAATATTAATAACAGTAACATGTTTCCCATATTGATACACGACATCTTATGTTGTTGTCAATACTGGTATCCGCTGTATGCGTCAGCATGTTGTCCATTCACCTTTCGTTGTTGAGACTTAAATCGTGGAATATAGTCCTTGCAGTATATATTTGGCGGCCAGAAATCATCATTATTAACAAGTTTATCATAATCGTCTGATGAGATGTTAACTTGCACAGTGTAGGTTTCTGTGCCATCGTAGTGTTGTCTTTGTCGAAGCATACGAGCATACGTCACACGCACATGTTTCTGGTGTGCATAGTCAATTATCAAGTCTTTAACTTTATCAAATGGCTTATCTGCATTGATGTTATAGAGTACGATGCGTTTAGTTTTTAATCTTGACACACCCTCAAGAAGAGAATAAGATTTACAAAGAGATCTAATGTTATAAGTACCTGATGTTGGCTGTTTTGAAGGGGGTATATCCCTTGCTTGAGAGTTCCTTTCCTCCATAATGTTGTCTGCTCCACGGAATACTATATCGTTGGTATGCTGGTCATACATATGCCAGAGTGACGTTTTGTCGGTGAGGTCGATGTAGTTCCGGCGTGATCCACTTTTATCGTTTGTCTGAGGAGGCATTGTTTTCCCTGTGTCCATAATATGTATCATAGTGTCATGTGTATCTCTTGTGTTCTTTGGTGTAGTTTCACGTGTGTCTCTTGTGTTCCTGTTGTCCTTTGGCGTTGTTTCACGTGTGTCCCTTGTGTCCTTTGGCGTAGTTTCGCGTGTGTCTCTTGTGTTCCTGTTGTCCTTTGGCGTTGTTTCACGTGTGTCTCTTGTGTCCTTTGGCGTAGTTTCACGTGTGTCTCTTGTGTTCCTGGTGTCCTTTAGCGTTGTTTCATGTGTGTCCCTTGTGTCCTTTGGCGTAGTTTCACGTGTGTCCCTGGTGTCATTTGACGTAGTATCATGTGTGTTCAGACAGTTGGTGGATGTTGGATCTGTAGGAATGGCCTTTCTGAGGGTTGGATATTGGTCAGCGTCTGCACACGAAGCCGACATGAAAACAGGAGATTTAACTGCTTCAGAATAAGAAGACTGGCGTTTCTTCAGGAATGAGACTTTACCGTCAATAGACTTCAGGTTGCTGTCAATCTGGTAATTAAGTCGAATAACATGATCTTCTAATTCCATTATTTTATCACGTAAGGATTTATGTTCTTGTGCATTGAGTTTTAACTCTGCACGTAATTCACTTCGTCTATTCTCAGACTCCTCCAGACGTTGGCTCAGGCTCTGTATTTGCTTATTTCGATCAGATATTATTTCACTCTTATGAGACAGTTCATTGTCCAGTTTATTTTCCAGAGAAGAAAATCTTTTATGCACATGTTCACTGTTGTTTGTTACACATTGTTTCAATTGAATAAGATGACTTAAGATGAGTCCAAATTTATCGCTGTCACTCACATTTTCTCCTCTGGTTATGTTTGCTTGTTTCTCAGAATCAGTTGTCTTCGTGAGAGTAGATCCAGTAGACAGAGTGCTATCACGACGTGACGGTGTTGGCGGTGTAGAGAGGGAGAGGTGACGGACGCTGGCTCTGCTGAGTACTTTGTTTTGAAGTACATGTCCTGGTATAGACCTCTCGATATAATGGTACATCTTGTGCACATTTGTAGATGACAGAAGGTGTCGTGCCCTGGGTATTTTTCCTTCTTACTAGCAGTCCTTGAGGAAAGTCGACACATGTTTGTTTTCCGTAATCATAAAGACTCTCTCTTATGTCACTAATTTCCTTGATGTTGTAGTTATAGATATCTTGCAAGCTATCAATAAAGCTTTCTTTGTCCTTAAATCCAATCTTAGCTTTGATTTCTAAGTAAATAGACTTATCAATTTCGTCGCTTGGCTGTGTGTTGTAGATTTCCTCATTGTCTGTTGAGTCGTCAGCTTTACTCCTCTCATTGTAATCTGTTGTCGTATGGTCACCCATTGTTTAAATTGATTAGAGGCTTGGGAGTCGACGCTGTAGTTAAACGTTCATGTCTTGAAGTTGCTATTTTTCATATAGAAATAGCATTAAATGTCAAAATAACCTCAGTATATATTTACAAAATGTCCATAAATATATTACATGGTTATAGTTATAAAGTCACATTCTCACATTCACATTTTCGTAATCAATTCACATAGGCAAGCTACTCATCTTCGGAGCTCCTGAAAACACGTCCGCACTGTTCGAGAGATCTTACGTATCTTTTTGTCTTTAACATTACCAATTAATTCCTGCATGTAGCACCATTTGACTTAGGAAATATTAGTCAGTATATAAACCATTTACACTTTCGTTTAACATAAGAGTTGATCTTACAATTTTCTACTGATTCAGATTTATTTATATTCTGACTAAAACAAACATTCTTTCACAGACACAGAGCCATACAGCCCACTGACACGGGATCCTGTCCAAGCAGAACACTACAGAGGTGCGATGTTTTACGAACATAATTGTAAGTGATACTTGTAGACATATCTTAGAATTGTTCACGTGAACAGCAACGAAATCGTTATCAAATATTTTAAATTCGTTAGAATCTGCACCAGTTATAGCCTTTCTGAAAGGTACTTTTTGAATACCCTCACATCCTCTCTCCTTTTGTAAATATTCATAGTTTTACTTTATACCGAATAACTCATTTATTTGTTATAATTCTATTCAAAATCACAGGTAGCTTTATTATTCAGTTTAGTATTCAACCTTCTAAAATGTTCCATCAAAGGAATTGAAGAACCCTATGTACTTTTGTTGCCTTGGATGACATCATCTTTAATCCTTAACATTACCAATTACCAATTAATTCCTACATGGCGCACAATTTGACTTTCACTTGGGAAATATGTGTAAGTATATAATCCATTTATACTTTAGTTTAACATATGAGTTGATCCTATAGTTTCCTTTTTCAGGTTTATTCATATTGTGAACAAAGCTTACATTCTTTCACAGATACAGAGCCTGACAATCCAATGACTCGGGAACCTGTCCAAGCAGAGCGTTTCAGAGGTGAGATGTTTAACGAATGTAGTTGTAAACTGATACTTGTAGATATGTAACCATAGTTATGAACATTATTGACATAAACCAACCTACTAAAAAGTTCCCTCAAGGGAATTGAAGAACTCTATGTACTTTTGTTACCTTGGATGACATTTTTTGGTCTTTAACATTACCAATTAATTCCTACATGTAGCACCATTTGACTTAGGAAATATTAGTCAGTATATAAACCATTTACACTTTCGTTTAACATAAGAGTTGATCTTACAATTTTCTACTGATTCAGATTTATTTATATTCTGACTAAAACAAACATTCTTTCACAGACACAGAGCCATACAGCCCACTGACACGGGATCCTGTCCAAGCAGAACACTACAGAGGTGCGATGTTTTACGAACATAATTGTAAGTGATACTTGTAGACATATCTTAGAATTGTTCACGTGAACAGCAACGAAATCGTTATCAAATATTTTAAATTCGTTAGAATCTGCACCAGTTATAGCCTTTCTGAAAGGTACTTTTTGAATACCCTCACATCCTCTCTCCTTTTGTAAATATTCATAGTTTTACTTTATACCGAATTACTTATTTATTTGTTATAATTCTATTCAAAATCACAGGTAGCTTTCTTATTCAGTTTAGTATTCAACCTTCTAAAATGTTCCATCAAAGGAATTGAAGAACCCTATGTACTTTTGTTGCCTTGGATGACATCATCTTTAATCCTTAACATTACCAATTACCAATTAATTCCTACATGGCGCACAATTTGACTTTCACTTGGGAAATATGTGTAAGTATATAATCCATTTATACTTTAGTTTAACATATGAGTTGATCCTATAGTTTCCTTTTTCAGGTTTATTCATATTGTGAACAAAGCTTACATTCTTTCACAGATACAGAGCCTGACAATCCAATGACTCGGGAACCTGTCCAAGCAGAGCGTTTCAGAGGTGAGATGTTTAACGAATGTAGTTGTAAACTGATACTTGTAGATATGTAACCATAGTTATGAACATTATTGACATAAACCAACCTACTAAAAAGTTCCCTCAAGGGAATTGAAGAACTCTATGTACTTTTGTTACCTTGGATGACATTTTTTGGTCTTTAACATTACCAATTAATTCCTACATGTAGCACCATTTGACTTAGGAAATATTAGTCAGTATATAAACCATTTACACTTTCGTTTAACATAAGTGTTGATCTTACAATTTTCTACTGATTCAGATTTATTTATATTCTGACTAAAACAAACATTCTTTCACAGACACAGAGCCATACAGCCCACTGACACGGGATCCTGTCCAAGCAGAACACTACAGAGGTGCGATGTTTTACGAACATAATTGTAAGTGATACTTGTAGACATATCTTAGAATTGTTCACGTGAACAGCAACGAAATCGTTTTCAAATATTTTAAATTCGTTAGAATCTGCACCAGTTATAGCCTTTCTGAAAGGTACTTTTTGAATAACCTCACATCCTCTCTCCTTTTGTAAATATTCATAGTTTTACTTTATACCGAATTACTCATTTATTTGTTATAATTCTATTCAAAATCACAGGTAGCTTTCTTATTCAGTTTAGTATTCAACCTTCTAAAATGTTCCATCAAAGGAATTGAAGAACCCTATGTACTTTTGTTGCCTTGGATGACATCATCTTTAATCCTTAACATTACCAATTACCAATTAATTCCTACATGGCGCACAATTTGACTTTCACTTGGGAAATATGTGTAAGTATATAATCCATTTATACTTTAGTTTAACATATGAGTTGATCCTATAGTTTCCTTTTTCAGGTTTATTCATATTGTGAACAAAGCTTACATTCTTTCACAGATACAGAGCCTGACAATCCAATGACTCGGGAACCTGTCCAAGCAGAGCGTTTCAGAGGTGAGATGTTTAACGAATGTAGTTGTAAACTGATACTTGTAGATATGTAACCATAGTTATGAACATTATTGACATAAACCAACCTACTAAAAAGTTCCCTCAAGGGAATTGAAGAACTCTATGTACTTTTGTTACCTTGGATGACATTTTTTGGTCTTTAACATTACCAATTAATTCCTACATGTAGCACCATTTGACTTAGGAAATATTAGTCAGTATATAAACCATTTACACTTTCGTTTAACATAAGAGTTGATCTTACAATTTTCTACTGATTCAGATTTATTTATATTCTGACTAAAACAAACATTCTTTCACAGACACAGAGCCATACAGCCCACTGACACGGGATCCTGTCCAAGCAGAACACTACAGAGTTGAGATGCTTTACGAACGTAATTGTAAGTGATATTTGTAGACATATGACCATAATGATGTTATTGACATAAACATTGAAACTTATGTATATCTCTCTAAAGTAATACTGACTTCCATTTCCATGCTTATTCATCTTTAGTATTCCAAGCAAATTTTTGATCATCCAAATTGAGCATTACATTAGGGCAACATATGTGAAATAACCTTGAACCCTCACCAGAAGAACGGACGATGCAGAATCTCCCCAAAGACACTTTGTGCAGAAGATTTGTCATATTATTATCTAAAACTGAAATATTACTACACTGTTTTTCTCTTTAAGTAGAAAAGCCTATTTCCTACATCTTTAAACTAAATAACATTGTGACTAAAACTGAGCGTTTTTCAGACACATTGGCTAGCGAACCGTCGATTAAGGAAGCTGTCCAAGCAGAACATTTTAAAGTTGAGATGTTCAAACAAAGAGACACATTGGGGAACATGAACATTCAGACATTCAACATAATCTGTAGAGATATTCAACTGTTATTCAATTGAGCATTAAACTAGGAAACTGCCCAAAACTCCTGCCCAAAAAAAGAAACAATGAACATTCACTTTGACTAAATTTTAATACGAGTTAAGTTAAATAGATCTCAAATAAATCAAACATACTGTACATCACATTAGACCAAAGACTACTTGACGGATAATGCTTACGTACAAACAAGGTAACTATTTCTGATCGTTTAGGTCATGTTAGTCATCTGTGTTGTCAACCAAGATGAACATCCTAACAATACCCTGTGGGTTTCTCTACTGATACAATGTTGGAGGTTAAATTTTATCAGATTAAATCAAGACAGACAATTAACAAGTTTAACACGGAGGCAACAATACAAATATCAATAATAGCATTTTGAAATATAGCAAACTGACGGCTCCAATATTTTGTTAGCTATTCCGGCAAATATTTTTGTCAGATACATCCTTACTGGACAAGCGCCATTGGAGTTTATACAAATGGAAAAATCAAATAGAGGTGCAGATACTTCATTTAAGGTTTTGAATTTGGTAAAGAGAACAAAGACTGCATCAAAGTTCCAATTTTAACAAGTTTCCTTTACTTTCCTTTTTAATTCAACTTTAAAGAGTTAAATAATCAGAAATTGGATTGCTTATGTATCAATTATGCCTACGAATTCGCGGGTTTATTTGATTTTCTAAGATGTAGCCAGATGTTATGAACTGTGTTTGAATCACAAGCCTCCGGTTACAGTAAATACGAGGGGAAATCAACAAGTTACATTTGAAGGGCTATCCTGCACGTCAAATTCATGATGAGATGAACTCTGTTTATGAGATGGAAAAAGAATTTCCAAACAAGCCACATGTCCCTCGCAGATGAGCCAAGAAGTGGACGCCCCTCACTTACTGCTGATATGGATGTCATCAAAAAGGTTGAGACGCTAGTTCATGAAGACCGCCGCATAACTCTACAAAATCATAATGCATGAAACAGGTCTGAGTTATTGCAGTGCATGGAACATACTCCATAAACAGTTGCATATGTCAGAAGTGTCAGCACGCTGGGTTGCTCGCTTACTTACTCCTTTGCAAAAACAGAATCGAAGGGACATTTCAAGGCAGGCATTGGAGCTTCCGAAACACGAAGAAGAGGATTTCTTCAAACGTCTTGTTACGGATGAATGCTGCGTTTATCAATATGATCCCGAGACAAACACAGGCCCTCAGATCATTAAAAAAAAATTAAAAAATTTATAAAAAAATTCTTGAGTAAACCCCCTGATATTGTTCCTCTGTTAATAGTACAGAGGAACAATTTTTATTCTGGGGGTGTTTTCAAAACTTTTTTTTGAATTTTTGAATTTTTTTTTTAATGATCCGAGGGCCTGTGGAGACAAAGGGATGAGCAATGAGTGGAAGCATACTACGTCACAACCTTCCAAAAAGGCTAAGGTGCAAAAGTCTGCAGGAAAGGTCATGGTATCTGTTTTTTGGGATTGTCGTGGAGTCCTCTTGACGGATTATCTAGCTTAGGGTCAAACCATTACTGGAGCCTATTACTGCAACCTACTGAGCAAGTTACAAAAATGCCATTTAACAGAAGCGCCGCGGTATGATCACCAAAGGTTTACGCCTGTTAGCTGACAATGCCCCAGCTCACACTTGTCAAGGAGCTGATGTGGAAGCACGGCGATGTGGCTTTGAAATCTTACAGCATCCCCCCTATTCACCCGATCTTGCACCAAGTGACTTCGTCTTGTTCCCCGAGATGAAAAGTTCACTTCGTGGACGTCGTTTTGAGGACACCAATGACATCAGGAGGCTTGGTTTTCCATGAAATCAGGGGTCTTCTATTCAGACGGTCTGCGCAAGGTCAAGAAGTTGTGGGGAAAATATGTATTTCTGGACGATGACTATGTAGAATAGTCTTAACAACATGAGAACAAAATAATGTTTGTACCTTTGATGGGTGTTTGTGATAATTGAAACTTTTTTTATATCCCCTCATCTATGTGTAATCATGTGCTGAAAACCAAGAAACTGCGAAGTTCTTAAAAGTAAATTATGAATGTATAGATAAATCTAACTGTTTGTTTCTATTAGCTTGCATAATTTCGAATTATAACCGGCCTACTACATGAAGCCATTTTCATTCTTTCAATAATTTTCACGTTAGCATGTTAATATTTTCAAATTAACAAATTTATGAATCTTAGTGCTTATCTTTTATATAATTTGAATATATAATTTACAAGTAATTGCAAACATGTTACGTATATAAATTCCTTAGAAAAAAAATATACAATATAGAAATCAATAGCTGTTATTTGAAAAAATAATGTTTTAAAAGATTTGACAAAAGTAAGTCAGACTAAGTCAGAAAAAAACCCAAATTTCATCATGAAATAAATTCATATTTGTTTCGTCAGAAATATTAATATTCTCCTAAGTTACAATGGATAATATATGAAAGAGACACTATCAAAGAATAGGAAATACAAATAATTACACTTTTATTTGGGTCATTCAAAATACAGATAAGTAATGATGTAGCTTTGTTTACCTTCGACTGATTTTTTTTGAGGGAGACATAATGTTTTCAGTTCAGTACGTGCTTCCGTTGTTCAGTAATTCTGAAAATCTATCGTTTACGGACCATATCTAAAAAAACATTCAACATTTTTTTTAATGAAGCTTGGTATGTGGTTAGTTGCTTGGTGCCTTTTGCTATTTTGGTTATTCTGAATTTTTTTTCTGGTTTGAAACAATTTGAACTTTGTGCAAATGGGGGGTTGGGTTAGTTTCCGGACCATATCTCAAAAAAACCTTCAATATTCTTTTACCAAACTTTGTTTGCGGTTGGGTCTAGTGATTGAGAGATGCCTTTTGGTTATTCTGATTTTTTTTCTGGTTTCCACTGAAACAATTGAAACTTTGTGCATATAGGGGGGATGCTTACGTTTCCGGGCCATATATCAAAACACTTTCAATTTTGTTTATTTCGAAACTTGGTATGTGGTTAGATTTATTGATGTATTGGAGCCTTTTGCTACTTTGGTTACTAATATTTTTTTTCATTTTTCTGGTTTCCATGGAAACAATTTGAACTTTGTGCATATAGGGGAAGGGTAATTTTACAACCTATATCTAAAATCTAATGAGTATTATTTTACTAAACCTGGTGTATGGTTAGATCTAGTGCTTGGGTTGTGCCTTTTGCTACTTTTGTTATTCTTTATTTTTCATTTGACTTGGTTTCAATGGAAACAATTTGAACTTTGTGTATATTGAAGGCTGTAGATGCAAATTATGATATTTGATGACTGTGTGTAATATAATTGCCTTTTTATTATATGTTTGGTATGGATTGTTCTAGTATAAGTGGCATTAAGATGATTAGGTTGAATTTAAAGTTTGGAAGGGGGACATCACTGTACATTACAAGCACATATTTTTAGTGCAATATGTCGTGATACAAATAGAACAAATAGCAATTGCTAAAACTTCTGATCGAAATTTTCCAACAGTAATATAGAGTGAAATAGCAGCAACTTATTTCATTTATATTCGTCTATTCGTCAATCTTTCAGATATAGTCCCTCGCACCTGTCTGGAGAACGAGCTGAGGTTGGTCCTAGTTGGGAAGACAGGAGTGGGGAAGAGTGAGACTGCAAACACAATTGCTGGGACTAATGTTTTTATTTCCAATGCATCAGCATCATCAGTGACAAAGAACTGTAAACAGAAAACATTTCAAAGAGACGGCCAGAATCTACAACTGATAGATGTACCTGGATTCGTGGACACCCACATGACTCCAGAAAAAATAAAGGAAGAAGTAGTGAAATGTGTGGCTCTCTCTCACCCGGGTCTCCACGCCATACTATTCGTGGTAGAGATAGGGAGGTTCACTAACGATGATACTAACACCATAGAACATTTTTGTAATTGTTTTGGCAAAGAAGCATTTGAATTTGTGCTTGTAATTTTCACAAAAGTTGACAGCCTGATGAGAAATGGGAATACACTTCAGGGTTTCATCGATGGTGCTCCTGGTCCTTTAAAAGATTTGTTGGCAATGACAAATTACCGCTATTTGGGGGTAAATAACTGGAGTGATGACAAAGCAGAAAAGGAATCATTTGTAAAACAACTAATAAATATGGTGAGGTCACTAGTAAAGGCTAACGATGACAAATGCTTTACAAACGAGATGTACTGGTTGGCTGAAAAGAGGCTGAGAGAAAATGTTGAAAAAGAAAAAAGGAGACTTGCTGAAGTGGAGAGGAAAAAGGAGGAAAAGATACTGAAAAGAGCTCAGGAGAATTTTCAGCGGAAACTTGATAAACAGGAACAGGAGAAGGTGGACTTGGAAAAAAAGATGAAAGATTTTGAGCAGGAATTTGAGAGAAAAGCTGAAGAGGAAAGGAAAAGAGATGAAGAGAAACTAAGGAAAGAAAGGGAGGAATACCAACAGAAGATCGAAAAAGAAAAGAATGATAGGATAGCAATGGAGAGACAAATGAGAGCTCATGAGGAGGAATTGCTGAGGAGGAGCACCAACAGAAACTCGAGATGGTTGACAGGACAAAAAGTAGTGGAATATGTTTACCAGATTCCTTCCGGATACCCACGGATCCCTGCTAATTTGGTATATAGGGATCCGGTGATGGATACCTCAAGGAATCCCAGATCCGGCCGTATTCGAACGGATACCTTAACGGATCCCTGCAAATTTGGTATACTGGGATCCGGTGACGAATACATTAACGGATCCCGGATCCGGCCGGATTCCAACGGATACCTTAACGGATACCAAGTTGAGTTTACAGGAATCCGGTGACGGATACTCGCCGGATCTCTTCATCTTGCTAGAATAGACAAGAACTGAACTATGAAAGCTTTACAACTATAATTCAATTTATTTTTCATATAAATACTGGCATTTCCTTTATTGATTACAATTGATGATTGATTGAGTACCCTTACCTGATGAGATATTTGTTTGCAAAATTGTTTAATATTTGATAATTACTTATGTTTGGGTAAATAAAGAATTGCCTAATCAATTATCTTAATAGGTTTTAGAAGGAAAAGTTATTTGCTTATTAATTTTACTTACAGTATCTGCCACTGTGTTATGTGAATTATGATATACACATCACGGTTTCAAAAATCATTAGTGTCAAATAAAATGGACTTATTTTCTGCACTAAGTCACGCAGCTCTGTTTGAAATTCAAGACAAACTTTGCTAATTTTTTTAAGAATTTATCTTATTCTTTTTTGGTGAGTCAAAAGTAGACTTGAAGTTGTTGACTTGTGACTTCTGTGCTTTTCCAGATTTGTTTTATCCACTGTACACATACACATACATGTCCAGTTATGTTCCATATCTTGTCAGTTCTAAACAATTGATAGAAACTGCAATGATTATGGAGACAAGACCATATTCTTTTTCTGTCTCTGCTTCATAGTCAACTAGCTGCTTACTAGGAGTCTGAAACAGTTAAGATATTTGGAAATCTTACATTAATAAATTTGATGAATTCGCATTTAACCAATAGGTAATTGGTGATTGATTGGCTGGGCCATCATGATTGTAGACAAGGAGTAAATATGAAATTAAACCTTATTTCCAATACTATTGATGATTGATTCTGTCTTTTTTTTCAACAAATGCTTGAGGCAACAACATACTGATATGTTTTATGAGTCCAACTATATTACATTTTATCAACAACAAACTTGCTCAAGTGAAAACTTTATCACTGATCATCCAAAGAGTAGCATAGAAGATTGAAACTGTAGTACTAGTATGTCCACAAAGATAGTCAATTAAAATCACAAATATGTCAACAATATGATTCAACTCACATTCATGGTAAAACCTACGTGTGTGCCTGAACAAGGGATGAATGACTTTCAGGCGTTGAAAATGGATTAAATTTTAAAAAGCAACGTTCAAGACATTTTTCTCATTTAGTCTAGAGCTTTAAAATTACCCTTTCTCAGTTTCACAAACATTGTTTTCCTTACTTCAGAAAATTTCTAAGGGTGGCAACTCTGCGCTCCTCACCTTACCTTAAATGCGTACCGCTAATAGATTATTTACCACAAAAGTTCTCGAACGATGTCTTAAATATCATTCATGCGTATTTTGTTTCTTATGTTTGGTGAAGGTAAGAACGACATCTTTAAATCAAGGCAATATTGAATTGTATACGTCAGCTTTAAAACCGTTGTCGTCACACTTGAATGAACTCACTTAAGCACACGTCACCTGCATGCATGTCGGTTAATTCATAGTCACTTTGACAATTAAACAGGTGGGATGTGTTAGTGTCCGTTAAGTAAGAAAGTTCGTTCAGCTTTTGTATGAGGTCCCGTCTTATTTGATGTATGTTAATATCAATTTGAAAAGATGCTCCTTTTCATGAAATATTTTGGGGCTCTATCTCTAATGCCATATATCTTGATATCATAATCATAATCTAGCCTAGCGATTAGAACAATCGAAAAAACAATACTTTATCAAACAATATCTTGATATCATATTAAAATTCATATACTCAACCCCGAGTGCTAACTAGGGATAAATTTATAAAGATAACTAGTATTCACACTTTATGCGCTATATTCATAGAAGACAAAATAAGGTTAACAAGTTTTCAAGAATACATATAAATATGATCTATCAAACACTCTCAACTACTCGTTTGCCTTCTGTGCGTTAATGACTTTCCCCTATTTACTGTACGATTTGGTGTTCGTTTGTTCTTATTCCATAATTCTTCTCTCTGACGATACGATTCTCTATCAGTTCACTTTTAGGAACCCTTCCATTTAAACTAGATCAAAAGATAGGACAAAAATCCATTTTACAGGCGATTTTTTTATATTTCAATACTAAAATTAACTCGAAACCTCTAGCAGTATACATTATATATAAAATGTTGATCTTACTCTTAGTTTCTGCAGCTAACATGTAAAACGATTTCATTTGTTCTGTAATGTGAAAAATAAATCTGAATACTTGATTAAACTATTTTATTTTTGTTGTGTTACTATGTTCGGACTAAACCAACGAAATTTTGATGAATCCATCAAATAGTTAATACAAGCGCCATGTATATTAGACATACTATAGTAGGTCTAATAAACTCTGATGACATCCATCAGGCTCATGTAATTATACACCTTTGTTTGTTGCCGCATTCAAATCAGCAACAGGGTGGCCATAAAACTCTTGTGTATTGACAAGCAATTAGGTCGGAGAAAAGGCTCTCTCCTGTACTAGCACGATGCTCAGCAAACTGTTACATGTAATGTTATTTACCGAAGGAGAGGAAGAGGGTTTATTTATTTGAAATCGTTTTAATTATTTTCTCTCTTGAGAAACTATTTCTTCTGTTCATAAATATCATTAACCATAAACCATTGAATATTGCATATAAATATATATCATATATCGTCGGAGTTTTTTTTTAAAGTAATTGTGTAAAATGTATGTTCTATATTTTTGTCGTATTCTGGACAAAAATAAAACTGGAAGGTAATTCGTCTTCCATATGACATATTCACTATATGCACATTCTTCAATTAAATTTAAGTTTCTTTATTGGTCACAGTATACACATGCATTCTATGAATATGATAGAAAAATGAACGTAAGTCTATATAAGGATCATTGGGTTAACTCGTGAAAGTTCAGTTTATAACAATCAGAAATATTTCGTGATCTTGAAACACCCGAGTGATTCCGATTGCAAGGCAAGCTCCTCGCACGTTTTGTTGCTAGCGCTGACACGGAGCTTGTACAACGGAAGTCGGGACTTGTCAACATGACCTCAAAGTGTTCTCGCAGAAGAAATCGCGAGTTGATATCATCGATGTTTTAACCATTCTCTACATAACCGATGACATCAGACTTATAGTGTGACAAAAGACTGACGTAACGGAAATATACCAGGTTAGTGTTTTTTATTCACTGTTTGTAAGGCTATGACAGATTGTTGATTGTCATGAATCGTGACGATGTCATAAAGTGTATGAACGTCGATACTGAGTTTATTGCTCTAATTAGCAACCCCAGAACGTCAATACACATGATAGTAAATATTCTGATTCTGAAATTAAAGTTTTGATTCTTGTCACTGTGAGAAATATAGCAATACCTCTGGCTCGAGTAACCTGTTTTTTTAACGAAAATAAATAGCTGTTTTCAACTTTTAATGAATTTGGTTGCATTTTAAAAGTAGTCGAAGATTTTGCATATTTCTTTGATGTCACCTGTTTTCATGTTAGTTGTTATAATCATGATGGTACATGCCACATGCCACAACGTCAAGTTTTACTATTTACAGATAAATTAAACTTCAGTTCATATGCGATGAATGCGCACCCAAAGTTTAGATCTTAAACATATCTGTTGCAGCTTAATTGCCGATCAATAAAAACAAAACATCTTAGTCAATAAAAACATTAAACATCCCACTTCAATCGACACATTGCTGGGAAGATAAAACATTAGGCTAATATATCCAACCAGTATTTAGTTTAGAAATTTTGTATTTTGTTCCCTCCAAGTCATTAAGTAGTCAAGTATGAGTATAACTTTTTTGTAGCCTAAAGTTTATTGGCCGAGCAAGGATGATTTCACCCACTTTTATATGTGGGTCATGCTTATATTTGAGGTTGAACAACATACAAATATCTTAGTCGACTTTCTCGTTAAATTTCTAAAAAAAAAATTAATGGGAGATTTTTATTTAAAACAATTCAGTCATACTTGGAACTGCCGTGATATCATCTTCTGATGAGTTTTGATTACAAAATTCGTTATAGTGTGTTTCACCCAAAAATTGATTTATATATATATATATATATATATATATATATATATATATATATATATATATATATATATATATATATATACATATATATATATATATATATATATATATATGTATTCGTAAGAGAACGTGACGATTTTGTTTGCATGAAATTGTCCTTTTTCTTTGTTCCGTTAAGCATGAGAAAGACATTGTCAGATTGATTGCAGATTGAGAATAGTTTACATGCGTTATATCACTCACGGTCACAGTTTGTGTTTGCATTGTCAATCAATCTTCCTTTTCGTTTTTCTTCATGATAGAACCATGTGGTTTCGCTTTCGCTCGCATACATGGACACAAAAGTAAGGGAGATAACTCTCACCAAAGCATTTTGAAAATACCGTTAAATAAAAAAAAAAAAGTGCTAACCAAGGGCTTAAAGCTTAATCAATACTTAACAATATGAAGGACGGGGGACTGTCATGATATCTCATCTTCTGATGAGTCTTGATTGAAAAATGCTCTTTAGTGTGTTTCACCGCATAATTTATTTTAAACTCTTTAGAAAAGGGCTTGGATCAATAGAATAAACACTTTACCTTACAGAAATTAAGTTCTTCTCATTAAATTGTTTTTTATTGTATTATTCACCATTTCATGTATTCAGTTTCAGTATGGATTCACAGGATCAGGATAATGTGTGTTGCTGTGAGTTTGTTTCCACACAAAAAAACAAGTTAGGCCAATGTCCAACTCCGATCCAAAGCCATGAAATGGAAATGTTGATTTGAAGAGCTGGGTATGTTAATGTGTTTATGGATTCAAAGTCAGTTTAGTTTTTTTTTGTTATGCAAATAAAACCATAAAATTATCAGTTACAGTGAATACTTACTACCATATGCTAAGGTTCATTTAATCTTTCAAAACATGAAAGCTGGTCAAGGTAGCATGACCTATGAAAATCTAAAGATGCTGCAGTGTCATTGTGAGTTCAGAAGGGTTTCAGCTTTTATGGCGAATGGTACTCCTATGGTGTCTGATTTCTGTCATTCGCGTCTTTGCTAGTTTGTGATATCCCAACCTAGGGTGAGGTAGCAAAGACGCGATGCGAAATAGCGAAATAACAAAGTAGCGATGCGAAATGGCAAAATGGTGATCCGAAATAGTGAAAGGGCGATGCGAAGTAGCGATGCAAAGTGACATATCAATACACACTAGTTCTTTTCTAAATGTTAGTCATCTTCCCATACGGAGGCCTGACTTGCTCCAATGACATGCTATTTTAGATAGGCCTTGCATTATTTCCCAAACTTTTCTTATCTGCCATCAAGGCTACTGCAACAAATCTTGATAATCCAATGAGAAATGTTATGAGAATTGAAAGTTATTTCCATTTTGGACACTGCTCTAAAAACACAATTATTGACAGGGAAGCAGCAAGGTTTAGATTAACCAGTGAGGAAGAATTGCGCAACTTGAAGCCGAGGGGAAAAGTTTTATTCAATATTCTTTTCATAATAACTCATAGTAGCTTTTGTGTGCAAATGCAGAGGTTATGATGCAGACTGGGTGTTCAGTATTAACACTGGCAGGTCCAGCTGTGTACACAGGATATTATAGTAATTTGATTTTTTTCTATCATAGTGAAGTCACTCTTTTAAATTGCAATTTATCATAGCATTACATATGCAAATGTGTCAATCTAAAAATGGGTTCAAACCTGGGACTGTAGTTTTTTTTTCTGAACTGGCTAACCATTAAAAAGTATAAATAAACATGCTAAAAGTGTGACAGGATTTCTGTTATAGATGATGATGATAATCATCAAAAATCTGAGTTTTGTAAGGAAAATTTTATCATTTATGACACAAAGGATTGATTTTCACCTCAAAGATCATTATTGTCAATACAATATGGCTATCTTAAAGCTTAAGTTGAATCAAATCTTGGTGAGTCAGTTTAGTTGACATTTTCCATTTTCAAAATAGGAAAGTTGAGTATATCTTTAAATGATTATTCTATATTCATTGAAATAAAGCATCTCTCTCTTTGTGTTAAGGATATTAAGATTAAACATGTTCTTCCTCTACTAAAAAGTAAAGGGGCTTTACTGTCAACTTTAAAAGTAGTGATTGATAAAATATAATAAAATTCATCTGGTAATAAGTAATAAGTATTCAAACGAGCAATGTTTATGCAACAATTGTATAACCCGAATGTCATTGTATAAAAATCAAATCAACTGGTCTGTCAAGCCACTTTTTGGAATACACTAGCTCGTTTGGCCTGCTGGCCTTACATCTGACTAGTTTGCCAGTAATTGCATGTATATTGAACTCATTTGGGGTATTCCTTCAATACACAAATTTATGACCATGTCTCCTTAGATCTTTTCTGTAATTGCTTGGAGCAACAGGGAAAGAGGTATGTGAGATGGGAGGTTAGGTGTACTAATGCCTACAGTGATTATTGCCTACATGGAATAATAGATACACTGCATGCTGTGGTCATGAGACGCTAAACTGCGCACAAGTTAACTGATCCATAAACTGGACCATTCAAACTATCGATCTCAACCATCTTGGGTTTAAAATAATAGATCATGAAATAATGACATTAACGAAAAAAAGGCTTTGAAAAATATTTCAAATAAGTGTTATATTGACTTAATGACAGAATGACCAATATTAAAGTCAATTTGATGACAAATATGCTTTCTTGAGGTAAAAGACTTTGGAAGACAAAAAGCTTGTCATTGCTTTCGTAATTAACTATATCACTATGATAAAATGCCACCAGGATCAAAATGTAGGATGTGAAAACTTAACCGTGTATTTCCTGCAAAATTCTAAACCCCTGCTCAAAAGAAATATACTAAGGATTTGAAGAAGCATGGAAGAAAAACAGATGAAGATATGGAATTAATTTTTTTATAATATATCAGTAGAGTGGTATTTTAACATAACTAATGCTAACGTTCATGTCAATAAAACAGAAACTGAATGCCCAACAGAGGAACAAAGACACATGGGGGCAAAAATTCACAATTCTCAATATGACTGTCAAGCTGTATATGTTGAAAATGAGATCGTAAGTAAAGGAATAGTCCTTCAACACGTGTTCAATACCGAGTATGTCCACCATGGGCATCAATGCATGCCTGAGCTCGCCGCCGCATCGATGACGTCAAACGCCGGATGACGTTGGGGGTCAGTCGCTGCCATTCATCATTTAGACACTGTTCTAAGGCTTGAAGATTGTCCGGTTGTGCTGGTCGTCTCCTGACTTGACGGTCAAGGTGGTCCCACAGGTGTTCTATATGATTCATGTCTGGTGAGCACGCGGGCAAGCAAGACTTGAATGTTGGCGGTGTTTAGAAAGTTTTGTGTTAGCCTAGCAGTATGCGGGCGAGCATTGTCCTGCTGAAAGATAATTCCACGTGGCTGTTGTTGAATGAAAGGCTGCACGACTGGTCGCAAGATACCTCACGATCCCTCTGCGCGTTAAGATTGCCACGAATAACAACCAGCCTCGTCTTGAGATCACCGCATATACCTCCCCAGATCATCACACAACTGCCTCCAAATGGCACAACTTGCTGGATACAGTTTGGCGCTAAACGTTCCCCTTGCCTTCTGTAGACTCGCTGCCGACCATCACACCGGAACAAGGCAAACCTACTCTCATCCGAGAACAGAACACGTCTCCAATCTCGTACTTGCCAGCGTTGAACTCGTCGGGCATATATCAATCTGTTGCGTCACACCACGGTATGGTCGACGTGCTCGAATACCAGCCTGACGTAATCTGCGTACACCGTGTGTCTACTGACCGGATGTCCCAATGCCGTCGCTGCTGTTTCTGTCGCAGTGACGAACCGGTTTCTTAAGTGAATAACCCGGATATGACGGTCTAACACGGGCGTGGTGACCCGTGGTCTGCCACTTCTAGGCCTGTCTAACGTCTGACCTGGAAATGCAAACACGCGTGCATCCAAACGATCTGGCAATGGCGACGTTTGTGGCACCATGCTGGGCCATACCAATGGCTCTCTCTCTCTTTATTGCCGTTAACCTCGGCATTTCTTTCATGTGTTTTTTGTTGCTTTTGTCTTGATGTACAGTATCATGTGTTTTATACAGTGATTTTCCACATGCATTACATGGGATGCGACTCAACGTCATCATTGGTAAAATCACGTGTTGCATGAAAGTTCTCACTATTCTCCGCTTATTGTCAATGAATATAGTGTGTTGTTTTCCTGCGACATGTTTAAGAATCATTTCATATATAAAATCTAGGTATTAAAATAATTATGCAAATTTTTTCTTGGTATACTTTCTTTTCAGCAGGGGTTTATATGTATGGAGGATAATATTTACACAAAAGTGATATGAATTATTGTATGTATATGTTTATGTCAATTTAATTATAGCCATGAGAGGCATTTACTTAGTAATTATTTTCTTCAATATAATGTTTTATCAATGTTTTTTTCTTCTTCAATTATTCAAAAAAGTCATTTTTGATCATTATCTTCTTTTTAAAGAAATTTCATAAACATCAATGTTTTTTCAAACTGATTTGTTCATCTCATCATGAATTCTTTTTTGGTGATCATTATTATCATTGAACTAATAATTAACTATGAACTATACTTCGTGAATGAATCCTTGGTCTTGTTCTTTATTTTCATTGCAAGCATTAATGCACCAAGTAATGGATGAGTCCATGTTGATGGTAGGTTAAATGCAGTTAAGTTAAATGCTTGTCATTAGCAGACGCGCCCCATTCCCCCCAGAAGAACAAAGAGAAAACATAGTAGAACATAGTAACCCCCCCCCCCCCCCCCCCCTTTAATGATTTATGCCTTCCTCTCTCTGTGGAAGGAATTTTCTGAAAATTTGGAAAATCTTATGATTATATTTTCATGTATGAAGATGAAGACAATGGGCCAATATGGAGAGACAGCCATGATACCTTAGCTGATCAGTATCAAGATGTGAGTTTTTTGACAAATTAAGAACAGTTCAATCAAAACTTTAACATTTGGGATATCGTATGTGACTCAAGAGTCTAAATAGATAGTACTGCTACGCACATCTGTAAATTACAACACACAAACTTTGTTCATGTATTGTAAAAATGAAATTATTTGTCTGACCGAATATGAATGTGTCTATTAGTACATCAATAATTTTAAATAGATTTGAGTTCCCTCTGCCTCCAATGTCTCATTCATTTTTCCCTTTCTTTCAGTAACCTGTAACACTTTGGTTACACCAATCCTGTCTGCAATGCAATCAGATGTTGGTCATAAAAGATTCAAAATGATAGTCCATCGACAATGCTCAATCAACAACACTGTTTCTAGTTTAGCCTATCAAAGCAAATTAAGGAAAGATGCAAAGATACAAAATACCTTTCCCTCTGTCCAATGCTTAAAGTTATAAATCAAGGAAAAGATGTGCTAAAAAGTTTATCTTCATTGCAAAACATCTGAAACTTGTTGTTTTGTCTAGCTTCACTTTTACTGAAGGAAAATACAACATCCATAAGGGCCAATACAAATGGATATTTATAGTTTGCCTATAGGGGATTCTCAATATTTATGCATGCATACGACCTATGACCTCCTCAAATCCAAACCGAGGCTAAGGCCGCTTCTTACTTCATGGATAGCGTAATGGCTGCATTTTGATAGTACGATTCGCTGTGTAATTTGAATTTCCTTCGGCTATAGACGAGTGTATAAGCATGAAATAAAAGAAAATCAGTTAATTTCAGACATGAAAACATGTCGAGTGATAATAAAACGGCAAAATGAAGGGAAATTCATCCAGGGATAGCCTCAAAACTTTGTTTTTGAAAGTTGTATTCGTGGTTAATTCAGAGATAGAAATCTATATTACGCGAATTTTGCATTCGCATTTGGTCCGTATAGGCACTAAGGCACGGGTGCATTTAAAATAATCACAGTGCCAGTTTCTCATAATTGTTATGCATAAAAAATCTTCATAAAATTATTTTTACCCAAAAATTCAAGACTTTTAACTCAAGGATAAAAAAAAACCTGTTAAAATAAACACCATGAAGAATCAAGAAGTGGGACCGGCATGTTTACCAAAAAAATGTACAGTACTGCAGTATCAATATAATGAAGAAACCAAAACGTATATTTAGAATCACCTCAAAGACACTTTGACTGACAAAAATAGGAATCTGGGTATTAATGACACCAATAATGTGAAGGGAGGGATTAATTTCAGTACTTTTAGGTAAAAATATCCCACATTTATATGACTGGCAATTCATGTAGACATAAATCTATCTCAAAGACACCAACTGATTGGAAGAAAAGTGATATATTTATATACATAGGAGTATTTTTAAGAATATTTACCTTGCAAACTTTTACAGAAATTATTTATTCATAATTCACAAAACGAATTAAATATAGGCTAGAATTAATTTTAATTATAATCATATTGAATAGGAAAATAAAATCATAAGTATGAAAAAAATTCTATTATATTTATTGGTGTATATAAGATGGTGACTGGGTATTATTGACACCAATAATGTGAAGGGAGGGATTAATTTCAGTACTTTTAGGTAATAATCCCACACTTATCACTGGCAATTCATGTAGACATAAGGTGGATGCTACAAATAACTTTGAATTAGCTGAGAGATTGTATATTGTGCCTTGAAGATAAACACACTTATATAAAGTGTCTAATATCAAAAGTACTAGAATGTCATGAATTCAATAAATCCTAATTCATATTCAGCTTTTTCACTGACAATATACATTGAGTTTACATATGTATCAAGACTTCCAAATTGTCATGTCTTTTTTAGTCATAATGACAAATTTCTGTCATTTTTAAATCGAGTTTAGATAATTATAATGTAAATATTATTCCTAAAATCAATGGCTTAATTTCTTTAATCTACTTATTTCCTTTGCCTTAAAAAGTCCCTCATTTTCCTACTAATTTTGATACATTTAACTAATCAGCATTTTGTAAAAACAAAAATAGGCCTATACATGTAATAGGAATTCCTTATTCAATTTGAACAATTAATTGTTTGTACATGTACATTTAATGAATACCCTCATATGACCCTGTAATAAGTATTTGAAGCTTTTAAATTCAGAATAATATCACAGTGATTATTTTATTGAATGATTAACAGCTAATGTTTTAACTCATTATGTGATTTTATTTGCTGTATATATCTTATGTATTTATCATGAAAAAGAAAGCTAATCGTTTTTATTCGAAATATTTGGCTTGTAGCTTGTTTTATAAATAATCATAAAAGGCCCAAAAAGTAGAGAATTTTTGGAGTTATCAAAGCTAAAAAAATATATTTATTTTTCAGCTAAATTACAAGTTATTTGCGACCTCCTCAGGAACTAACAAAATTATGTATTTTGATTATATTCAAAGGAATAGTAACATTTCACATTTGCTCGTGTTTGTATCTCCATTTTAGCCCCCTGAATTGAAATTCTGGTTTGTTTACATTGAGGCATGAATACTGAATGACCCAATATAGTAACGTAAGTGGGCACGTTGAAACGGCTGAAGGTTTTACGGAGAGATCGTTAAATGTGTATCATTTTCGAGCTGTACACGAGTGTGTGTTATGAAAATACTTCTTGATTTTTTTCGGCAATTTGAAAATTATTGTGAGTATTTCATATCCATATTTTGCTAAACCCTGAAATTTTTCAACGGACAGTGCAAAATGACGGTAAACCCAGCATGGGCATACCCCCGAATATCGGTCGAAAGAATTCTATCTGCATGTAAAATGATATTCTAATCTCTGCTACATCTAGAAATGTAGAAGCTTACCCGATTATGGTCTTTCTGCAGTTGAATTTAGCGAAATGTTTCACTTGGTTTCTGATACGTCATAAATATTCATGAGGTAATATTAAGAATTCCCTATTACAGAAGCATACAATCTCTGAATTAGCTTCACAAACAAAAATCAAACCCTTTGTTTGTTTCAATCTAATTACCTAAGTCAAGGTAACATATGTGAATAATCTGACAGGTGCTGGATGCTCAAGCTTGTGCGTTCAGGCGTGTCTACCTTTATGGAATACTGTACTTCGCTCTCTGAAACTAAAATGTTCAATTGAATTTAAAAACTCTTTTTTCTTTTTATGGCGTCAACAAAACAATTGAGATGACATATACCTTACTAAGGAATTTTTATATGCAGATTTTTTAGAAAGAAAATGATAGTAATTTCATCTAGAATGATAATAAGTTCTTCTAGGAATTATGCACAGAGGCCTAGAAAGGTTGAAATTGTAGTGGGATATAAAATATGACAATGTTACATTTATTCACTATCTAAAGTGCATGTTGATTTAATTTGTGGCTTTAATCTAATTTTAATTTGCAACTTACTTGTTTGGTTTAGTTGAATGTCAAGGTCAGGCTTCAAGTATGGTGAAGTATTTTCTTAGTTTTTTCACTTGGAACAACATAGAGAAATATTTTTAAACCTGAAGTTCGGCAGGGGTTTATTTGAAAGCTTATTGAAATGGTCAATGTAATCATATTCATGTTCTAATGATGATTCAAACAAGCTGAAGTTTATGTCAGTATCACAATTTATGAAGAAGCAAAATGTGAACATAAAATTGTTAGCAATGTTACAGTCTATCACCCACCTCGTTAAGTCTGCAGTTTATTGTTAGTGGGCTCATAGTAGCTTGGGACTGGCATGCGAAAACCTGATATCATTGCGATTTCTTTGCGAATTCGCACCTGTTTGGTAGATATTAATTAGAAATGAGTGGACAGCAAATTGTGAGTCAGTAGTTGGATGAAGAAAGTTGGTTAGAAATGATGTTTGAAGTGCCTTTTGTGCTTACAGAAAATATTTCCACAAGAAATGAGAGGGAAATTATATATAGAATTTGTATTTGACAACTAATATAATTATTTTATTTTTATGACTAAAAGTGTAAATAAGAATAGAATTATAGTTACTCCCTAACTGCAATTTGTAAAAAGGATCTGCTTTCTATTTGTTTCATGATTTAAGGAAAAATATTTAGTTTTATTGATTTTATTCCAATTTTATGTGAAAGCATCTTGTCTAATGTACTGATATTGGACAATCTTTTTTATGTATTTCTCTTTGAGACCTAACAGGTATAAATCTAAGTCTTGAACATCAACAATACGAAGGCTGATTAGCTACAGAGACCGTTGCTCTATTTTTGTCATGAATGTTAATACCCAAAATTGTGCAGTCAATTCAGTTTTTAAAAAATGGAAAAAATTGTCTTTTAACAAGTATGAAAAATAAATTTTACTAGAGATGTGAACCTTTCATTGTTCAATTCTTGACCACTCTAGAAATAAGACAGGATCTTGTAATAGGTGTCAGGCACCGGATCCCTACAAGTCAGTATCCGTTGAGGTATCCGTTGGAATCCGGCCGGATCCGGGATCCGTTAAGGTATCTGTCACCGGATCCCAGTATACCAGATTTGCAGGGATCCGTTAAGGTATCCGTTGGACACGGACGGATCCCGGATCCGTTAAGGTATCTGTCACCGGATCCCAGTATACCAAATTAGCAGGGATCCGTGGGTAACCGGAAGGAGTCCAGTAAACGGATTCTACTACTTTTTGTCCTGTGGTAGTTGGTTGATATACAAATTATACTGAAAACTCAACTTAACAATAAACAAATGTTGGTGAAAACTAAACCAACCAAAACTGATTACATTTTGAAACAGCAGTTTCAATTTTAAATTGCATGGCAGTCACAGCTTTATCCGGTTTTGCTTTAGATTACTTACCCAGATACACTCCACACGGTAGTCCCCCATAACCCCTATAGCCCATTACCCCTACAGCTTATCAAAACAGGTTTATGGTCCACTTCACTGCTAATCTATAGCTTGTTACCTCTTGCAACACAATTGACTCACCCAGACTGATTCTTCATTGGTACATATTGAAAACGTTATTGGTACAGGTTGTGGATGTTGAACATGGTGACAATAAAATAACAATTTCTTCAAAGGCATTTAGAAGTTGGTGTAGTCATCCATAATATTGTCTGTATCAACAAAATAAGAGTATTAAGGAAGATGTACAATTACAATTTATCATAAATCATTTATCAAATTTCTCAATAAAGTAGCCTTATATAAATATTTACCCAAGTTACACAATATCGTTACATTATTACAACTAAAAAGGCGTATAAACTTTATTACTGATGGACATTTGTAATAATAAGGTCTGATATATAAGATTCTATAGTTAATATACGATGGACATTTTAATACGGATGCATAAAATTATATACTGCCGACATAACGATCAAAAACGAAGAGAGAAGAGATTCGGGATTCAATGACAATGACCTAGTATTATTATAATGGAAAAGAGCGCCTTCCAACCCTGATCGGACAACTGCAAAGTAGCCTTCGAGAATAAGTTATTATAGTTACAAACTATTCCTTAATATAAGTATACAGTTTTTTGTTTTTTGTTTTTTTTTGATAGTAAATTCTTTAATCTGAAAATTGCGACGTTTCGACACAGATTCTTGTATCGTTGTCAAGCATATTCCTTAATATGTTTTTTTAAAAGTATCGACAACATCAATAACCGTACCATTATAAAGCCAGTGTTCTGTCGATTTAACTTTACCACCTTTTTTTAAAACCATTATCTTAGTTTAAACAATATTTTCCTCGAGTTCCCAACAGTTGACAAGACCTCCCCCTGCATTAGACTAAGATCATTTCTATTTCTGACTATCAAAACCACCACATAATATATTACATGAAGATATAAAGAATGAATAACCAAAAATAACTTCCCTCTGACACCTAATTTTGCCAATTTATACCATAATTTACACCTATCAATTGAATCAAAAGGACGTTTAAAATCCACAAATGCACAATACAATCGCTTATTGCTATTTAGAGTACGACTAATCACTGAATGGAGGGCAAATATAGCATCAACTGTGCTAAGATTAGGACGAAAACCAAAACATACAAACATACATACATACATTTGTCAAAGCATATTTCATATTTTATGTTTAAATACAATTATTTCAAAACTAAATTAATTCCTTTATTTTCCTCAGAAAGCCGCTCCACACTACCACTTGATCGAGATTCGAACTCGATCTGTCTAGGCTATCCTCTCCCCATAAGAGTTCGAATCTCGATAGAGCCAATATTTTTGAATTTTTACTCCTCAGAACACAGTCGATTTTAATCAGACTGATTTCTACTGTACACTTAATCACCTGTTAGGATGAGTCCATTAAGCCAGATAGGTAACCGTCTGTGTTGTTTTCACAAGCTGTAGGGGAACTGGGGTGTAGGGGTAATGGGCTGTAGGGGTTTTGGGATATAACCCTCTAAACGATTATTACCTTACTTTTATATATTAGCAATTCATATTGATGTATGATTTTAGAGCAGAGCAAATAATGAATAGGGTGTCTATTTGAAAATCAATGTTTATAGAACTTTTTTTTGTTTTATTCGTTATTCATAGTATTACTCACATCGTTTTGTCTTTCAATTAAACTTCTGTATAGGTAATTCTGTCTTTCTACCAATATTAATATCTGTTTGTATCATCATATGATACCATTGATTTGAATGTGTTTTGTAACTTGAAAATCACACCATATTTTGTACTCTTTGTAATTTTGGATTATTTTCTATGATTTTCAACTTGGCAATAAATTAAGGAATAATTTATTCGTGGCCATGAGAAACCTATGTTTACTACACTCGGTGCTAAATATCAGTATATCCATTGCTTCTTCAAGAAAAAGGTAATATTTAGGCACTCGTGTCATGAACAAAGTACCTCATGGACACTCATATAAAAAAAAATTTTCAAGACAATTCTTAGACCGAAATATACTTTTTCCATTTCAATGAAACACTATAATTGAATACATTTTCTGATATTTTATCTGGGAGTTTTCATATCTCATAAATTTTTAGTGACCCCATTTAATTGTTCTTGGGGGACACTATTTTTATCAACTGCCTTCTGCCTAAAAGACAAGGGTAATATTTAAAAGTGTTGCAGCAGGACTTTATTGTGGAATAACCCTCTTCAAGTTAATATTTTTCATAGATAAGATTATTGTTTTTCAGTTAATGTTTAAGTGTTGACAAATATTCACATATTAAAATATCTGAACTTTCCATTTCTAATTTGCAAATTTTTTGGCGATATGTTGTCTCAAACAAGTATATCTCATACTCCCGACGTATCACACTTTTACCACAGTGACTGGGCTAAATGAGGTGTAACCTATATAGGCATTCGGTTTTTATTTGCTTGGTAGTTTACAGACAGTACTATAAATATTCAATAAGGGTGGGCTGACACCTGAAGCCACACCATTTTATAGGCCAATGATTCCTCTCAGCCAAGATCTGCTTAAAGTGTATTTAACTACCAGTGCATTGAATTAATAATTTCAATTCTTAAATTAAGAAAAAGATAGATGAGTATGGGAAGTTCTGCCAAAACTGCCAAAACTTGATAGAGAGTTGGAAAATAATAACCGACAGCCTTGCTAAACAAAACTATTCATCCTATAAGTAACTGAAAAATGTCTTCTGTATTGCATGCCTGTATTTATATCCTACATATATACATTGGTATAAAACAAGATAATTATCCAAGCTTGCTTTTACAGCCAAGTCGCTATCAAGGACCAGAAGGTGCGGCGTGGTTAAAGACATAGAATGTGATGTCTTTCTTCTAGATAGGTAAAGAAAATACCCCGCATTAAAACATTATTCATTGATGAGACAGCTGTGAACAATATACGTGATTGCTGTTAATTCTCTACCTTGGAATGGATAACCTGTGTTTACTACCTTTAAAAGATACCGGGGAATAATTCAATTTCTTGAAAATGACGCACAATTGTTCTATAGGAATGCAACCAAGCTTTCAGTGCTGTAGAGTGCTATACAGCTTTATTGACTGTATTCCTGACAGACTTGTTGAGTCGGCATTGGAGATCCAGTGTAGAACAACGCCATTGTTTTTAAAATGGCACCGAGAGTGATGATAAAAAAAAAGTTCTTAGTTACTTTGCAGCCACACAAACATGATACACATTCTTTTTGTTCTTATAATTTTGATGAAGATAGCATCTTACAAAATGTCATCACATTGTAATGAATTAAATCCAAATCAATCTTTTCATGGCATCATAAATGAACATTTTGCAAACGTTACAACAATTAAATCAGTGGTTAGTGTCAATCAAACGAAATAATTGCTCTTTTAAAAAAACATCTTTTACATGAGTTATATATAAGATATGTTAATTAATAAATCTGGCCGTTATCTTTAAATATTCATATTTATATATATACCTTGTTCTGATACTGAATACATGCTTATCACATTGTAAAGACGATTAACTTAGGATAACAGGTATCCATATCTAACAGTGACAAACAGTTTTCATACCCTCTTTCAAACAAAACAAACCTTATTTAAAACACGAAATTTTATAATAAACATATCTCGAACTCAAAGATATCATTTTATTGGTCACCACTTTTGAAGGGCTTTGTTGCGTATTTCATAGAGAAAGTTGTGATATCACCTCCCTATACTCTTCTGCCGTGTCTTGCCAACCGTACCTGAAAGGTTGATCTTAGGCATTGATCTTTTGAGAGGATAATGAGTTTTAAAAGGGCACAGGTGACAGCTGACAGAGAAGACATTAAGCTACATTTGATAGAATTTCCTTTGAAATGAGCTGTTGAAGCATGGAAGAGGATCATGTCCTCATTTATAATAAGCACAATCATATTGGGATATCGCACGAACACTGCTGCAATAAACGACTAACTGAAAAAAGCTATTCAGCTTAACTATAAACGCAGCGCTGTTACTTTTAAGGTTTCTACACAACTGGATAACAAAGTATCTGTTTATGGTTATGTAGTTACTTGGGGAAAAATGTTTTGGGTTTTTTGTAACGGTTTGAATATTTAATGAAGCATAGTGATTACTAATATAATTTTTGAAAGAGACGGCCAGAATCTACAACTGATAGATGTTCCTGGATTCGTGGACACCCACATGACTCCAGATTTAATAAAGGAAGAAGTAGTGAAATGTGTGGCTCTCTCTCACCCGGGTCTCCACGCCATAATATTGGTTGTAGAGTTAGGCATTACTTAAATATCGTTCGACTCCCCCAAACCAATTAAATTAACATCGTACAAACAGACATATGCATTATCAGTATTAGTTAATCACTGATTTCAAATAAGCAGGGCAAACACGGAATTCAAATGTTTTTCCCTAAATCTGGCTTTTCAAGTTGTCAAAAAATGAAAAAGAAGAAAAGGGTTTTAATGTCTTTTTAAAAAAATAAAACATTGACTGAAGCAGTATTGAGTTCCACCTGATATAGTTTTTATAGCTATAAATTTGTTCATACATTTCTTAATTACACTTAATATATGTTAAGAAAATCTGTCAAATTCAATTAATAGGTTCAATGAAAAAAATTGTTTATCAAAAACGATGTCATTGAGAGATATCTGAATTGAAACAATCATTTGCAATGGTTAAATGTAGATTTTGTATGGGTGTCACCTGGTGAGAATTTGAAGATTGAATAATTGCTGGTTTTTCTGAATTAGATTCTGAACGCTGTAATTTTAACAGTAATTGAATATGATAGAGGGTTTCATTTTGATTTTTTTTACCCATTTTTTAATGAAAGACGAAAAACATACATGCAAAATATTTGTGTATATCAAAGATCATTGCAACACGTCGTGAGAGAATTGTAAACATAAATAAAGGTTAAGCAAATAACTTTAAAAGAAACCCGTTTATATAAAGCTTATTTCTCACGCGAAAATATACACATATATATTCATGTTTGTTCATAATCATGAATGCTTTTATTTCTACTCTTGACCACGCCTCCTTCCTTCCAATTGGTGTAAACTGCCTATCCCATGTTGCAATAGAAGGCGTGAGAAGGGCGAGTATTACCACTTGATCCTCGATGTTTTTTAAAAGGTGATTGCAGCTTACCAAAACTGTTTTATTGAGAAGCAGCCTTGTGTTGCAAAAAGTTGAGGATCCCAGAGAACATGTGACAGAACTTGAATCATGGGAGTACGAAAACAATATGTCCTTAGTATGTAACTGCATTAATGTTTTACTCTTACGCAGTCCTAACGATTAACCTTTTTGTATCCAACAACAAGGGAAAAAAACGTTCCTGATAATCGTTTAGAATTAATTTTATGATTAGATACTTTAAACCACATCAGTTATTTATCTGGACTATTTTTCATAAGATCTTTATCAGGCAACAACTATATGTGCGACAAGAGTCCAACATAAGATGACGGAAATGTAGAGTGCAATTATTAAGGATTTAGCAATTAGCCCTTTGTTATTGGTATGTTTTTGTTTTCTTTATTCCACAGATTTGTGATTTTATTATTGTATTAACTCATTAACGCCGAGACAGCTTCACGGCTCAACGCCTGGGCCACTGACCATAGACGCTGCACGCTGCAGCGTGACCAATTAGATCAAAACACCGGTCTTTTCGCGGGGCCCTTTGTGGGCCATAGTTGAACGGACACTGTCTAGGCTAGTGCCATAAAGTCTTGATTGTTTTATAGTTGCGTGAAGAAAGATGCAGGTGCTGGATATTGATACTTTACAGGAATATAACATGTGATATTTCACCATTGAATTGATATTTTGCGGTTTTCAGGAGAAGCATTTATATAGGCATTTGCTGCCTGTTTGCTAATCCTTTTTCCTTTTTGTATATATATATATATTCTGAATGTTGTGTATTATATGTTTTATGGAAATAAAATACTGTTTAAATCATATTTTGCGGTTTGTCCGATTTCAATTCATAAACATACTCAAAGAGAGGGAGTGAAATTGTTTTCATTGTCTCACCAAATAACATTGACAAATAAACTGCATTTGATATCGCACCTGTTATATTGGTCAAAATGTTATGAGAGACAATTTCTTTTACCTATACCTAAACAACAGTACTTAATGAACAGCAAATAATAAACACAGACACACACTTGCATATTATAATATGTACTTCTGCAAGAAAATACAAGGTTTCCCAAAATGCACCCCAAACGTAATTGTAAGAGATACAATGGGTCTCATCTCTGTTGAAAAACACATAGAGCAAAAGTCCCTATTATTTCTCGGTAAATTATGTAACGCTAGCCCCAAATTTATATTTAAGAAAATCTTCTATACAAGGATTGGGCAATTTAAAAGCAGTCTATCGCTGATTCAAAAAAATAAATGGGAAACAAAATCCCCAATATTTCATATGCTTAATCTTGCAATTAAATACGATCTATTTGATGAGTTAGACAAATATATTTGTAACTCCGAACTTATGCCTAAGACTCAATAGTCTGATATTGTAAAACGTAAGGTAACGGCTGCAGATAACCAGGTGGTACTTGAGGAACTCCAATGTAGATTATCTTTATCACGCTATATGTACATAAGATCAAATACAGAGCATCGTTTGTGGAAATTAGCACAGGAGTGCAAACAAAAGTTTTCTGAAATTGCCACACATATACGTATCGGTACAAAGCCATTACATTCTGGAGAATGCCTCTGTGGCACTGTAGCTCATGATATTGTAAAACATGTCATGCTTTATTGTAACATTAACTGTAATGAAAGAGATATGCTTTTTAATGATATTATTGATATTTTAGATGTTGAAATGTCTGTTATTCTATGGAATGATGAAGAAGATATTATTTTATCATTTTTACTAGGTAAAATACCCTTCGAAGACGTCTTGGATTACAGTATTTGGAAAAGGTCATGTTAATTGTTAGCTCTGCTGTGAGCAAATGGAAACATTTGTTGTAAATACATATATAGATACTGCAATATGTGTAATACCCTGTCTGTAAACTTTTTGCACCTTGTAATCTTCAACTGATGGAGGAAATAAAGAATATCTATCTATTATGATATGTAAAGTATATACATAACCAAATATTGCTTATAAGCATTTGTCAATCTTCATGTTAGATATGATATTGCCTTCCCAATCTACCACAACAGTGATTTGATGGCGGCATATTGTTCACTCCATTGCAAGTACTAACACATAAACAAGTAACGTAACTCATATTTTCACATACGTTGATTTATATGCATTTTCATTTGTAAATACAAATACTGCATATCTACACACCATGTTGAGTAGATACGGTGAGCCGGTATTTCAACTATCTCAATAATAATTACGGATTTTAATAGATGATATCCCGATTTAAGACAAAGCACGTAACATTAATGAATGTAATGATTATTAATATTGACCAAGTGATCTATTCCGTTGTTAACTCTAATTATAATTTAACCTGTGCATGTATCTATTCAATGGCAGACAGGGTCGTGGATCTATGAATGATATTGTAGAAGTTAAAAAAAACCCATGTACATGCTAAAACTATTATTGTTACAGGACAGCTACTGACCGTGCTTGATATAGGATGCGCTCAGCTAGTTCAGTAAAGTAATATTCGAACAACCTGTCATAATAATAATAGTATTCAAAGTAGAACAACACTGGCGTTCAAAATATCAATTACATGCAATTACCAAATTGATAATTCATGACATTTCATCCCAAAGTGTTGCATTCAAGAAGTAAAGTTAACATCAAAGTGTAACGTTAAATAGCCTCAAATTCTTAACAAATGTTTTATGAATACATGTACATAAATGTTTATAATAACGCTTCATCTCGTTTCATCTTAGATATATGAATTCAATGCGTTTAACAAATAAAATGTATCGAACAATGTTTTAAAATTGGTAACTTCACAAAGACTACAATCGTTTCATCTGATTGAATAAACCTTCTTTTTAAAGTGTTTATTTTTCCCTTCCAAGACCAACATATGCAGAATGTTTTCATTTACCAAAGGTAGCATATTTTTGCACAAAGAGCAACGATTCTCATTTCTTATTGCTTTCCTGAGGATGGCATCTTATTTACGAAACTGTTATCGACACTAATGGACGCTAAACTGATTTTAAAATAAGTTCATTGTTATACTATATGACGGACGCACATACGCGGCTCTCGCTGAATAAGAGGTTCTTTCTATTAACGCACATAAGCGTCTCTCGCTGTGAGAAACTGCTAATTAATTGACGCTTTTATGCGGCTCTCGCTGTGAGGATCTCATTATTTTGACGCATATACGCGGCTCTCGGCGTTAATGAGTTAAAGGCCAGGTACAACCCAAAATTATGAAAAATTAACACTATTTATTTTATTCCAAAATGTACTTAGCAACGTTTTTTAAAACATGCTTAATAATAAATTTTGAAAAAAGTCAATCGTGACGAAGTCGTAAGTCACATAGTTTCAGAACCATCTTGAATTTTCAAACTCATTTCTCTTCTAAAACTTTTCAGATCAGAGTTAGGCATGACCAAGGTCTTTGAGAATCAAGAATAAAATCGGTTGCAAACATTCATTTCCGGTCACAAGAGAGGATCAAAGTTTGCATCATATCAGATGGCAATAAGTGCGTTAGGAAGTGTTAAATTTCACAAAATCTAAGGAAAACATACTCTGGCAAGATAAAATGTTCCCTCTCTCTTCCTTTTAAAACACATAAAGGACGGATGCAGTAGTATTTAGCAATATTCCTTCAGATTGAAGATGAGGTCATGAGCTGTGAAATGACCGAAGGCAAATGAACGTGTAACGAAGCAGACGGGCTTGATGAAGTGCTTTAAATTCATTGACCTGATTTGACTTGAAGTTAGGACGATGGCAAAGTACATAATGCAGGTGTGGTCTTTCTACTTGAGCTCATTTTCACAGAATTTATCACCCTAGTCGACATTTGAATCGGGCGTTCCCACTTATCTAGTTATCATAAATTTTATGAGTTTTGAGTTTATTTGCCAACGTGTCAAAAGGCATGTAAATTACACATATCCTACTTTATTTAATCGACGGCAGCGCTGTAAACAACGTAGCCACGACGTATGTTCTTAAGAATAATGCTTAAATTGCTTCTAACGACCACAGACGGGCTCATATAAGGCTGGATCCTGTAATTGCCGCTTGTACTGTACATCAATCTCTATTTTCCCTCACTGAAATTGTATCAATACTAACAGTTAAAGTTTTGAATATTATTCACCTACGTTGACTGTAACTTATATTCTCTTCCACAGTCAAGGAAAGGTGCATTAACAAAAAGAAACATTGGGGTATATGTATAAAATGACACAGCTGAAGTCAATCACAGCAACTTTTTCACAAGAAATGAATCTATTCCCAGAGAACAGATCAAAAGACTTGAGACAAGAGAGGACACGACTGGTTCTCCCTGACGTTCGGCTTTCCTGAGGATATTTCAAGGAGCCTTACGCAGTGTTATTTGTGCAGTTACAAGCCTTCTGACAATCAACTTTCTCGCCAATGAGCTCGTTCTTGTAGATTGAAATCTTAACCCGAGTTGAAAGACATTGTTGAAGTTTGCATGAAGTTTTTAGTTTTTTTTATTCATTTCATTAAGTTAATCAATCATGTACTTACAAAATCAATCAAACAAGATGATAGATAATGAGATTCGAATTTTATCTGTATTCCAAGAAAGGAAATTGGATTCAAAGCATATATACTCAATGGAAATAGGCATTTTTAGAGTCAAAACTAATTGCGTGCCAACAGTTATTAGATATTAAATGAACATGATATAATTTAGGTAAAATGTCAAAATGTTTATCAATTCACAGGAAAAGTAATGTTAGGAACAACGTATCCAACATAATTTCACATAGAACATCTTCTAAACAAAGATTTCCTTACATTCAAGAGTTGTTAAAACGATAAATTATCATGTAATAGGGTGTTCTCTCGAGATCGACTGTACAACGATCATCCTGCCAATGTTAAAATTATTTTAGATGATGAAGAAAGATATTCTATCATGTAGTGAAAGCATTGTAACGTCATTAAGATGTTGACGTCAAGCCATTTTTATTTTATCAGTGCTCTTTAAAGCATTTTGATGTTATTAACTAATGATGCAAAAACACTGATCTAAGTACATAATTATATCGACTAGATACTTATGTCGAATAAGATGATTCTAATTTCATCTTAACGTTTGTATATATCAGGTGTGTGCATTGAGGTGCAATAAGAGGTTTTCGATGAGGTCATAATGTTTGATATTCATTGGATTATTCACAAGGATTAAAATTGATATAAAGATATAAATTGTAAATATTTTGTGATTATTGTAAACTCCGACTTCATTGGGGGAAATAAAGAGTATTCATTCATTCATTCATCAATGTTGTCGACCAGGACAATATGCTGTAGAAGGAGTAGTACAAACACTTCTTTCTAATGATACACACATATTCCATTAATTTACTTCCCATATTGCACCATATGATACATTATCTTAATTGACCTTGCAGGTTCATGTGAACTTAGGAAAGTATAAAAATCCTGAACTACAAATGTTTATGACATTAGCACCAAGTTTAAATGGCTTTCAAGTAACACAACATTAATCAAATTGCAGTAGATTTAGAACTGAATTCGATAATACATTTTGATAAGAACTTAAATCATCTACAACATTCAAGTTGTCGCTTTCAGTTAATTACATATAAATTATATTTGTCTACTATTTTCATTGATAATGATTGCGCCTTTTAACAATAAAAAAAAAATCTAAACACATACCTTAGATATAAAAAACTTAGGCCATAAAGCCAGAGCCATTTGTGATTTTGAAGTTAGATACACTTTGTCAATCTCATGTAAGTGTTCCCGAGAAATATGACGATTTTAAAACGTGTTAACATAAGACGACCAGCATGACAAGACATGATTTTCTGGGAATTTGCAATCGTAAGAGTTAAATTTGATGTTTTTATTGCTCTATTGATAAGAGGCAAGTTTTAAAAGAGGCTCACTCGCCACTCACCTGTGTAATCTGCGTCCAGAGGCCGTCTTCTAGATTTATCATTCTACTCAGAGCCACGCCGCTTTCTCGTGAAGATCACCAGAGAGTTTGGGTGAGATTTTTGTATTAATTTAACTTCTCATCTTATTTATTTAGCTTATACTTATCATCTGCTGAAACAAGTGAATCAAATAATTAACACTTACACAACGATTTATTAATAAGACACTAACAGAAACTTATAAACAGATTAATTGAGATTAATCCTTTTTTTTTAATTAAATCAAATATGTGTAATCATGTTAAAAATACAGAGGTATGTTGAAATTGTGATAAGTGGTATTTCTTGAAATACCCTTGTTCTCATGTATTTTCATTTTCTCAAAATACAATCACGCGCAAGAGAAACGCAAGTTTTTCACTCAAATCGAAAATGCTCTGGATCTTAATTTGATATGAAGTATTGATCTGTAGTGATGACTTATCGTGTCATCAATTATTTTTGGACACATTTCATAAGATTTGAATAGTAACCCAAAACCAAAAACATTCACTAAAACGCACACGTCATTGAAAATGAGGGCATGGTTCACGCGTTTCTCCTGATATTGCATATGCACGATATGTTACGGCTGTTCAAGGGTATAAAACTGTGCCTAAAAATTTAGTTTATCATTGACGATTGAACAATGCCACGTTTAACAGAGATTGAGAGAAACAAGGCTGTTGAATGTTTGGAAGCTGGGGTCGGTTTAAGATGTTGCACATCATTTTGATGTTAACATTACGACAATATACGGTCTGCAACAGCATTACAATGCAACACAGACCACAGCTGACCATCCTCGAAGTGGTCAACCAAGGGTCACCATCCCTCCACAGGATTGACGCATTACACGTCTACACCACCGAGATCCATTCCTAACTGCGACTCAAACTGCCCTGGACACTGTTGGAACACATAACCGACGCATTAGCTGAGACACTGTCATCATGCGCCTGCATTTTAACAACCTCCAATGTCGCCGGCTAGCACTTCGTTCTGTTCTGCACGACATCAGCGGGCACAGACTCATCGAAATTGGCGTCATCGTTATTGGAGACGTGTAATTTTCTTTGACGAAAGTCGTTATAGTCTCTCCCATGAAGATGGTCAGGACATGGCGTCGTCGAGGTGATCGGTTTGCTGATAGAAACATTGTGGGAAAGGGATCTATGGGATAGGGCTAGCGTCATGATGTAGGCTGTATTGGGCTTAATACGAGACTAGGACCAATGTGCTTTCAAAATGTTGTCAGCGTTATATCGATCAAGTGATCAGACCCCACGTTGCTCCATTGTTTTGCACAACATCGCCAACACATTTTCCAGCAAGATAGTGCTCGTCCTGATACGGCTAGAGCATCCATGACCTTCCTCCAACAGTATAAGATCGATATACTACCCTGGCCAGCCCTCAGCCCTGATCTGAATCCAATTGAATACTTAGGGGATGAGGTTCAAAGGAGGCTGAATAATGTCAGACCAATTCCAACAACTGCCATTGAACTGCAACCGGCTGTTCTGGATGTATGCAGAAGGATTCCAAGGGCATTTACAAACTGTCTTATCCAGTCTATGTACCGTAGATGTGCGGCAGTGATCAATGCCAATGGTGTTGACTGACATATCAGCAAGTGACTCTAGACCTCTAACCCTGTATCCCAAAGACTCATCCAATGACGTCATATATTTGTCAAGACCTTCACATTACTCCACTTTCATGTTTGCTCACTTGACGTGTAATATTTTCTTCTATATGCTATTGACCATATAAATGATGTAGACATGCAACTTGGCTTGCGTTTCTTTTGCGTGTGAGTATATGTTATAACATAATGAGAAAACAAATTCAACTTAGGCGAGCATCATTAAGTCATCAATATAGACTCTTAGCCAAGAAAGTTAATCGAGTGAAGTTTAACTGATATTGGTAATGACGATTGTCAGATATTCATCAGTCAATATCAATAAAAAAAAGATATACTTCAAGAGTTAGAGTTGATCATATATAACATAATGAAAGTGTGAAGTTGGTAACCTATTCTTCATTTCGATATTTGTTCTTTCAATTTACATTTATTCATAACAGTCGCCTTAAACGTTAGTTAACAGACCATATTTCACAATTAAGTTATATAAATTTTGTTTATGCCTGTCCCAAAAAGTGTTAATTTCTTATTTGGTATTAAAGGAATCGTATAATAAAGTTCCAACAAAAAGAAGGTGTTAAGTTATATTGATTGCTTAAGGACATGATATACTATTGTTATTCCAACAAATCCATAATTATATAAATCTATTCATCAATCAAAGAAATTAAGCATGCATTGAAATAACATTACATGATAACTAAAAACTTAAGCATTAAAAGCTTCATGACATGATTAAACCCTAATTGTCCATATACGTTGTTGATCTGTCATTCATATAAGACCAAACAACATTTAAACGGGTTCAATAGAGGAAAGACTCCTAAAGTACAGTCACGAATTCTAGAAACCTGACGTGTCTTCCTTAAAAGTGTTATATAGAATTTAACTTGCCGAAATTAAAACATGCATGTCAACACATCTGTAATCATGTTGCACATGCAAATATTGGTTTGAAAATCATTATCAGTGGGTATGAACATTTTGTTTTCCCATTTCGAATTACTTTCTGACCATCCGTATACGTACAACTAATTCTACCATGAAAATGCTGGATACTCGATTCTGATTGGCTGTTTTGTCCGACTCAGAGGGTATCAATTCACGATTGAAGTTGCTCAGTTTACCCGAAATCAGTTTACACTTTATTACTACATACATTGACTTCCGACATTCCGACTGGTAACTTCAGAGTCGATATTCCACTTGCAAGTGGGATAAATCTCTTTCCAAAAGGAATTAATCGTATTTGCTATCGTGTGTTTACACGGAGAGAGGGCAAACTGTTTTAATTTTATGTCGTATTTTGTACAAAATAAGAAGATTGAGTTAAAAAAATATCGCAAACTAAGCTTTCCGCTACTGGGCATGCAGAAGCATTCCTTCGAATACGGCAACAAAACAATGACGTCATTTCGCGAGCTCTTCTGACGTCATAATCCCTATTATGACGTCATAGTGGTCTACAGTTAGAATCATCCATTTGCATCATGAGGGGGTGGCGCTGTCTTTGTTTGCTATCAAAACAAGATTTCAAACGTACTTGGTTTATCTCCTAAATGAAGAATGTAGAAAAAGAACCATTGGACGTCTGGAAGCATAAGAAATTCAGTCACATTCAGTGTCTAAAAGCTTCAACGTTAGCCAGATTACTAGTTCTCGTCGTTGGCATCACTAAAGACTCCATAATACAACAAGATTAGGAAGACCATTCCAGCGAAATACCACTTCTTTCGGGTATTCAATCTTGCAACCAGACCGGTATTGCTACATACACAGCACACAACGGTCCTTGGATTAATAGAATATCAGCGCAAACAATACATAATCGCCTACGACAGCATGGGATACGTCCAATGAGGTTATATGCAGTAAAAGAACAGGCCACGAGGTCATAAAACAATATCCGTACTCAGTCTGTGCTCAGCTGAGATCAACTCAAAATTGGAGGTTATATACCGTCTTGAGTCCGTTCTCAACTGAGTTCAAAACCAAACTCAGCTGAGTGTGCTCAGAAAAATGTTCTTTATGTTGTTAGTGGCAAATTTGAAGTCTTTTTCGAGTAATTAATGAGTATGATTTAAACATATTTTATTCAATAAAATTGAATTGGGATTGGTGAACAAGCCGAAGGGCTTATTTTAACACCGCTCCCATACAACATATGATACAAATGAAAGAAAAATGCGACATCATCTATGTTGATCCTTATGTAAACAATATGAATATACATTCATCAATTACAATAATAGTATTCAAGTAGACAGTAATGGTTTGGTGTGTCTAGCAACCCATTTGTTTACATATAATCTATCAAGGGATTCAAAACCTGTTTTTATTTTTGGGTGTCAGATTTGAATCGTCGAGTTTTGGTGATAAAATCGTGAACTGAATCAATTATTTGCTGATTTTCAAAGTGACTGAGTTCTTTGTTCCCGTTCAGAATTGTATCCAGGGTATGACCAGTGTTATAAAAGTACATATTTTGTCTTAGGTTGGTATAATTACCGCAAGTGAAAAAGTAATGTAGGGCGTTTTCTGTCTGATATCCACAAGAGCAGTAGGGACTGTCCAATATGTGTCTGTTATATTTATCCGAGTTTAGATTACTACAACCGAGTCTAAGTTGACAGTGAATAATTTGACAAAATCGGGTGCCATAGTCAAGGCTGAAATAAATTTTATTTTTACTCTTAGTGAGTAGATGTTTGAATTCTGAATATGTGCACGACTCTTTGTAACGAGGTAAAGCATTCCATACATTTATTGTATCTGGTAAAAACGATTTGGCGTAATTGGCAGTTCGACTGTAAATTCCCTGTATTTCTGAGCTGTTTCTTAATTCATATCTTGCAGTTTCGGAAACCGAATTTGGGATCAAGTCGCAAAGATAGCTTGGTAATTGATCATTGTACATTTTATAGAAATAAGTTAATTTCTGACAGTATCTTCTATCTTGCAAAGACTGAAAATTAGTTTCACTGTATTTTGTTGTATTTTGATTTTGTTGTGACTTGTTCCACGAACGGCACCACATATTGTTCTCAAAGCATCAAGATGCAAATTTTCTAATATTCGTGACTGTTCAGATGTGCAATTATCCCAAATGTGCGAACAATAGTCAAATATCGGTAAAATATACGATTTGTACATTGTATTCAAGGTTTTACGTGTTAATCGGTATTTGAAACTCCTGAGACAACTGATCATAGGGCGAACCTTCCGTACAATATCATCAATGTGATTATTCCATGAACAGTCGCTATGGAGTGTTATTCCTAAATGTTTATGACTTTTTACTTCTTTTATAATCGTTCCGTCCATGAGTAGGTTCGGTTTTACAGACGGTTTTGCTTTACGCGAGAACTGGATAGATTCTGTTTTCTTTGGGTTAAATGTGACTTGCCATTCACGGGCCCATTGTGAAATTTTGCCTAAATCACTGTTAAGATTATTCGCAGCAGTAAGTGGATCTTCAATAATCACGTATAAGGATGTGTCATCCGCAAAGAGACGAATGTTACTGTCGATATCGCATACAATATCATTAATGTATACGAGGAATAGTAGAGGTCCAAGAACTGAGCCTTGAGGTACTCCAGCTAGTACAGCTTTCTTATCTGATTTATACCCGTTAATTACAACTCGTTGTACTCTATTTTCTAAATAACTTTCGAACCATTTTAACAGGTCGCCTTGTATACCATATGTTTTAAGCTTATGAATAATTCCTCTGTGCCAGACCTTATCAAAGGCTTTACTAATATCACAGAAAACTGCTCTGACTTCTTTCCCTTCGTCCAGGGCTTTTGCAATAAAATTATACAGGTACGTTAACTGATTTGATGTGGAATCTCCTGGCATAAATCCAGATTGTAAATTCGACAATAGATCATTATCTCTTAGGAAGTTGAATACATATTTGAAAACACATTTCTCAAAAACTTTTGATAAGCAAGATGTGAGTGCGAAAGGACGGTAGTTTGAGCATTCATGTACGCTATCTTTTTTATGAAGAGGTAAAACAGATGCCTCTTTCCACGAACATGGAAATATTGATTGGCTAAGCGATAAGTTGAAAACTTTCGTGAGTAATGATGTTAGACTGTTTGCAGTATACCTGTGTATTTTATTTCCTATTCCGTCTGGGCCGGTTACTTTTGATGTGTCTAATGGCAATAAGATATCGCTGACGTCATTTCGGGTAAGAGTTATGTTAGTTAAAGTTGACGTACAGGGTACTCGTATTTCTGGTAGATCTCGATCTGGGTCTTCAATAGTCGATTGTGAACAAAAATAATTATTGAAAACATTTGCGATATCTTCAGGGTCGTTATAGACTGTATCATTAACAATAATTGATGGATATTGACCGTCATCGTTACGCGATTTTATGAATGAATGAATATTTTTTAATGAGTATTCCTTGATGTTAGATAGATATAAGTGTTGCAATAATCATAATTTTTGTATATTTCAAAATAATTTGTTCAATTCTTACCTACTCATTTATGACCCTTTTTAATCCAAACATTGCTTTTCTGTGTTAGTAGTTAATGTCAAGGCCACCTTGATAAGGGAAGTAACTCTGTTTAATTCAATGGAGAAATTTCTCTATGCTAAGCTAGTGTTATTAGTAAGTTCAAGTCATCATTAAATTTGTTTATACATTTATAAAAATCAATTATTTTATCCATTCACATTATTTATTTGGTAAACAAAAACTGAGATTTAAAAGAAATTTCTTTCTTAAGCAATAATTGAACTTTTAGAAATTACATGAACATAAATATATTTATTTATGAAAACAATAACACTAAAACATTAGAAAAATAGGTTGATAATTCATTAAACAAATAACCAAATGCAACAGTTATGGTGTTTGTAAAGTAATGATACAAAATATTTAGAATAATTCTTTTAAGAAATATAAACATTTCATCATTAATAATATATAACATTCATGTACATAAATATCATTTTCACAAAATGTTTTAAACATTTTCGTGTTTATTTTAAATAAATTCATGATTATTAAGAAATACTGTTAAAAAAGTAATTTGTTTTTAAAAGCATCATTAAAACTCTCTTGAATTTTTTATATATCAAAACTAGTACTATCTTAACAAATCTCTGACCAAATGTAAATCTAGGGAAATATCTTTCAACTAATGCATTTGTTTTAACTGAGTAAGGTTCGGGCCTTATCTGAGTTGAGCACGATTTCAGACTCAAGCTGAGTTCGAAATTGAACTCAAGGAATTTTATAACCTCCATACCCTGAGTCTGAGTTTTGAGTTGAGCACGAAACCTGAGGTGAGCATGAAATCAAACTCAAGAAAGTTTTATAACCTCGGGGCCTGTCACAGGGTGAAAATACCCTGAATCCGTTAACCGGATCCCTTGCCGGATCCTCCGGATCCTCGCAACAATGGTATACTGGGATCCGTCGCCGGATCCCTCACCGGATCCGGGATCCGGCCGTACACCGCCGGATCCCTTGCCGGATCCCTAGCAGATAAGAATACGGGGATCCGGTGCCGGATCCCTCACCGGATCCTAGATCCGGACGGACACCACCGGATTCTCTACCGGATCCAAAGTAGATAAGAATACTAGGATCCGGAGACGGATACC